>OZ018324.1:13071445-13453945 GCA_963969495.1 Ceratothoa steindachneri | reverse complement strand
CTCGCGATAACCTCGACTCGCGATAACCTCGACTCGCGATAACCTCGACTCGCGATAACCTCGACTCGCGATAACCTCGACTCGCGATAACCTCGACTCGCGATAACCTCGACTCGCGATAACCTCGACTCGCGATAACCTCGACTCGCGATAACCTCGACTCGCGATAACCTCGACTCGCGATAACCTCGACTCGCGATAACCTCGACTCGCGATAACCTCGACTCGCGATAACCTCGACTCGCGATAACCTCGACTCGCGATAACCTCGACTCGCGATAACCTCGACTCGCGATAACCTCGACTCGCGATAACCTCGACTCGCGATAACCTCGACTCGCGATAACCTCGACTCGCGATAACCTCGACTCGCGATAACCTCGACTCGCGATAACCTCGACTCGCGATAACCTCGACTCGCGATAACCTCGACTCGCGATAACCTCGACTCGCGATAACCTCGACTCGCGATAACCTCGACTCGCGATAACCTCGACTCGCGATAACCTCGACTCGCGATAACCTCGACTCGCGATAACCTCGACTCGCGATAACCTCGACTCACGATAACCTCGACTCACGATAACCTCGACTCACGATAACCTCGACTCACGATAACCTCGACTCACGATAACCTCGACTCACGATAACATCGACTCACGATAATCTCGACTCACGATAATCTCGACTCACGATAATCTCGACTCACGATAACCTCGACTCACGATAACCTCGACTCACGATAACCTCGACTCACGATAACCTCGACTCACGATAACCTTAACTCACGATAACCCTACCTTACGATAACCCTAACTCACGATAACCTTAACTCACGATAACCCTAACTCACGATTACCCTAACTCACGATAACCCTAACTCACGATAACCCTAACTCACGATAACCCTAACTCACGATAACCCTACCTCACGATAACCCTAACTCACCATAACCCTAACTCACGATAACCCTAACTCACGATAACCTTAACTCACGATAACCCTAACTCACGATAACCCTAACTCACGATAACCCTAACTTACGATAACCCTAACTCACGATAGCCTTAACTCACGATAGCCTGAACTTACGATAGCCTTAACTCACGATAGCCGTAAATCACGATAGCCGTAAATCACGATAGCCCTAACTCACGATTGCCCTAACTCACGATAGCCCTAATTCACGATAGCCCTAACTCACGATAGCCCTAACTCACGATAGCCTTAAATCACGATAGCCTTAAATCACGATCGCCTTAAATCACGATCGCCTTAAATCACGATAGCCTTAAATCACGATAGCCGTAAATCACTATAGCCGTAAATCACGATAGCCGTAAATCACGATAGCCTAAACTCACGATAGCCTTGACTCACGATAGCCTTAACTCACGATAGCCTTAACTCACGATAGCCTTAATTGGCGATAGCCTTAACTCACGATAGCCTTAACTCACGATAACCTTAACTCACGATAGCTTTAACTCACGATAACCTTAACTCACGATAGTCTTAACTCACGATAGCCTTAACTCACGATAGCCTTAACTTACGATAGCCTTAATTGACGATAGCCCTGACTCATGATAGCCTTAACTCACGATAGCTTAAACTCACGATAGCTTAAACTCACGATAGCTTTAACTCACGATAGCTTTAACTCACGATAGCTTTAACTCACGATAGCTTTAACTCACGATAGCTTTAACTCACGATAGCTTTAACTCACGATAGCTTTAACTCACGATAGCTTTAACTCACGATAGCTTTAACTCACGATAGCTTTAACTCACGATAGTCTTAACTCACGATAGCCTTAACTCACGATAGCCTTAACTCACGATAGCCTTAACTCACGATAGCCTTAACTCACGATAGCCTTAACTCACGATAGCCTTAACTCACGATAGCCTTAACTCACGATAGCCTTAACTCACGATAGCCTTAACTCACGATAGCCATAAATCACGATAGCCGTAAATCACGATAGCCGTAAATCACGATAGCCTTAACTCACGATAGCCTTAACTCACGATAGCCTTAACTTACGATAGCCTTAACTCACGATAGCCTTAACTCACGATAGCCTTAACTCACGATAGCCTTAACTCACGATAGCCTTAACTCACGATAGCCTTATCTCACGATAGCCTTAACTCACGATAGCCTTAACTCACGATAGCCTTAACTCACGATAGCCTTAACTCACGATAGCCTTAACTCACGATACGCTTAAATCACAATACCCTTAATTCGCAATAGCCTTAAATTGTAATCACCTTAAATAGCAATAGCCTTAAATTGCAATCACCTTAAATAGCAATAGCCTTTCGAGAAGCACGAAACTGGAAAATAAGTGCACGAAATCCTCTCTGCTTCTGAACACAACTTTCTTCTCCAAGAACACAAAAATGGCGTGTCTTTTGTAAAGAATGTAGGCCTCGACATTGAATTCCACGGAACAATAACGAATATGGATCGTTCAAAATCCCAATGCTACATCAACATTCAATGAAAATTTTTAACTCTAAATATAAAATAACTTTCTTTCATGACAAAATCGCAATAATCTTAATCCAATTTTAATATTGAATTAAATAACTAGGAGGGAACTGGCCGATCAAAGCGAACGAAAATTCTAGAATTCCTTTGGATGACGTGTCAGCCTCAATTACGCGAACATAGGTCCCACGATTTCACGTCACAGCCCTCGTCAGAAAAAAATGCAAACTAACAGACATTACGTGTGTGACACTTAATAAACGTTTTTATTGAATTTGATCGATATTACCTATTGCCATTTTACTAGTTGTTCGTTGGTCTTCTAGAAACGTTTGCTCAAATGGCGGCACCTTCTTTTCTTTGCTCAAGAAAAATGTTCAAAGCTATCGCATTTACAACACGAAATATCAAACAATTGTTATGCATTCTTTCTAAAATCGTAAATTTTGTGTTTGAATGATGTTCCATTTTTCCACCTAATATTTCTTAATAAAGCCTGATATTTTGAATAATAATTTTTTAATTCTTTTTCTACCTGCCTCTATTGACACAAAAATAGGAATTACCCTCTCTGCTACTAATGTAATAATTATTTTAATTGGCGGGTCTTTGCTATTGAGGTTCTTTTTCATTATCACTCAAACATAACATATTTTATAACATATTTAAAAGTTGGCAACACGCGTTCACTAATAACGCAAGGTGCCTCAAACAAAGGGTTTTCAATTTTATAATTCGTTCTATGTTTAAATGCCTTAATTAAATATTGTTTTAATTTTTTTCCTACATATTATTTAGCTCCGAAATATAATAAAACGTGTCGAAATATTTATTGTACATTATAAATAACTTATTAAATACAAATAGAAGAATGGGATCAAAATAATAGACACTAGACACAGCCACACACATACACAAATCCGCTTTCAATGAGATACTTTGTGCTACTGAAACATAATTGCCACGTATGCCGCTATAATATGTCATCGAGGAAAATATAAATATCAATCAATTACTTTTAAATTTCGTTTCCTCGTTCTTTAAAATACAATAATTAATTTTCTGGAAACTCAATTCAAAACTCGAATTCAATTTTCAGATATAATCCACGAAACTCAAAATTTAGTTAAAAACCGCATTATCTTCACTTTTCAATGGTGTTGATGAACCTTTAAAATTTATTATATCAAAAATCCTTTTAGGAGGTTTAATTTGATAGATAGCCCCATAAAATAATCGTGATCGAAAATAAATTTCAGAAAAATTTTTTTCGTTTCACCCTAATGTAGGTCAAGTTCACTCAAAAACTTTGCGCTAGAGAATTAAGTTGGCGATAGTCACTGGCCATTCTGTAAGAACTGCCAGTATTTCTTACCATGACGACAGGTGAACAATGAGAGGAGGAGGATCGTCTGATAATCTCTTGCTGGAAGAGGGTCTCGATCTCCTTCTCGAAGACAGGCTTAAGGTGAATAGACACTGGATATCTCTTTGTCTGTACCCTGTCGGTAGTAGTTAAAGTAATGTCATGCACAAGGGTGGAGGTACATCCAGGCTCATTAGACACAACATCGTGGTACCTATTTATGAGCTCCTGAAAGCTGGGAGTGTTGGTCCCAGTTGAGTGTTTCAACCTCAAAGCTATCAGTTGAAGGAGGTTTGAGCATATCACCCTGTGCTAAGGGCAACTGCAGACGATCAGGGTCTTCTTCCTCAACGACAGTTATTTTCTCTTCTCCAGGAGCGGTAAGTTCGTCCAGGGTAGAAATTTCGTCCAGCACTTCCATCTACTGTACATGCGCCCTCGGTGATACTTTTTTAACAGATTAGCATGATAAAGTCTGAGTCCCCAAGGAACCTCAATAAGATATTCTATCTTACCGGGCCTCTCCAGTACCATATAAGGTTCAATACATGCAATGAATGGTTTACTGGTAGCAATAGGTAGGAGTAACAGCACTTCATCACCCGGGTTGAATTGACGGCCGTGTGACTTAAGACCGAAGTAAGTCTTGTTCCGGGAACTGCTAATGTCAGCGTGTTGGGCAGCAATCTGGCAATACTCGGCCAGCTTCTCCTGAAGTTCGATGACGTTTTTGAAACCTGGTCCTTCGTCTTTGTGAAGGGGGGGATCTTCCCACAGATCTCTCAGAACGGAGAGTGGACCTCTGACTGAATGACCATACAGTAGTTAAAAGGCCTAAAATCCAGTCCAGGCGCTCAGAAGTTCACTGAGGACAAATAAGGTTGGAATAAGATACCTATGCCACTAACGAGGCGGGTTCTCGGTATATAACTTGCGGAGGATAGCCTTCAGAGGTGCATGAATCCTCTCCATCCTACCACTCCCAATAGGGTTGAAAGTAGTGGTGAAGATTGGTTTCACTTCACGATCCGAAAGTATTTCTCGCACAATCCAAACTCTAGAGAAAACTGTCACCAATGATTCAGCGATGGGCATGAAGTCTATGTCCTTTAGAGGTACAGCTTCTGAAAATCTCGTAGCAAAATCAATGAGGGTGAAGATGTACCTATGTCCGTCGGAAGATGCTGGAGAAAGTGGTCCTTTAAGTCGATGGCAATGCAAGCAAATGGTTCAGTCATGATAGGCATGGGCTGTACTAGGACTTGTCGTACTCATCCATTCGTCGAAAAGCGTTTACAATTATCGCAGTAATGGAATAAGTCTCTAGTCAGTTCGCATGCAGGGCCAATAAAATTGTTCTGCAACCTTTATGTGAAAAATGGCCAACCAAGGGGCTCACATGAGCAACAGAGAGGATAATAGGGCGACAAGCACGGGGAGCAACCAGGGATGACTTGCTTATCTTATCGGGACGATCAGACGTCAAACATTTCCGGAAGAGGAGGCTGTCAACCATGACGAATTAGTAGCTAGATCCATTCCTTACTTGGTCAATTTTTCCAAAGACGGCTTTAACTCTAGCGGCAGAGAGTTTAACAATAGTTCTTAATGCGAGTGAAGTCATCAGGCGTCACGGAGAGGGGCTTGAGAGCATGCAGAGCTTGGAGGTGAAAGCGCTTCATTTTAACTACTCTTGTCTGGACTGCACATATTTGATGGGGTTCCGGTTTCAGAGAAGTGTCGATACTTGAATCAGAGGAATCTCTCAACAGAATAAAGTTGGCCGTTGGTAGGGATGGAGTATTCCGTGCCCGACGTTGAATGACATAATCCAGGTGGGGGAGACAACTTTGTCATTAGCTGCTAAAAGCAAGCATTTATCGACCTTAAGATCTCTAACTCCTGGAATATTGATAACTAAGACACTGGCAAATTTGATTGAAGCTCTGATAACGTCCTTCCAGCCTTCGTATTAAGGTCATCGATAGTAGCAAGATACAAAAGAAAATGCATCCACTCGTCCCAAGTAGTCGGCAACGAAGACTTTTGTGCAGTTGGAGACTTCAGCAACGGGTAACCTATCTTCTGAAAAAAAACACACAAGAGCAACCAGTGTATCTAATGATGGTTGACACCCAAGCCCTGTTGATGGTATCAGCGGCTTGGAAATGTGGGACACTTCGGTCGGACAGCCAAAATCACAGACGCAATAAACAAGCTTTAAAAGCAGAAAAGGTTAACAATCCTAAGCAAACTAGGAATTCACTCCTGGGCCACAGGCAATGAAGGCGCACTCGAGGTGACTTACACGCACAAGCAGATACCGGCACCAATCCTGGCAAGGTCGCCACTTGTAAAGGCAAAACGAGGAACTGGCTTCTCTGGGCCCCTAAACAAGAAATAAATAGGTCCACAGGAAGGTGCTTATATATCTGCGAGGGTATAATAATAAAAAGAATGATTCAAATGTATTAAATAATTACAGTCCACAAAAAGGTAACATTAAATACAACACGTTAAATAAATACAATGCACAAACGCGTCACATCAAATTCAATCTTATCAAATGAATATAGTGCAAAAAAGGGTGCATTAAAAATATGTCACAGGATTAAACCACCAACGACAACACGTCGTTACAAAATAAGCACTGCTACTTCGGACATCATGTCCCTGTAAATCTTCTATTTTTTTTTAGAATATGCTAACATCCATAATTCTTCAATACTTTTGAATTGTTATTTTATCTACATATATAAAACCTATAATCTCTAAGACGTCCTTTCATCAAATAAGATCACAAAATCAGAAAAATAAGCTATTCTTAACATACAAACTTCTTTCAATTCAAATTTTTTAAAGATTATGTTCTTAAATTAGTATCTACTAGTAGTGAACGAAACTATAATATAATTTCTCTTATACACCAAGAAGAGTTTTTTTTAATCCTGATTTTGAATCATCATTATAAAATTTCTTCCGAAATAAGATTTCAACTCAGTCTCCAAACGCAGTTTCACGAATCTTAATTGGCTCGTAGGCAACGTGCCTTGACTCACATTAAATGTATGATTTATGAAATCCTTTTTGAATTATGTTGCTTTGGAAAATAGTATTAACTAATATCGAAGGGTAGTAATGAATAGAAACAAAGGCTCCATTTCGTGGACTCGGAAAATAAATGTAGCTATCGCTAATACGTTTCCCTTATGCTCACATTCTCGATTTATATGCGTCTTGATGTCTTGAAAGCAGGAAATCAAAGTGGCTTTTACGCGTCTTTAAGCTATCCAGGCTGATATGACTGAATATATTGATAACAAGGGCTTGTTTTCATTTGATTTTATGTTTATGTATTAATCAATTTACTCAGCAAGTTAGGTACATATTAATATATTTTATGAATTTCATAGCTTAAATTTACATCTTCGTTAATGTTACCAACATAACTCACCTTTTTTTTTATATTTTCTGAATACCCATGATGTTAGATTTATTGTCGTTCATATCTTCTACGTAGTTTCATTTTTCCATTTTTTTTATTCAAAAATTAATAAAATTTCATTATTCTTAATACTATCCATATAATAGTTTTATTATACCATATTATTTTAAAATTTAAATGTAATTATATACTTTCTTTAATATAGCTTTTATATTTTACGTATGGATTTTATACTATATTTCCTACCTTGTATCGTCTGCAGTTGTGGATATTTATTCTTAGAACGCCAATCTGGTGCTCTAAGGATAATTACTCCCGAATGTCCGATTTTCCTTGTTCTTGTAATGTACCTTGTGAATTTAATTGGCAGTTACTTTAAAGAACACTTCATTTTATACATCATTTATAAACTCATTATTTCTAACATTACGTTTCTCCTTCTTTAGTCGGGAAATTTCTCTCTCTCTCTCTCTCTCTCTCTCTCTCTCTCTCTCTCTCTCTCTCTCTATATATATATATATATATATATATATATAATATATATATATATATATATATATATATATATATATATATATATATATATATATATATATATATATATATATATATGAAAAAAATCCCAATGGAAAATGAAAGGCAGATTACAAGTACTTTCGAACTTGTTCAGTTCATTCATTAAATGTATTTACATCTGCATGTTTATGTGCTCATAGCTTTGAGACCAATTTTGTCTACATTCTTTTGTCATAGTTCGAAATTCCGGAAGAGGCTTATCTTTAAGCCTTTACCCTTTGTTTACGGTATTTAATCCAATTCCTGATATTATTTTTCTATTTTGTGTCCTTTCGTTGTAAATGGCCAGGTCAACGTTTTTCCGCTCTTATATATACCACCTTTGTAAAATTATTCATTATTTCTTGAGAATGAACTGAACAAGTTCGAAAGTACTTGGAATCCAGCTTTCATTTTCCTGTGGGATATTTTGTATTTATTGCTCTACATACTCCCGCATGACTTTGTGAGTTTCTCATAATATATATATATATATATATATATATATATATATATATATATATATATATATATATATATATATTAAATAGGTCTTCAATTCCTTAACTTACCAATATCAGCCTATAACAATGATACAGGTGTGCATCGAAACGCTTCAGGCCAATAAATAAATACTTTATTTTGCTAAATAGCCTAGTTTTCTGTCCTTGTTTGCTGCTACTCTTCTGATGAATTTTTAGCAAACTTATTCGCCGATTATCTCAAGACGAAAATAGAAAGATTCGTAGGGAATATTTAACACTAAAGTCGCAGTCGTATTTATTAAAAAAATATGAAGAAAATCTATTGTTCAACTATTCCTATCTATATAATATAAATGTGTGTGTGTGTGTCAATCTATAGGAAGAAAGGTTAGATCAGGGTTGAGCAACCTGATTTCCCAACGGTCTAAATTAGAAATTTAAGTATATTCACCGTGACACAGAGGTACTTAGATATATATTTTTAAAAGTTCAAAGATATATATAATTACAAACAAAATACTGTATATTAACAGTAAAGAATTAAATTAGACTTATACAAAATAAAATAAAATCAATGTGATTTGAGGGATTGCCTTCCTTTTATTGTATTCTTAATATCTTGTATTTAAAGTAAATGAAAATATACCTAAAAAAATACCCCGTAAAAATAAAATCTGAGTAATTAAGTGGGCCGCGAGTCAATCAGATTAGCAGACTTGTTCCGTCTCTATGTATGTTTTTTAAAAAAAAGCGCCTTCCGTAACGTCCCATCTTGTATAGTAGAGCTCATGAATGTTGTACGAGAAACGATTATTTGTATCTACGCTGATATGAATTTTTTTTAAATCTTGAAAATCTTGATTTTCCAATAAGTGTGTAGAGTGGAAAAAAGATATTTTAAAATGTAATTCAGTTAAATAAAAGTTCCGTTTCCTCTTTGGAGCTCTTTCAAAATTCGAAATAATTTTTATTATTGACGCGCGATAAAAATGCAGTAAAAGAGATGTAAGAGAGAAATTGCTGAAAAATATTAGTTTTATGTCTTTTAACAAAAAGCTTCTGGAAAAGACTTTGATACATATTTTGAGACAATACTCTCACTCATGCCTTATGAAGTTAGGGCACTATTCCTTTATTTGAAGGGCTCCATTTTACAGCCTATTGTAATTTAAATGAAAAGGGCATCTGCACTAATATTATGATGGTAATTTTCAAGGAAATCTTATTTTTGCAGTGATTCGTAGCATTTTGCCTTAAATGAGGGTTCATCTTTCTACTTTTTCAAAATGGATCACCCATCTGCCTAAGACAATTGAGGATACTGGATTAAGTTTATTTATTTATGTAAAGAGGCTCAAGTTTAGCCATAATTCTGATCTCACGACGGCCAAGTTTTTATTGCCTTTGTTTCAGAAACAACAAAAGTAGAGAAGATTAAATTATTTAGGGTTTTCTTTTGCAAACTTAATTTCCGGGAAAAATAGCCACGGAAAGCATTAACCTCTCTTGCGTGTGTATACTAACGCTATTTAGAGCATAACCTACAATTTTCTTACCCTTTATTTAGCAATATGTAAGGTTTAAATCAGGTGAAAATATACTTCCCTGGTCTAGGCTGACTAATTATTTAGTAGATTAAATTTTAATCATTTTTGTTATATATTAAATGTAGTCTAATAATTTCACGAGTAATGTGAATATATAATCTAAAGGATTCTGGCCTAGAAAGAATTGATTTTTACAACATTACAAAACTAAACAAGGACAAAGGTTAGCAGAAATCTGAAAAAATACAAATTATTAATTTGCAATATGACCTATGATAGCAAATACAATAGCCTAAAGTTTGTATTAGTTTCCTTTAATTTTTTTGTCTTTTGTACAATGTTTACGTCATTCCTCGTTGCACTACTTCTAAAACTCTTTCACATTGGCTACGATTTTTTTATCAGAGCGCTCTTTTAACTCTATCCTCATAATTTTGAAGGTAGTTCAATTATGGCTTCTAAGATGGTTATTTTCATTTCACTAATTTTGTAACTATCAAACAACCTATCCATGAGAGACGGCATATAGTTATAAATGGCTTTCTTTTTGAAAGTAAAATTTCTTATCACTTTCAGTTTTCTCGCTCTCTACAGAAGTGTTTCTGACCAGACACCAAAGACTCTTCTTTTCACAACTTCCATAGAATTTATCAATTATTCCTTTAGCGTAAAGAGTAAATAACATCCATAGCATTATGGTTCCTACAATTTGCTTACGTTTGTTAAAGTGCTTTACGAAAGAAATGCTTCTTCAAAGAGCTCGTTGCAAAAGAAAGAATAGTCAGCGGTGGCACTTAACATTACATGCGGAGAAACACAATTCACTTGCTATTCCTGTTAATAAATCGCCCGCGCATTATTCACTACCTTAACCCTTTACCTGCTGCCAGGATGATTTTAATGAGCGTGACAGAATTTCTTCTTTTTAATATAATTATTTCCCGCCGAATAAAGGATATTGAATCCAGCTCCAAGATTTCTTTACCTTTGAAAAAATCCGGGAATACTTTTACCTAAACATCAATTAAGAAAGAACAGAAGTCTTCACCCTTTTGGAGTCAGTGGTTTGCGTACAAGGCATTCCCAGAAGAATAAAACCGGTTGCCACGAAGCCGAACCAAGAAATCTATCGGGCTATCCAGGACTGCTACCCAACAGGCGGCGATAAATGACCCTTGGTAAACAAATCCACTTATAACAGGGCTACATAGCTTACCCCCATAGAGTTTTTCTTTCCAAAAGAGTTGAATTTCATCTCTGCGAATGTCTATAAAAGAAATGAGCTTTGTTTTAAATTTCTGTCTAATAAGATCCAATACAGGATTGATTTTTTCTATCTTGCTAGTGTCTTTTAAATTTCTACTGGGTTTTTCAAATTTTTTCTGTTCGTGAAGTTCATTACTTTACTAATAATCATTTATCCCGTTTTCTAAAAAATATGACTCATGTGAAACCAGATACTCAAAAATAACCGAATTTCGTCGACGTCCGTTTCTTTTAAGGTGGAAAGCCAGCTATTCTGTTTGTATGAATTAATTGCTTAAAAAAACATAATATGCACTTGTTTGTTTCTTAATTATATTTAAAATATTTTTGGTGATAAAATATTGAAAATAATCTATTCCTTTGGAATTTTGTGTAATGAAGCATGATGAAATCCAACCTGATTGTGAAGATTTAAACGCAGAGATTGAGGAAAAGAAATTGGAGGCAGATGCCGAAGGCCATTGAGTGGCACGCCTCGTTCATTTGAGTGGCCGATGGCTAGAATCTTCATTTTCGTCTGTAATTTCACTGTTTTCTTCGTCTAAAATTTCTATATTATCACTGGGCCAGCTATAATCTTTAATATTCCTCTTAGGTCAGCTGAGTCTACATTTTCGAGTAAGTCACTCGAATTGTCGCCTATTTGGCGCCTTTAAATTCGACGAGTGAAATTGCTAATTTGAAATGGAACTATTTTAAAATTAGCAACTGAGAGAATAGTAGTAGATGAAAATACACTAAAAAATTGCAGCCCTTCGAGCCATAGGAGGACATACAAAAGATCAAATCCATATATGTATGTTCGATTATCAGCCAAATGGTTAAAGTTCTGGCATTGATTTTTATCGTATTTGTTTTCCTTTTTTTTATCTTTGAATTTGGGTGAATTTAAACACACTTAAAAAGCGAAATTCGAAGAACATTTTAGATTTGCAAATAAGACGGAGTTTTGTCAATTTACAGGTGGAGGGCCCCAAAGAAGAATGCTGGGAATCTTGTAATACCCCCATTATTCCGTTAACAAAGTTATATTTCAATTTATCTGGGAGGGAGAGCATCAATAGAGTCTTGAGATGATAGTACTGGGCCTTCTTCGGGGTTTTCGAAATTCTGATGAGAATAATCCTCGGTTAGAAGTTTTTGCTTTGATAGAAAATTCAAAAATCATCTCAGGATATTATTGATGTGAATTCAGTGGGGAACTCTTTATAACCTGACCAATAATAAAAGAGGATTGTATAGATTTAAGAAATTAGCAACAAACATTTTGAGATTCGGCAATAGCATAATATTTTGAAATATCAACGTCTGGAGATTATCCCCTCAGAACTCTAACTAAATAGGTTATAACCAACAGTGAAACATGTTGCTTTTCTTATGGTTTGTAAAAAGATTTGGAATGATTGAGGTCAGTTTGTTGAGTATCTTGGCAATATTAACTAGGAATATTTATTAAGGCAAGATGGAGCGATCTGCACTTGCTGCAAAAAAGCAGTAAAAATAGGAGGATCAAAGCAGGATCAAAATACTTTATTGGAATGGCCCCTCCTCTCCTATGAACCCAATAGACATGTGCAGGAAATACTATTGTCTTTCAAAGGAAGACACAGCCATCAATATTGTAAGAATTGTTGACTCTTAAACGCCAAAAATGGTCAGAAATATTATAAGCTGTAATTTCAAAAGTAAATAGGCATGCCTAAACGAATTATAGTACTCCAAACTGCTAAAGGGTACTCTACAAAATATGAATAGTGTAATTATATCAGAAACAGCACTATTTCATGACAAGCAAAATAGTTATGAAAAATATATTTAAATAAATCAAATGGTTTCGTTGACTTGAATGTTAATAAGAAGAAAAAAGTCTATACTGGAAGTTGCTTGACAATATATATTAGATGTTTATAATCGCATTGTGTATTATTAAATTCCTTGATTATATTTATCATTAAGACTATTGCGACTCCTTATGAATCTGCTGTTTATGAGAGCACTGCATTTAATACTAGCATTAAAAACCTTAGTGACATCATTTAGATATTAGTGCAAGTTAAAGGAACTACAACGATCAATGAGAATATAAAAAGAGAATAATAGAGTTCAGAAAATAGCTTAAAAAGCTCAATGATAAAAACAAATTTGTATTGGCGATGATTTTGCAAATACATGTACCTTATTATCAGGATTAGGAAAATGAAGGTAAGCCAAGATTTGGCCCGTTAGGATAGAGCTTTAGGAAATAAAGTGATAATTACGACTATTTTCCATAAGATGTTTTGTATAAAATGTATATACTAGTAAATCTCTCAGTCAGGGTGTTAAATTACAAGTTACTCTAATCAACGAAGGAACGCTGCTTTTTACTCTTATTTAGGACAAGGAATTTAAAACCTTTTGTATTTTAGGCTTTTTCTATATAACATAAGAAAGGATTAACTTATTCTTCTATCGATTTATAATGAATATATATATATATATATATATATATATAGTGTAGAAAAAATTATCTAATGATTGGTAAAATTTGTAGTAAATTTTAAAAATTTATCTAGCAGTTTTGAGAGGCTGCCTTTGCCTTCTATGTAATGGCATGATAATTTTGGCTTTTTTTAAACTCAAATCCAAATTTTAGGGAAATATATATTGTGGAAATTGTTATTTATTTGCCCTAACTTGATGCCCAATTAGCATATGATAATAATATATAATAATAGTGTACCTAATTTTCCTACAGAATTTGGTAATTATTTCATTGATGTTTCCTAAAGAAGACTATAATATTAACTTCCATTTAATGCAGTGGTAACATGGAAAGAGAATGAAAAATAGGAGTAGGAGACAGTTTCATCAGATGGAAACAATTGTGAGTAAAGAAAACCAAGTTAGGAAAAGTATAGTAAGGCCAAAATTCTAAAAATGTTATACCCAAAATGTCATTAAGTTGTAATTACTTATATCTAGGCGTGATATAATAGCAAGTTGACGTTTTTCCTATGTTTTCAATATTTTTGCTTTCTTTTCTGTTTCGATAAAAACTAAAACAACATTTTATCTCAACGTTAGACCAATTAGCAATTAGGATAAGTAATAATAATAAATTAAGCTTTATATAGCGTCCTTCAAGCCCGTAAAGCGTTTACAGGACGCGTTTCCATCGACTAGGAAAATATTCTATGCATCATTTGCAATCAAGTATACATTAGCGTAAGCAGCAGATTCTCCAATAGAATGAAGGACCACAAATGCAACATGCGCCGTGAAAACCTCTCTTCTAGTTTGTTTCTCCACATGTCAAATGAAAACCATTCAATTGACATTGATAATGTAAAAATAATTTATAATTCAGACAATTATTTATATACATAGGCATCTTAAGGAATTGGCTCTTATAAAGGAAATTACAAACTTTAATACTTCCTATGGGCAATTCAACACAAATTCCTTCGTAAGCACGAGATTTTCCCTTCCTCTACGCAAAAATGCTGTTACTTCCTCTTTCTGCCCCCTTCAATTCCATTCTGAAAGGTAAATTTGTGTGCTGGTTGGTAAGCTAAGCATCTTTGCATTCATTATTCCACCAGCGTTTCAAGATGGCAAAGGCTCCGTTGAAACTTGTTTTAGAAAATAAGTTAATACAAACACTGTGGTTTATTTCCTGCATCTATATATATAACAAAAGAAAGGCGAACAAACCGCGAAAAAGATCACATTGTACGTTTTATGTTGAAGTTAAACGTTAGCTTATTTCAAAGGCTTCTTGAAATTCTTCTTTGTAGAGAAGTGGAGGGTTGCCTAGTCGTATATGTAACGCTCCTAATTAGGGTTGAGGAAGTCCAGGAGACAACTCTAGTGGATTAAGAAATTTTTATTATCACCCTCACCCAACCGCAAATATATATATATATATATATATATATATATATATATATATATATATATATATATATATATATATATATATATATATATATATATATATATGCAGGAAAGAAACCACAGTGATAGGATCAATTTATTCGCTGAACCAGTTTTCCAGCGATTGAAGATGACGTAGGTTTCAGTCGTAACTTGGTTTCGCGAATAAATTTATCCTATCACTGTGGTTTCTTTCCTGCATTTACATGTACGTTGCTGTACTTCTTTAGATATATATATACAGGTCTCTCAGACTAGATTTGACTGTTTACATAAAATAAAAAATCGGCAAAATATCTCCGACCAAAATAAATGTATTTAATATTAAATCATTAGATTTATTGAATGTTGCCAAGGAAACGGTATAGGTAACTGATAGTAATATAAAGAGAATTGTTTAATTTTTAACATTATTCAAATCATGTTATTCATGTTAATACCTTCTACTTTTTTCTCATAAGGCAGAGATCTTAATTAAAATTTGTCTCTTAATTCTTTCAAATCTTATATATAACATTTAATTTATTAAGGAAATAACTCATTTCATTTAATTAGAGATTTGAAAGTTTTATCCATGGAACTAAAATATTTCGTTTAGGAACTTCTCTTCAGTATCTGTGATAGAGTAGTTGAGAGTATTAACTTGGTCAACAGAACTAAGTAACCTGATCTCAATTATTCTGTCTTATGACCTTTCAATAATTTCCGGACTAACTTTGGTAAGCCAGTGGCAATTATATATTCGAAAAGGGATGTAAAGCAACATAAGGGTTTCAAATTTCGTTAGAATAGGCTGAATATTTACTATGTTATTGCCAAATAATTACCGGAAAAACGTTGAAAGGACCTTGGTAGTTATATCATTCAAAGGATAATGTAAACTGACATAAGGGGTTTCAAATATCGTTAGAATCGGTCGAAAAGTTACGATATGATTGCTAAAAAACTAATTGAAAAGTAAAATCATTTCCATCCAACCAACCAACCTACAGACCGACATAGTAACCTATAAAATCGCTGTACGCGACAAAAAATGCATAATAGTTAGATTTTGTAGTATTGAATCCCGCAAGAGCTTTTAGAGAGCTGCGTGCCGTTTTTCCTTAAAGATGTCGAGAAAATTCCTTTTCACTTGGGTGTATATTCCATACAATTTAATTTAGCAAACTGTATCACAATTTTGAGTGCAGTTTACCTTTTATTTTGAAATTATACTAAATATTGTTAATACAAAATTAATGTTAAATAATACTTTTAAATAGGAGCTCCAGTCGTTAGAATTTTATCGATACCTAAAATACCCAATATAAAAAGTGTACAGAACTAAGTTAAATGGCACTTCACTGTATTTAATCAATATGAGTTCCTGCAACATAATTGCTTTATTTTGCTATTCAAAACAAGTTTCCGATATGTTATTGAGCTGTTTCATTCATAAAATACCGTTTAGTTTGCATTAAACAGAGAAAGACTTACTTACTTCTCTGGAAGTAGTTTTAGTACATGGACAAGTTAACTCTATTACAAGAGGTCAAAACTAAAAATTTCCCCCTCATTCAGAATAGAAAAAGAAACAACAAATTAAGAATGAACTAAGTGTAAATAAATACTGTACATCGAAATTCTACAGAAATAAAAGAAATTGAACCAATTTTTGTTCGAGAGTTTCAAAATTAGGATCTACGCTTTTACTTAAATATTATAATTTATACGGTAGCTTATGTTTACTGATAGTTATTTGTCCATTAAAATTATGAATCGTTTAAAAAAAATAACTTAAATGACGTTGTAGGACAGTGGTATGTTTTCCGACGTAACATCATTTATATTATCAAAGAATAATGCAGGTTTATTGTGAAAATTATCATACGTTATATATCTAATCTTATTCCAATACACACTCTTAAATGGACCAAAACAAATCTGCTCGTATTGTTTTGTAAATTATAATTCTTCGCCTTTTATCACAGTTCTGATGAGAAAAATTCAGTGTGAAATATGTTCACGTCAAAAGTCTCTAGAGTAGATATGAAATCAAACCTGATTCTAATCTATTTATTTGATTTCATTTAAAGCTCCGTGGACATTTTATAATATTTCCAATAAATGTTTACAAATTTTGAAACTTTTATCCTAGTTCTTTCTAAGAGTTCAGAAAAAAATAACTATGATCATCGAATACTTTGGAATTTTTTAGAAAAAAAATAATTACAAATCGTGAAGTTTGGAAAATGTATTGAAGTTAAAGCATGGTTGGTTTTTGTATTTTTTTTTCGTATATAGAAGCCAATTAAGATGGGAAAAAATAAGCTCTGATGAATATTTTTTCTGAATATCAAAACACCTCACATAATGTTTTTTCTTGCATTTAGGCATAGACAATAAACATGGAAGATTTGAAGATTTGAATATTTGTAGTTGAAACCTTTTATTTTTTTTAGAGCAAAACGCGTAATTAAGTCGTAGATAACAGACCTAAGGTCTGTTTGCACATGTCAAGCTTTGACTGTAAGGAATAGAGTTGAAGCCTCACCTCCTGTTAAATATATAATTAATTATAGGCTTGTAGGAGTGAAAATCATAATGGTTTATATATATATATATATATATATATATATATATATATATATATATATATATATATATATATATATATATATATATAATATTCGTTTATAAGGTATCATTCAAACGCCAAAGGGTGTAATTAATGTGATACATTCATTTTCAGTTTGTTATTGGGTTAAAATATAAGTATTTTCTCTTTTGTACAATTTGGTCTTCAAAATACTATTATCGGGTACTTTTTAATTTGTTGAAAAAAATTGTAGTGAGAGGGGAAGGGTATCGTTCTCAGCAACAGCTCACAACACTATCATGACAACAGATGCCAGCTTCAAGCTATTCGTTGCCTATTATTCCTTTCGTTCCTGACAGAAAAACATAGTGATTCGCGCGATTCTCTAGCTCATCTGGCAGTAGCTTGCCCCCAGGAGTATTAGCTGTCATTCACATCACCCTGTAAGAAGGCTCATTATTCTCTCGAGCTGCAGGGTTCCTGACTTGAAGCAACCTAGTAGAGTTCTAGCTCTAGACTTTGCTAATAAAAACCAATAGTGAGACTGTTTACTTAACTTTAGGCTCCTGGGTATCTAGTAAAAATCTGGGATTTGATTGCCTTAAAATATATACTAAAACTTTGGTTAGAATTTATATATTTCTTAAATCGTGTTTTAAGCAGGCAAACATATCACATTATATTAAAAAAATTCATTCCTGCTCTACATATTTACGAATGATTTTCTTCATTTCAAAAAGAGTTAAAGTACTGTGGGAATGATAAACGCAATTGGAAATGGACTCTCAACTCTCCTATTTCTGAAATGGAAAATATAAAGATAATAAAACCTTAAAAACATGTACTTACCCAACACATGGAATCCACATGAAAGCGATGAGAAGAGGAAGGAAATAAGTTTTTCTTTTGTTGTTGAATGACAAAACTCTCTGGTGAGAAATTGAAGTTGTACAATAATGACGATCGTGAGTGTCATTTAAAAATTTCGACTTCTTTTTTAAACCGAATTCCAATCGAAAAAATAGCACATTTAGAAAGTTATTTTGGCTCAGCACTTTTAGAGTTATGATTTTAAGAAATCTTTTCCATAGAGACTCAAATAATATCTTTAGGTCTACATTAAAATTAAAATGTAAAATGTTCAAGATAAGAATGATTCTTAGAAGTGGAAATTTCGACATGTATCCTGATTTGGTCCTTAATACTGACGTGTAAATATTGGTAAAAAAGTTAAAATGACAATGACTGAACGCTACGCTCAGCTTATGATGAAATCGATGATCCATATCTGGAATATTTGTTTCTAATGAAGTCTCCGTATTTATTTCATTGATTAAATTTTGAATATAAGTTATTAAGGAATCGAAAGTATAAATGAAGATAATAAGTACAAGGGATCACAAGAATTGCTGTCCAAATGTTATGTGAGGGCAGTGTCCTAGTGAATAGTTTGAGGTTTCATGATGGTACTTCCGTTGTTAGTTTTTTTCTTCTACCGAAATCATTATTCACATCAGAAATCATCTCTGTAAAGAGAATAAAAGTGGGCATTAAATAATGAAGGATTGACTAAATAATCTTATTTTTCTGTAAATATGTTTAAAAATTAACACTTAATACATTTTTCAATAATATTCAGGCTATTCTTTGAACAACTCACCTTTCTTAAATTTCTTAAAGTAACTTTGCATATTTTGCTCATATATTCAAATCATGTTTCCTTCCCCCATTTACCACAGCTAATATCTCTTCTGATTGGACTTAACCTTGAATACAATATACATTCAATATTTTAAATTGACGAAATTAAAAGGAAACTTATCATTTGTAATTATATTCATGGTTTAGATAGGTAATTATACTCTAATTCAGAAATAAACATTATAGTTATTTGTTTTAGTATGTGCTTTTCTAATTTAAATAGTGCCTCCCGAATAAAAACAATAGAAGTTATTTATCTAGTCTATCGATCCCCGAAGTTCTCACCGTTGGTGACTGCCGCAGATGTTTTAAATATGGGCATATTGTTTAAAATCGATATAACTGTAAAACAATACCCCCCTCCCCCCCAAAAAGAAACCACAATAAAAAAAGGTATAATATAAATACAATAAAATTAAAAGATTAGAAGAAATTATATGATACCAGGAATATATTCTGAGAGCAGATGCAAAGATACCATCAAATTTGAATCTACCTTAACGGCGTCAGATTATTGACATGCATATAATTAGATTTCTGACAATAGGTTGATACATTATATTTCCCTTGTTTAGTTATAGTAAATTAGTACGCTCTAATTTCTTTTTATTATATGAGATATTCAACTCATACAAATAGCTGGTTATGCTGAAATTATATATTTTAATTTAAATAATCACCGAAATGAATAATTTTGTTAATCTTGAAATAATTTATAACTAAATTGAATTTATTTGACAATATTCCAAGATTTTGAATTCATTTTATCTACATAAAACTTTTAATCTCACAAATCAAAAAGCAAAACCGGGCACTGGCTCCATACAAACAATGGGAATTCCAAACTCTAAAAAACTCTTCTTACCCTTGGTCAAGCAACACAGTCACTCGTTATATATATGGCATAACATGTGTAACATCCAAGCTTTATCCTGCTCACCAAGTTTAGTAGGAAAGTAAGCATGGTAAGCAAGTTTTAAGAAACTTGTGGCTGAATTCCTATTAGGAACAATAGTGTATTAACCGCAGGATGTGGCAGAAAACATCGGGTATAATTTTTGCAAGAGTTTTTGGCCGAATCCATTTCATTGACCTTCAAAAGCAAAATATCGGTTAGTAAAAAATTACAGCAAGCAAACACTTCATATTTTGTTTATTTAAAGAAATAAGAAAGATTTTTCATCATATGAATTAAAAATGCTCGTACATGTAAAAAAACGTAAAAACATAATGTGGCGATAAATCCAAAAAGTTGACCTGATTGAGCAGAACAAATGGAATTTTTATATTCAGCACATCAAAATTGTCCTGAATCAGCTAATAAAACTTAAAAAAAGAGTTGTTGTTGGCCAGTAAACTATTTATATTAACAAACTTATTTGCCATATTAAAGATTAACAGTAAATTTGCTTTGAGGTGCCATAGTCTTTCTATGTACTAACTACTTCTAGGTTAAAAAATTTATTTGTCCTTCGATACGGTTAAGAATTAAATAATATAGACCTAATTTGGTTTAAAAAGCACTAGATATAAGGTAAAATTAATATCATTCATTTTATACGCAAGTTTCCAGCTATGCATTCTTAAATTATATTCGCATTTAATGACGCTACCGTTTATTCTTTGGAAATTTACGCCGTATGTGATTAAGACCACCGAAATCATTTTCTATGTTGACTGTTTTTGAAATTTGGCCAGATATATTTTAATCTATTTCAGAATTACCATTCGCAATTTGAATTACCTTGTCCAAGTTAAAATCCATCAGCAATCTTTCTTGCTAATTGAGTGATCTATCCTTGTGTTTTTGCATGTTTTATTGCCCTAAGATATTTTTTTATAGTAGCTAGTTTCGTTTCATCTGAAACTTTTGGAATTTCACATAATAAATTTGTGTCGATATCATTCATACCTATCAAAATAGCGTTTCCAGAAAAGGTCCCGAGGAAGGCAGAAGGTATCCAATGCCCGCGATGACTATTCCCATTGACAATAACTCTCTGCCAAAGGTTTAACAGCTAGTCTTCAAACTATTTTAGTAAAGGGTTGCTTTTTATCTATACGTCTTACTTTATTAATTACTTTAATTAATACGTGGAAAAAGCTTTTGGTATTAAGATAAAAAACATATAACGCATTATCTTAGTTTTTAAGCTGTCATTATTTCTTGAAACTTTGAACAAATTAATAAAACCGACCGTTTGCATTGAAAGCCGTGTCATGTGTCATTCATTAGCTTATTTACCTCTAGAATGCAATGATACTAAAGGTAACTATATATCAAAAACCTTTTGCTATGTACATTTTAAAAATTATTGAACAATTTAGGACTAAGTCAATCGTTCGACATTATGTATAAATTCACGTCTTCGCCTTTTCCTCTAGATCGATTCCTATTAAAAATTTTCAGCTGTAAATTAAAAACTCCAATAACTTCCTCTTGGAACTTTTGCTTTAAATAACTGCGATAAAATAAAATCTTTCGACCCAACTAAGACCTTTCATGCCTGGGTATTGTTCTTCTATTACACGCATTTAAACAAGACATGCAAAATTTCTTGTTATATTTAAAGAACTTTAATTATTTGCATGATAGGACGATTATATGACTGGTGCTTATGGAAGTTGAAATGTATCTAAAAGGAATAAATACTGCACGATTTAAATCTCTTAATAAATCCTTTTATATTAAGAAGTTTATTGGGGCTTCTTTCCAGAAAGATGGGATGCAGTTTATAAAAGAGCGCTCTTCTGGAGTGAGGGGCTGCACCTGAACGGGTCAGATTTGGTGAGAATCGGAAGGATTTTAAATACTACTGTGAAGGATACTATCCGACAGGAATGTATCTGAGAATCGAGAAAACATGGAAGAGGGGTATTGATAACAAACCTATGTTATGAATACCCCTCTCCCATGTTTTCTTGCACCAAATCTGACCCGTTCAGGTGCAGCCCCTCACTTCAGAAGAGCGCTCTTTTATGAACTGCATCCCATTTTCGTGGAAGGAAGCCCTAAGAGACTTCTTAATATAAAGGGATTTATCCAGAGATTAGAATTGTGCAGTATTTATTCATTTAGTTACATTTCCACTTCCATAAGCACCAGTCATATAATCATTAAGGACTCCGAAAATACTTGGAACATTTCCTTTTTATGCAAATACTATCCAAATCTCATTCCTCCTAAGCTTCTTCCTAAAGAAAATATCTTTGAGATAGGTTGAAAAGGGATAATGTAAATAATCTTATTAAGTAAAGTAATTTGAATATTTTCAACTCAAAGAGTCATGTACTTTTGGGGAAAGTCGTTTTATATTCAGATGGAGGTTCAAGAAATCTCTATTTGCAAAGGCTATGTAAAAGCGAAGGATTGATATTTGTTGGACATAACAACAATAGAAATCAGAAGACAGAAAGAAGAGAATGCTGACTAATGAAATGAGGATGAGGGTGGTGAAGGAGACCACAAGATCGTACGTTACGATACGACCCAGAGTATAGTTACATAAGAGTGGGATTATTTTAGCGAACGTAAGCACATAGCAGGTTTATATCTCTTTTCAAAGAATATGAGTATGAAAGTAAATAATTTATTCAAGTGATTACGCTACCATTTATTACAAATTTGGTGAGTTCATGAGTGCGAAAATCTCATCAATGATGCTGGCTCCTGGCAATAGGACTATAGTAGATAAATTCTCCTCAGTGACAATTTTATAATTGTGAATGGCTGCTTATACCCAAGACCTGGAAATCATTGAAAATGACTAACATGTCATTAAAAATAAAGATGTTGAGCCAGACCCACAAACATTAATGAACTTCTGAGATAAGTTCAGATCAGTGTAGACAAATCCTCCATTTTAAAATCACTGAATCAATGCTGAATCTACTTAGGCTGGTGATTAAATAAAAAGGTGGACATTAGTAAATAATACATGTCACTAAATAATTGTAATTTATTATCCTCAAAATATCAAGGTATACATTTTCATGGCGGCCAGTTACGTTTAGAGAGAGATTTTCAGCTAATGCGACTACTAGCATGTTCTTGGTGAAACCAGATAATGACAAGTGATGATTGACTAGGCAGCTAATAAATGGTGTAATTTGATGATAGTTTATGATAGAGATGTTTTAAGTAGTATACCTTGGTACTGATGTGCTTAGCAAGCCTAAATTGTAGTATTATAAACACCCACAATTTTGAATAATTGAGAATATTTTAGTTGAATGGAGGCAAAATAAGGAAAGAATTTAATTGTAGATTAAACATGTCTTAAGAGAATTCTAGGCATGAGAAATATATATTTATATATGCATATCTCGATGCCATATATGAAAATGAAATGTATAATCGATCATGGTTTGCGACAATAGGTTATTATAACAAGAGAAAAATGTGCTGAACACAATAATCTAGGAGAAAAACATACACGACTCTAGAAACTGTTTGATTTCTTTGCATAAGAACCGGGCTCAAGTCCCACCGAGAACGGACACTCTAAGGTTTTGGCGTTGGTAGGGGAATACCAGTAATCACAGCGGGGCACTGAGTCTAATGTGTAAGCGTTGGTATTGATAACTCATACGTCATCAACACATAGCCAATAACCCTACCGCTATCTCTTCTCTTCCTCCATACGCGCACATGGCACATCACTCTTCAGCCTACCATTAACCGAATTGGTTTCTCTGACACGTTGATCGCAAAAACATGGTACTACCATTTTTCCTGCGCACCCTACCCCAACTAGTATTTACTATATATTTTCTGCCTCAGACGATATCAATAATTATCGATGGCACTTCCTATGAACATAATTTACTTTTGTACTCTTATATCCGTCGAATTAGAGAACTTGTCATTATAGTATACTTAGAATAATAATAGTAATTGAGTAATTGTTTCTTTCTCCATCTCTCTCTCTCCCTCAACCCCTTTTTGTAGAAAGTGAATGTCCCCTTTCACCCCTTGTTGCCTATATGTATGCGGAGAAAAGATAGTGGAAGATATAAAATGTGAAAAAGTCTACCCGAGAGAGTACATAGTCTCTCTTGTGGCACAAAGATTGGGAGGATGCGAACCTCCTCCAGGTTTCAGTTGTAGGAGACTGACTCTAAATAAATGGCTCCTATATGAGTTCCTAACTATCAAATTTTATCATAAATATCTGGTGATACCTGATGCGGCTTAACCATTAATAGAATTGTTTATGAGGTGGTAATTTAAGGCATGGAGATGTTTAAACTTTAGCCCATACAAGTAATAATTTTATGCATAAGTGATATTAAGTTAGTCAAACAGGTACTACTGGAATAACTTGGATTATATGGTGAAAAAAAATTATATTAGCACTTCTTACTATCTGGGTATTTAGGTATTATGGAGTCTTTGCGGATTATAAAACATAAAAGCAACCAAGAATCAGAGAACTAGGGCAGAAGGTTTATCAAACGAGCTTACTAGCGGGAAAGACAAATAAGAAAAATTAGATGTTTAAAGGAAACTGCTAGGAATCCCCTAGGAATATGGAAACAAAAGTGAGTTTGTTATACCAAAGATGTATTTGTTCTAGAAAACTTGCTTAATTTTGGATATTTTACCTGAATTATAAAAATATTCATCTCATGAGTGAAACCCATCTGGCGCTTTTGAAATCTAGTAAGGGAACTGAATCCGCAGCATCAAAGATTATCTCATATTGGAACATTATTGTTGACAAATGCAGCAATTTTTTTCATATTCCGAGAAAGCGTGTTAATTAAACCAACCCTCAGCTAAAAATCAAATAAATACCATATTTTAGTTAAGGCCCCGTCCCACTACAAACTCTATACTGCAAAAAATAAACGATATAATAAAAAAGAACATCAGAAAAAGAAATTTATCAAGACCGAATGAAAGCATGAAAAACAAGGGAAGAAAGACAAACAGTAAAATAAAACATAATTATATCATTAAACAATACAAGATACCTCAAAAATAGATACGAAATAAGAAGGCAGTAAAATGTAAAGAAATGTGAGCAGCACTATACTCCCTCGTTCCTTGGATGATACAGCTCTCATAAAATCATCATTTGATACGTTAAATTATCAGTATTTTTGTAGGAAGTAGTAGAAAATATTTTAATTTCATTTAGACTTATTCCCATCAAAATTTATACTATGGACGCTCAAAGGTTTTCTGTAAAATTTAATTAACTTTGGTGGTTAAGATGGGAGAGGGAGCAGTTAAAAGCACTTATTTAATTAACACGTTTCTGTGTTAGAAGTAAAGTTGATCTAATGATAATTTGGTGCATTTTCCAAGAATACTTGAGTTAAACATCGATAATTTCACTCTTGCTCCAGCCAAACTACAGCATGAATGATTTTAGTTATTGCTAATTCTATGATAGTAATTATGTTGCCGAAATGTGGGCTAAATTTAAGAAGCTCTTTCCTACCTTTATTCCATTAAATCAGTTTCTCTTTATACACGTCCTAATATGGTGGTAGGACTTTATCTTCCTGGGATAAAAATAAATGGAAGACTGAGTGTTTTATAATTTCCATTTCTTCTCAGAGGCCCAGCAAGCGACTTACCTGCAAGCCCCATGATGGCGACGCTTGGCATCTTAACGCCACTCAAGCTTATTTAGTGGCACTCAGACGATACGGAAAATATATTCTTCTGTAATTGCCTTGTCATCTGGTAAATTAACTCGCTGTCTCCACACCAAATAACAGCCTTACCCTCAACCTCCAAGCTCTCCATTCACGCAAGTTGCAGCCGCTAACTTGAGGAATCAAGAAGAAATCCTACCTGACCATGTAAATAAAATTAATACATATTTGCACCGAGTTCACATAACAATTTTAAAACCATTTTTTAAATCTTTCGTAATTTGTTGGCCTATATATCAGCTCTTATTCATAAAAATCATACTGGTATGGTAAGAACCATAGGCAAATTAATGTATCCTAAATCTGGCTATAAAACTTGGCGTGCGATTGCATGTTTATTGCTCATGAATGTGTGCATTTTATGTTATATTATGAATTTTTTTGTTAAATGTCATCCGGATAGTAGAATCAGAATGATTACATATTAGATTAGACCCTAAGTGATAAAAGAATATTTGAGAGAATAAGATATAATACACTATCCACACTGTAAATAACATTTTTTATTGTTCCTTTGTTATCACTTTCTAGATATTTTCTCTAATATTTCTTATTGATATTCATTATTTACAAAATAAAAGTTCTCTATCTCATGAATCACATCACTCATTTTAATTAGTATTTAAAAAAATATTAAGACATTTGCTTTCAGATGCACGGAATTGAGATGTAAATAGGTAAAAATCTTATTCTTTGATTAGAATTAACCATATTTGCTAGAGGTGTTTAGTAACAAAGAATCTTTTGAACTTTTGTTAATTCTCACGAAACCAAAAATAATTTTTCATATAATGCCAATGTTCTAATATTATACCGGTTATTTTTAACGATGGGATGTAACTTTGAAATTTAATAATTTTGGCAATTCTTGTTCAAGTGACCTTTACTTTTAACAATATGTATATAAAGATTTCAAAATCCTAGGTCTATTGCTTTTTATCGCTTATGTGACATAAATGCTATTCACTGGAAAAGAAAAGACGTTTTGTTTGTCAAAATATGATATAACTCAGTTGAACAGGAATTTATAACCTACATTTGTGAGAATATTGTCTAAAACTTCACCAAGAGCAATACAGATTTGGATTTGTCATAAAAGGTTCAAAGAAGATGGGAATCTGTGCAAGTCATAAGGATCTGGATGACCAACAGCATCGCAAGAAACGGGCGAGCTCGTTTAGAATAATTCTTACGAAGCCCCAAGAAGTCCATGAAACGAGAAAGCGTGAAAATTGAGGTTCCTCCAACAACAATTTGGCATGCCATGAGGAAACGTTTGCGAATGAAACCCTGCAAGATTCAGCACGTGCATGATTTACAAACAGATGACAAGTGAATTCCTCAGGGAATCTGGTGTTGATATGCAATACAAAGTAGAAGAAAATGAGTTTACTGGATGTCCTGTTTTTAGTGATAAGACTATATTTCATACCAAGAGCATAAGCAACAACCAGTATGTTCACATTTGGGGTGAAGTAAATACCCATGCCAAAATTTAGCGTGTTTGGCAGAAGTTGGAGTATCGACTTGACGTGTGTCGTCTCTCAGAATGTGCACATAAGGAAATTTGTGTAATTGTTCAGAAAATCTACAGACTTTTGATTTTTTCATTAAAATTATAAAAAATAAATCTCATATTGCAACTCATTAAGTTTGTTCAGTTTCATTTGCCTCGCCTCTGAGGTTTCTGGGTTATTTACAACTCAAATGATAACAAATATTTAGGAGCACTCTGTATTTCAAGGACGAATATAAGTGCTTAGGAAAGGTTTACTCTTCAATTTATTTTTAATTGAATTAACATCAGATAAATGTAAAATATTTGCGTGCCACCATAATAACAAAAGTTTTTAATGAGCGGTAAGTCACAATAAAACCATTGCTATGGCAGAAATCCAAATTATGTTAACTATATGCCCTGAATTATCAAGTTTTATTTATCACAAAGTCACTCTAATTTACTCCAATTTTAGCATGGTATCCAAACTGAAGGTCGTAAGAGCGCTGCAATCTTTCTCAAAGCCCCCGATTCGTCACAATCTATCTACTGGCCAACCACATCTCATGTAGCCTAACTATACTCATCATAATACTGGTCTTTTTATGTGAAACTACCGTAGAGCATATGAAAGAAATGTATGTACATATGTATTTAAGCTATCAATGCAGTCCATTTATTCTATTCTGCGAAAAAATGAAGAAATGGGATGGGCAATTTGGAACAAAAGCGATATTTTGTCTCAGACACTTAAGTCTCCTATTTACTTTCGCATCACTGAAGACTTTCCAATTTGTTCTATTATTTGGCTCTCCACTTCTCTTCCACATTATTCTCTTTACTGATAATTCAGAACGCTTCGTAACGCAAAAGAAATGTAGTTATATAAACATACAAGCTTAAGGTCTGATAGAAGAAAGCTTTACATATTTCGACCGATTTTTATTGGGCTGACTTAGCAATAACAGCCTGTAGATTGAAACAACCCCTTAGCTGTTTATAGTTTGCAATTTTGGTATTTAAGCTAGCGTTTCTAAATTGCTTTTGATAAATATTTCTATGAAATCAGATATTTTAAAATGATAATTTGGGTATTAATCTTTAAAGAACAGGATAATGATGAGATTGCCACCCATGCTAAACACTTATCCGGCTTAGTAAATTGGAGTTGAATGGATACTACTCATATTCCTGATGTTTATCAGTTGATTTTAAAAATTGGGTTGCTTTATATCAGATTAAAGCACAATTAAATCTTTTCCCAGAGTATCCTCACTTCTTAACGCACCCAACGCGAATCTCCTAACTTGCAGGCAATCACATTATTAGAAAAAGAAAGACAAAGAATTAAACCCACTAAGGACTTCTAGATGATGTGGAAGAATCTCGTTTAAATGAAAAAAAAAACGGCGGATAAAAGAACAAAGGGGTGCTCTAAAGTGTTAATTTAAACATTTATTTAACCAGTCATGAATCCTGGAGTGAAGAGATTGTATAATAAAAACTTACATGAGCAAGATCTTACAACGATCACTTCTCCTCACATAAGGAATTCAACTAGGCGGAGACTCAATAACCGACAAAGGTTCCTTCATATCTGAGATATAAATCAAATTTAACGAGACCTTTACAGAAATATTTGAAGGGGGAAAATTAGGGAAAGTTACAAAATGATTAGGCTGCGGGCAACCAAGAAGCGTAGATATTTCTGAAATATATATACTTCAATTAGACAATTATGAGGATATAGTACCAACATGTGTGTAACTCTCTTGATTAGACCTCTTCCTCTTAATAAAAAAAAATAATATTGGGAGATCTTTTTAGATGACCAACTTAAGGTCAAATTTCAAAAATAAGTTTAAGCCCAAAGATTTTATTTAATTTACAAGAGCGCGAAACAAATTACAGAAGAGAGTAGAGTAGATGAAGCTAATTAAAGCTGTAATATATTTTATCTTGGTCTAATTTAATTAGAGGTAAGAAATGCATGCGAGAAATACAGAATTTATTAAGGATTCCACCTCTTCATATTCAATAAATTTTGTTTTCCTAAAAGGTTATTTCTTGCAGCTCCTTGGAATGATACTGATTGAAATTAGGATTCATTTTCATCATTGTAAATTATTTATAGAATTATGCAGGAATTAGAGAGAAAATCAAGAGGTTGCCCGTACAATTTTGGATATCAATTTAGTGAAGAAAAATATATTTTATATTCAATCTAACCGTAGATATTGTGTCAGCTTTCTTTTAATTGCTATGGAAACAGATAAAATCAATAATAAGTGCTCCGTTTTTTTAAATATTATGATTGTGTTTCTAATGTAGCAGCTGCCTATATAATGTGCATTTCTACCAAAGTAATATAATATATACTTAAATAAATATAAGAAATACCTCACGCATAAGCCTAAATGGATTACGAAAATTCAAAAACATTGTTTTCCTCTGATATAGGCAGAGTATCACGCGATGCCTCTTAGCCAATAGTAATTGAGAGTTTCAAGGACACGAGTGGCGTCTTTTTAAAACTTTAAAGCAAGAGGGTGCAAGCTAGACTATAGTGTGTATTTATTTCATAAAGACAGGTTCGTAGCTGAAATTTTGTCCAAATTACAACTGTACTGAAATATTTTAATTGTAAGTAAATAATTTCCTTTCTCTTATGCTTACAGTTTCCCTAAACCACCGTGATTCCTTAACCTATTATATATATATATATATATATATATATATATATATATATGCAACAAAGCCCACAGGGAAAATTAATACGAGGATTCCAAGTATTTATTTCGAGTTTTTTTATCAAGGAAAGAACTCGAAATAAAGTTCGAAAGTACTGTGGGCTTTGTTGCATTTATTGCTTACTCACGCGATACTTTGTGAGTTTTCCACACACACACACACACACATATATATATATATATATATATATATATATATATATATATAGTACAAGAGAAAGAGAAAATTCAATTTGAATGAGCAATGAGACAAGAAACAGGAGTTTTTTAGAGGCAAGAGAAAGGGGCATTAGAAGAATACTAGAATCAAAGAGAGCAGATAGCGGCACAATTAAGGCAATCCTTTACCGGGAAGACATAAATAACGCAAGGGGAAAAAAGTTTTTGAAAATTCCTGGCTGGGACTTGAACCCGGGTCTGCTGATTGCCAGTCAGATGCTCTGCTGCTAAGCTACCAGACACAGTACCTATATTTCACCCAAAGCGTTACCCCATCAAACCCAGTATCTCGCTAAGCTAGGAGCCTCCAAGGAATTTTTATACCACATCCTCTTACCCGAAAGAACCAGAGATGGTTGCCATTACAGAGTCGTGCATAAAAACTTCAAACCGAGATTTTGAAGGCGAATTCAGGATTCCAGGTTACCGACTGACAGAGGGGGTGGCGGTATACCTAGAAATAGGTACTGCTAAATACAGGACCCTGGTGCTTTATAGATTTCCTGCCCAACTTGTTGAAAATGAAAGAGATCTGACCCAGTTAATAGGAGAACTATTCCAAGACAGAGTGTGTATCGTCATTGGGAATTTCAACACACAAGGTGACTGGGAAACCAGAGAACCCTGTGGCGAGAAAACGTTACTCCTGGAATTAACGGACAACGAGTTCCTTAATCAATGGGTAAGAGAGACGAGGAGAGGTAACAAAACCATCGACTTGGTTTTCACCTCTGAGGATGACATCGTTGATGATCTCTCGGTAGGCGAAGAGGTCAGTGGCAGTGATCACCAAGAAGTAAGATTTATAGTTAAGGTCCCCGAGGTAGAGTCTGCGAATAGTAAATCGAGGAAACTTGATTTGAGAAGAGCAGACTTTGCAGGTCTTCGTGTTGGCTTGACCAATGCAAGGCTAGAAGTGTTCAAGGATGTTGAAGATTCGTGGAAGAGATTCAAAACTACTTTCATGAGTATTCAATCACGTTTCATCCCTTCAAAAAGCCTTAGTCAGTCTTCCATTCAACCAAGGTGGTTTAATCGAGAAATTGGTCAACTGCAAAGGGAAGAGAGAACCGTGTATCGGCAGTCAAAGATTTCTGTAAGCTTTGACGAGTACCGTAGGCTAGCTAGGAGGATAAAATCCAGCATAAGGGCGGCTAAGCAGTCGAGGAACTCCGTTTGGCGAGATTTTGTGAAGAGAATCCCAAGGAGTTCTTTGGATATGTAAGCAGCCGTAAACCAATCCGTAGAACGATTGGCCCTTTGAGGAATGAGTAGGGGACATTGAAGCACTCAACTGCAGAAAATGCTAACCTCCTCAACGAATACTTCTCTTCAGTTTTTACTGAAGAGTGTGGTCCCATCCCCAAGCCAACGGATTCATACTCGGGGAAAAAGCTGGCGGATATGAACTTCACTGAAGGAGAACAAATAAAAGAAGATCACTGACCTAATGACGAATAAGTCACCTTGCCAGGATAGGTTTCTACCTAAATTGTTAAAAGAAGTGCGCGATCAAGTGTGACGACACCTGAACGCAATCTTCAACCTGTCAATCCCGACCAAATGTGTTCAAGAAAGGATACCGTAGCCAACCGTCGAACTACCGACTTATCAGTCTGACTTCGATAGTCGGTAAACTCATGAAAATCATCATGGTGGACAAAATGACGTCGCATTTAGAGACTAACCTGCTACTAAGGAGTTCCCAGCACGGCTTTCAAAGGCAACGGTCATGCTTGACGAACCCTGTGGAGTTCTTCCCCTTTGTCTTTAGTGAGCACGATCGGGACAAGGCAGTGGATGTGGTCTATTTAGACTTTCAGAAAGCCTTCGATAAGGTACCACACCGCCGCCTTCTTTGGAAAGTGTAAGCACTTTGCATAGATGGAAAAGTAGCAGGCTGGATAAAGAAATGGCTAAGTGGGAGACGGCAACGGGTGGTTCTGAATGGACGGGTTTCTAAGTGGGTGCCCGTTACTAACGGATTGCCTTAAAGTTTTGTCCTGGGACCACTACTATTCATCATCTACGTCAAAGTTATGGACGGTGATATAGTTGCCAAGATTTTTAATTTCCTGACGATAGCAAGCTTGGTATAAACGTTTCCAAAGATGTAAATACTGCCTCCCTGCAGGAAGATCTTCAGAAGATTGGGGAGTGGTCGGATACGTGGTAAATACCTTTTAACGTGAACAAATGCAGAGTAATGCATATCGGCCACCGAAACCCCCAATCTCATTATATCATTAAGGGTACTGCTCTTGAATCTACCGACACTAAGAATGACTTAGGTGTAACTATAACTAGTGATATCAAGTTCTCGAGGCAGTGTATTGAGTTGGAGAAGAAAGCCTAAATGATGCTATGCTATATAAAGCGACAGTTTGGATATCGGAACAAGGAAATAGTACTCTGTTTGTACAATTCACTTGTCCGATCGCACATGGAGTATGCCGTACAATTTTGGAGTCCTTCATTTAGAAAGGATATCGCGAGATTGGAACGCATGCAGGCCAGTGCAACCAAACTGATTTCCTCTATCAGACATAAAAGTTTTGAAGATAGATTAAGGGAATCAGATCTGTTCTCGTTGGAAACTCGAAGACTGCGAGGTCAGCTCATCGAAGTTTTTAGAATACTTCGAGGGTTCGACAATGTTGACTACAAGGATATTTTAAGCCTTAATGAGAGCAGAACAAGGAATTACGCCTTCAAACTTGAGCTGAAGGGTTATAACCGCGATGTGTGTGGAAAATTTTTCACGTAAGTATCTGCAGTAGCTGAAACGCACTTCCGATGGAGGTTGTCAACAGCAATTCTGTTGACCAGTTCAAGACAAGAATAGACAAAGTCTTGAAAAGTGGCCTTTTAGGGACTACGTAAGGCAATTGAGTGGGGATGTGCCCGCTCTACAGCTAGTCCAAAGGGAACCGTCATTGAATGGACCATAAGGTCTTCTAAGGTACTTATTTTCCTTGTTACTCCTTGTTACCCACAATTTAAAGGTTTCTGCATCTTTCTTTCTGTTTTTTTAAATTGTTTAGAAAGGCAGAAATAAAAATATGGCGAACGCCCTCTGGTGGTTGTTGTTATCGGACGCTGAACTTGTATTTGCTCTTTCTTTATTTATATATATATATATATATTTCATTCTTATCACTTTTACTAATTATAAATTGTAACTATTCCTATATCATTTCAATAGCTATTTATAGAACGATTCTTATAAATTATACTCTAAATACATATATTCCCATATATTGCGTTCAGCCTTGGTTTTAGTACAATTATGATTATTAACTCAATATTTTCCTTTTGGCTTTGTTTTATACGTTTTACTTATCAACCCTTGTTTTTTATTAGTATTATTCATATTATTCAATGTTCCATTGTTGTTTGTTTTGTTAGAAATAAATAAATTTTCTTTTTATAAGCCTGGCTGTTATTGCGCATACCTAAAATCTAAAACGTAATAATTCAGTGAATTGCCAACCGTAGCAAACTTTCTTTTTTATCGTCAACTATATTTTACACATAGTATAGTTAGCTATCTAGGCAAGTTAACTTCCTAATACCCTCTCGTCAAAGTATTTATTTGGACAGTTGACGTCAGCTCTTTTCAGACATATATGATTACTGGTGTTCAAAACAACTTTGACAATTCAACAACCTACTCTGACATTTACCATGTAAAGTCATTTGTTCATATGAACAAATGAGTTTAGGTTGTGTCATTTCATGACTAGTATACCTTTGCTGTGCTTCTTAACTTGAGGGCGGTCGGGAGTTATCGCGGGGGGGTGGGTATCGTTTGTAAAACATCAGGAATTTCTTTTAATAACAACCTGGGCTAATATTAATGTTAATAAATAAATGCAACAGTATCGTCTATAGCATTATATGTATAGTATACTTACTAGACTATACGAGACTAAATCTAAAGTATAAGGCATTTCTAAGTTAGCCCAAGGTAGAGTAGTAAATTAGACTACTTATTCTACTCATTACTTCATCATTAATGTTTCCTATTGAATAATCATACTGTAAATTTACTAACAAACTGGTTAATAGTTACGTTTCTTAATAAATGATAAATTGCTATAACAGTAAATTAACATCGTTATTACACATCTTCTTTCCCCTTTCTGCATTTTAGCTGCAAAACATTTAAAAAATGGGCTATACACACACACGCGCACGCACTCTTACTCATATGCTCACTCACGGATTCGAATATTTTGTGTAATTAAGATCAGTGTTTGGCTTACTACAGGTATGTTTTATCTTAGTTGTTATATATACCTACAGATAAAAACATTCATTTTGGTCAATTAAGACGACCTATTTGATGCTTTGTTTGTTTTTTGACTTATGATTTTCGTTTGTATTTCAATAAAATTTCGCGGTGCTTTAATTCATGTGGTGGTTTGTTAATGATATTGTAGTGTTTATGATGTATGATTATAGTCACTTGTATAGTCTATGAACTTAATGATAATACGTTTGTTTTTTATCATGTCGTGATGTTTATGAACATGTGGTGATCTTTATCTTACCTTACACGTGCCATATGTTCTGTTGATAGATTTGTGTTGTTCCTTGAACAACAAATAACTCGTAATTATTGCAATGAAGCGAAGGTATATTGAAGAATATAGTTAAATTGGATTTGTATCGCTTCAAAATGGTGACGCAGAGGTCTCCATGTAAATGATATGTTACAAGACTGATTAATGATGGAATATCATCTTCATGCTTGGAACGACACTTAAGGACAACACACACTGTCCTTGAAGAGAAACCCAGGGAATTCCTTGAAACAAAACTGACTGCAGCAAGGTAAGCTAATTTGGATATTTATTGGCAATTTCGAAAAACCAAAGACACGGGTTGTCTAGGCTTCCTATGCAATAGGGCAACTAGACAAAAAGAAAGCCATAATATCAGATAGTTTTTCAAAAATCCGACCATACTCCGTCCAGCAAAACTTGTTCTGCGTAAGTTAGTGCAAACAAACTTTCGCAGATTTTACTGTTAAGGGATACATACAGTAAACGAAAGGACCGATGAGTTGAGTCGAGACATCAAAAGATCAAATTCTAGACCAAGTAAAAGATTTCCTTGTTTTTGGCTTCCAGTTTGGCCATTCCAATTATATCGCCAAATGTTCTCAGCTACTGATGTATGCTCGTTTTCTTTCAGACAACAGTTTAAAAGAGAAATTTTTTTCTGTCACCCCATGGAAGTACAACAGCAGAAGCTATTGTTCACGATATATCAAACTTGATTCAGGAAAACCAACTTCCATGAGACTATGCAATGTCTGAAAACTAACTTTCCTGAGCCCTGCTTGATCTGTAGTCTAGATTCATTTTAAGGGTGAAAGAGAAAAAATGAATCTGTTGTAGGTACTTCATCGTGAAGCTTACCATACAGAACTTTACCTGGAGAAATGAAGGATTTCCTGAACAAGGTTATCAAGGTAGTCAAATTTTTTATCAAAGCTTAGGCATTAGACAGTCATCTCTCTAAACTCCTGTGTAAGGATATGAAATCTGAACATGAAGCCTTGCTATTTCATACCAAAATACGATGGCTATGAAAAAGGAAAATGCTTGGATGGCTTTATGAACTAGGAGAAGTAACAATAGTTTTAGATTTGCAACATAAGGCAGATCTCCATGACAAGTTCCAGTCTGAAGGTTAGGAGCTATTTCTAGTTCACCTGGTATACATCTCCAAAGCGTTCAATGATCTGGACCTTAAATATAAGGGAGAAACCAACTTCATCACCCACCAAGACACCATTTAGACCTTCATGGCTGAACTCGACCTCTGAAAGTGTCAAACTCATCGAGTTGTAGTAACTTAGAATCTGTTCTCACTCAGAACATCCTTAGTTCTGAGGCCAAGAAGCAAATAATAACTCACTAACTGATTTGAAAAAAAAATTCATCACATACTTCCAAGATATAAATGATGAGAGTGAACATGGATTTTTTTCAAGAACCCATTTCAATGTGAATTAGCGGGTGTTTATAATAAAGCGCAAGAGGAGTTTCTTCAGTTAATGTTCAACTTCACAGCTAAGGAAGATTGCAAAGAAATGGATCTTGAGTCGTTCTGGCTAAAGTATCTTCCTGTTTATTCTCTAATCTCACATCATGCATTTAGGATTCTATCTATGTTCAGTTGCACTTATATTTGTGAAATTGCACTTTCCACGTTCATTGCTATCAAGATCAAATACTGAAAAATGAATTTAAGATCTAGTAGCTAAGAATAAATTTCAGGTATCTCTCTAATTCCTACTAACTAAAGATATTAAAAATACTTTTTTTCAGTTTTCTCTAAAATCTGTGAGGTAAAGTTAGTTTGATGCAAGGGAGATGTGGAGTAAAGGGCCAATTCATAAATAGGGCATGGTAGTGAAAAGTTTAAGAACAACTGAGTTAGAAGATCAGCAAGAATTGTTGCTATTCTCATTCCCCTAACTTTCTCTAAGTTAACAAACTTATTCATAATCGGACCTCCATAATTTACAAGAGATAAAGATTCATATTTGGGTGCCGTTATTAGACCAAACTCCATTTATACTGCTAATTGTTTTTTTTTCATTCTTACTAACTAAAGATATTACAGACTTTAGATCAGAAAGAGGTTTTAGATCAACTTTGTCTTAAATTAATATATATTTTACCTTATTCATTGAATTGATCTCTTATGCCAAATATAGGCTGATATTCTTAGTTTTTAGGATATCTGAAATTATGAATATTAATTATGTTCGTGATGCAAAGTGTAGAAATCTGAACGTAAAATAATTACTATGAATCTCTAGAAAGGAATAATATTTTAGGATATACAGTAATATAAAACGCTGATTGCCTGTTTATCTCAATTATGTTTGTTTATATGCATATTGACAGTTAATGTACAGAAAAGAAAGTAATCATATCAACGCTATCTATGCTTCAAAGTCATAAGATTGAATATTATTTAGGTAGTCTAGAAAATTCAGAGTGTGGTTATAACTAATAAAGCACTCCTATAAATAAGGGGTTATTAAAAATACCCCCAAAACAGAAAGGGGAGAAATGGAAGATTTGAGTAAATACAACAAAATGTAAAAGATTTAAATTAGCTAAGAAATGAAAATGACAATTAAAATCACAAACAAACTCTTTTTGAAGGAGATATAAAAATAATACTTTCTTTGACTGAAATAATTATCAACCTTTCTAATCCTCTTTGAATAAAAAATAAATCTAAACTCAAAATATATTCTGTTATTAAAGGGGAAGGGGGGTGGGGGGGAAGTAGGGAAAAAGAAAGGGGAAGTGAGAAAAGTGGGATGGGTTAAAACTATAACCATGTTATAAAGTGAAAAATGAATTGTGTACATAATAGTTTGTTAATATATTCTTAATCTGAATTCAGATAACTTGATATTGTTATATTCCGCTTCTACGAAATATCGGAAAAGAAAAAGTAAACATTATCCTTATTTTTCTTAAGCCGAGATGAAATCTAACATTGATGAGCTTACAAATGAAAAGGGATTGATGTTTGTTATAAATGAGATATTTTTATTTTATTTTATTTTTTTAAGAGCTCATCTGGCGACTGCCTACTTGGGCATTAGTCGCCGTATTAAAACTGGCCTAGTTCTAGGCTACTTTAAAATAAAATTAAAGAGAGAAAAAAAAAACAACACCCCAAAAGGGGGAAAGGAAGCAAGCTGGTGCGTCGGGGAGAGGTCCCACCGGCGCAGGAGCGTGCAACTAAAGAAAAAAAAACAAACAAAAAACAAAACAAAAAAAACAAATGCAAAAAAACCAAAAAAAACAAACAAACCTTGCTTAAATAATAGGGAGAAGGCCGGCCTCCCCCAAGAAGTCAACAAGTCCACAAGTCAGTGTGCACGAATCTGTCCCGAGCACAAGGGACAGGCGGTAGCGACCCCGCCCATCCCGGTACTGGGACAGGTATCGCGCGCGAAGATCACCCAGACTGGGACATTCGACAAGAATGTGCCGAACAGTCTGGGGGACGACGCAGTCGTTGCAATAGGGCGCAGGCGAGCGCTCCATCTATAAATGAGATAATGGAGAATGAAGTCTTAAAAGATATTAAGATATTTAACTCTAGAGTGGAATGATTACCAAAACTGAAGATACTAAAGAAGAGCCGAGAGCATCCGGAGATTCTTCAAATAACTCTAGCCCGTAACGTACCAAAATCCGGCTTCCGGTCGAACTGAATGTATGATCAAGCAAAATACAAAATGCGAATAAACCTTATTATCCATTCTATAATCGTCTAGTTGTTATTGCAACTCTCATTTGAGACACAGTTAAGCACAAACATTACAAGATACGAAGGAAAACTATGAACTTTATTTAATTTAGGTGGGTCCAGAGCGAAATTGTGGAATGTAGAATCTCCATGCAGAAGACTTTTGCTACGGGTCTTTAGTATACAATTTATCAGCGTGATGGAGATATTAAAATTGATAATAGAAATTCAAACTTAGAGTTAAATCCTATGGTCTATTTTACATAAATTATACTATTTATTTCCTTGAAGAGGATTTAATTATATACTAAAGATACATATATTTAAATATTCTTGTTTAGCGCTTGACCAGAATTTGATATACATTTTTTTTTAGTTTTTCAAAGAATGGGGCAAACAACGAAGAGCAGCACTTGAATAAGTTCATTAGCAACAAATAGGTGAAAGTTTAAAATATGGGAAGTATTTCTGCCGCACCCTGTGAGAGAAAATAAATACCACAACTCCATCTTATTTAACCAAAGATCAAATTACGTAGGACCCAGGAGATAGTCGTTCTCGGAAGGCAGAGTGCAGTTAGAACAATACTTCTCACATCTGTCACCAACCAGTAAGTCATAGGGAGAACAACCAGTTCCACGACAGATTAGTGTGAAGTAGCAACGGTAGGTGTATATTCCATGTATTTTTCTCCTAAAAATCTGCATAGAGTACCCACTTCCTATACCCCTATATCTTACCGCGGAGTTATTTCAGTAAATAAAGTTAAATGATTTGACTACATATTTCTCTTCTAGTCGAACGGCGGGAGCGTGAAACCTGATCTTAAAAGGATGTGAAAGAGGTTTCACTAACCATCTAAAGCTGAGGAGGGGACGTTCGAACTAGGAGATGAGTTTAGCTTTGGTCGAGTCAATGAGCACCAACTAAGTTTATTACTATACAAAATTGGATAAAACCCTCCAAAAATAGTAAGAATACGTACATCTTTGCCAAAATAACTTTCAGAAATTGATTTATTTCATTATATCTCACGCTCTCTTTAGCTGTTGTTCAAGCATATTTGTGCCCTATTCCTTCTAGCTGTCAATTTCATACACATATGACGCTAAAGAAAGTTTCTGGAAATGTTACAATTCGTTCTAAGTCATCAATAGTGTTTTATAAATGGAATTAGAACACATAAATGGAATTAGAACATATCAGTATAGATTGTGCATTAGTAACTCATGATAAAATTGTAAAAAAAATTATGACTCCAAAAAATAGGAGCGCAAAAGAAAGGGAAACCAACTTTCGAGAGAATGACACGATTTAACCAATTTTTCAAATGTCGCGTGAAAAAGAAAAGATGAATTTTTCATGTTTCAAGAGAAGACTAGAGTTGTCTCGAAATTTCTTTTCGATAGTTTTAAAACCAATAATGCAGCCAGTATTTTTTCTAACTTCTTGTGATCGTAAAATCTTACACCTTGGGTGAGAGTCATAGCACAAAATCTTAACTTATGTACCATAAATAAGTTGTAGTATCCTTTTTAAAGTACACCTAATAGCCAGCCCAGTTTGAAGAGCAATACTATATAGGCTGTGATTAGTAATTTTTCACCATATAGAACTCTAAACCTGCACATGTTTATTGTCTGGGTCGGTTCTCTCTTCTCCTGATCATAGTAGACTCAGGTGTGCATCATCTGGGGAGGAAGTAATAACATGACTGAATTCAATCCCTCAAAAATTTAGAAAAGAGAAGATGCGATGCTTGCTATTCACAACGGGAGCTCCAGTCGTAAGATGTATGAGGTTTTGGGGTGTCAATTTAAGGACCGAGCAGAGGATCAAGATATCGTTGAATGAATCAGCCAGTGATTACGAGAGTATGGTGGCTGTGAAAACAAGTGGGACGCGTTATGCCCCCGTTCATCTTCTCAGAGGCATATATCAAGTGAATGGAAAAGTTGTTGTTGCCCTGGATCCAGGAAGTTTCTGATGGAAATAGGTACGTGTGGCAGAAGACCTCTACACCACGTCAGACAACCAGAAGAGGCTGTCAGACAATTTCATTGGGCGCATTACTCTAAGCATCTGGCCTCCCAACTCCCCACACTGCAACGCTCTTGGTGATTTTGGAGGGGCGTCGTTGAGAGAGAGAAAGAGAGAGAGAGAGAGAGAGAGAGAGAGAGAGAGAGAGAGAGAGAGAACGAGAGAGAAAGAAAGAGAGAGAGAGAGAGAGAGAGAGAGAGAGCAAGAGAGAGAGAGAGAGAGAGAGAGCAGCAAGTCCTCGCGCACACCCAATGAGAAGCTTAGGGCTGCGATCACCACAGTTTTACCCTGTTAGACAAAGAAAACGTTGAGAAGGCCTGCATCAGTTTCCAACACCGCTTGGAGGACGTGGTTGAGGCTGACGTCGATTTCGTCGAATCTAATGAATAGTAGAATCCTTCAAGTTTTTAACCTGTAATTATATTTATATAAATGAACTATTTTTTATTTTATTTCAAGTTGAAGTTAGGCCACAAATTACTCATTAAAACCTTTATGAGTAAAAAACCCCACCAGTATAAATGGTCTGAATTTTGCTTTAAAGGTTTTTTTCTTATTTGCCACACATAAATTAGAATATCAAATGGCTGTATGATGCATAATAGAGCATAAATTTAGTAATTTCCTTGAAATGTGTTATTCTTGCTCTTTGCTGCCAGAACTTGTTTCACTTTTTCTGTCTGAATTACTGATTTGAATGAACCCCTGATTCGTTTTTTTTTAGCAGACATGGAGATTTCGGACCCTAGTTCTTTTGGCTGATATACTTTCTGAAACTGCTTGTGAAATAACATTCTTACTTATATTTTTTACGACAAATTCAAAAGGTATTATTTCTATCATTCAAAGGAGGGAAAATGACACTAAATTAAGTTTTAAATTTCCTATTAACATTTTAATTGGAATAACACATCATAATTTCAATATCTCGCAATGATGAATAAATAAAGTGAATAATCCAGAATCCACATTCAAATCTGAATCTGAATCTTTCATTGAAATCCTTCAATCACTTTTGGTCTCTTTTGTAAACAAATAATCAGAGGAACATTCATGGGTAATCACTCGCATTCTTGCCCCAAAGTATAAGGCATCCTATGCACTTATTTAAATAATGTTATTATACAAATGGTAAATGAATTCAATATGTATACATATTTATTTATTTAAAATTATTTTAATACTTAGTTGACCCCCTTTTTTAATTATAGCCATAAATCTTCGTTATATGAATTTCACCAAATTTTCTCAAAATCTCAGATGCAATCTTTCCCCTTCAGGTGGTAATTTTTTAGATATTTCTGTTTATTTTTTGCCCCTCTTCAAGCACTCTCAGGAAGTGTACTATTGGATATACTCCTGTATTTTGTGGTTGTCAGTCCCTAGAGAGGATCCTCATTTCTTCCAATCATTTTTCTTGCAGCTGTATGTATGGTATGGAGCATTTTCCTGCTGGAATATTTCTTCATTTCCTGATGTTCTCCACTACTGTATATCTTATTCGCAATGCTGTTATGTTTCTAATACTAAGGTCATTCAGAGCCAGTCCATCTTCTTTAACTACCTTTCCTGTCTTCACTTTACTATTTCTAATAATGTTAAAATTAATAATTGTAAATATAATAATGAATTCTAATAATCATGCTAAAATAATATGCTTATGATGAAAGATGCGTATAGCTTGAGGTTGATTAATTATTTTAGATTTAAACCGCTACTTGTGCCATTGAATTAAAATAATCTCTGACACCCAAATAATATGAATTTTTGATATGCTCCAACAGTACAACCTAATCTTTTGATACACGATTAATGTTCAAATATTCATGAACTTGTTTCCCATAATGAAGAAATAATATGAATTGAAAAACACACCATGTCCAATATATAAATTTAATTCTCTAATTCGTCAAAACCAGACTATTCCTTGCGACAATCCACGATGCATTGCATATCAAATGGGCCACCAAGATAGGTCGTGGGATTACCTTAATAGAGAACGTGACGCCAAACAATATTAAGACCAATGATTTGGGAAATCTTCAAAGTAAGGTTGCCTCTCCGACATATTTAACAGATCACACGCTTGAAAGCAATATCTTCTAGCAGTTTTCTTTCGGCATAACTGGATGAAGGATAATCCTAATATTATCGAATAAGACAAAACTCTTTTCGTTAACGCCGAATTGATTACAAGAGATGAAAGTAAACTTAATTCTCATAGGTCTTTTAATCATAGGAACGTGATTTAATGCTATATTATGATTCTAATACTAAGATCACAGTATATTAAGACAAATATATACAACATATGCAGGAAAAATAGAGGCTAATATTTAAGTAGTTAGTGGTATTATTTTTGATTAGTAGCCTGGTTATAGTAAAATATATTCATTACAGGAATTTCTGAAACCTGCTTCTTAACAATATGTACACATAAAAATTATCAATTTGGATCAAGTGTGTAGGGATTATATGCAAAAATTAACAATATTTCACGCTCTCTTAACATTATACATTTTTGTTTAACGATATTTATGTATTTGAGACTATCATTAGCATAAAATCTAATGTGAAGATATGAAATCTAAAAGTTATAGGAACAGGGGTGCGGAACGTTGTTGAAGAGCCACACCTGTGTCTTTAACTTATGTGCAGAGGCATAGTTCTGTTGTATAATATATGGCCTTCCCGCTCTTAAATGGTCCATCTAAGGCTGGACTCAAGTCACCTGCACCTCACTGTAAACGTTCACATTGACTTTGAAGCACCGTGTGCAGATGGAAAGGGACATAATGTGACCCTTGCTACTGACCACGCTCAGAACCATTAAATAGGTTGAAATTTGCTGTATATGACCGTAAGCACTTCTTTATTCCCAGGCTCTTCATAGTACCGGTTGACATTGTAAACGAAGTGCTCCGGATAGTTAAAGTGTCACAATGTCCTCCACGCTTCTCCCAGCGCGGAAGATAGAGAGTATGGTGTACTATTTTGCGATTTATTCCTGTATCCTTAGAAGAAGCCGTATAAGCTGTTATCCACATGAAAGCTAATCTCTTACTTTGCATGTCCAACGTCAAATAACCTATATTGGTGCGGTCGTTAACCCTTAGGCACATTTTTAACTTTACCTCAAGCGTGTTATATATAGAAAAATTCTATAATAAAAAAGTATAACAAGATTAAAAAACTTCTATGCAATAATTATACGAAATACAATGCTGGAAATTAGATTAATCATAATTTTAAATAAGAGCAGTTCAATAGCTGCTGGAAAACAGAACTCTTCTTCTGAATAATTTAAAACAGTTTGTTGTAGACTGATGAAGAAAATTTTGTAAAGCAACCATCAGAAATATTCTTTCCGTTTTATTTCTATTAGATTACGTGCCATCTGCGTAAAGGTCCCACTAAAGGAAACTCCGCAAGATTCCTATTGGATTTAAGTTACAAATCTTAGGAGGCCAACCATTAGTGAATCCCCTACAAATCCTTTTGACTCTGGCCTATTCTAAGAGAACTCGGGATCATCTCTAGGATAATTTATCTGAATGAAGAAAAGTGAGTTCCTCATCCTAACAGGCTGTCTCTTGAACCAAGATAAGTGTTTTTTCACGCACGGCAATAGCCCTCGTATTTCATTTTGACGTTATTATCTAATTTGAAAGGTCTTACTTGTTTGTCTCGAACAATTGCAGCCCTAATCATCACTCCTTCTCCAGTTACTAGTTATTCCTTGGTAAATGATTTACTTGAAGTCTAATGCCATCCTCACTTCTTGCACAACCATCTAACCCTCTTCAGATTGACTCTTGATTACTTTGTGCAGATTACTTTGATAAAGTCGATTTTCACTTATGCCTTGTCCTAAAACTGACGTTTTTCTTTATTTCTTGTTCCGGAAAACTAAGTTGTTCATACTAATAAGGTAGTATAATTTCAGAACAGCCTTAAACCTTATTTTTCTCGAGAAGTAATGAGCTTCCGCAGCGTTAAAATGGTTGCTGTAGGATTATAACTCTTAGATACTTTAATTTTAATTAAATAAAGATGTCAAGAATAAAGATGCATTTCTTAGTTAAATGCCTTCTACAATTTTCTTGAATTTTCATGATCATGCTTCAGATATTTTGAATTTCACAGAGAAGTCATTCCTTGCCATATTCATTCATGATATATCATTCTTTTTTTCTTGGGACTGTTCCTTTTTTCTGGCCATTTTATAATCAAATACTTCTTAAAAAATATGTCTTGCCAGTAGGGTAATCGAATTCAGATAATAGACTATAGTCTACAAGGTATAATAATGTTAAGGCGAGTGGAACCTCGCTGAATTCTGGACACACCATAGAGAAGCTCCTCGGCAACTTTGAGCTCACTGGATTTAAACGTGTCTTAGTAATTCACTATACTGATGGGAGCATCCTGCCCAGAGGACACATGTTCAATCAGTGTCAGGCATGATCTAGACTTCTTGATATCGAACGAGGGGTTATCCTTTTCTCGGAAGGGATACTTCTTGTGAAAGAGGCTGACCCTGCCTAGGAGGCAATTCAACACTTACTAGAAGAAACTCATAAGAACTTTCGGTCAAGGGGTCATTTATGGTTGAGTGCGTGAGAAAGAAACGGAATGGCCTGGAGACCCATAGCTGCACTCTTGGACACATTTGACCCTAAGTGGCTCTTTTATTCTATGCAAGCTAAGTATTATCCTATCGTATTAAGGCATTCGTACCGTTCCATGCGTAACATTACAACTATTACAATTTCGGCCATACTAATAGAACTTGTTGGAATTCTAAGATTGGGCCACTCAAATACTGTATCAATTGCTCCAAATGTCTAACTGTGGTGTCACACACACTTTTCCTCGAATAAATGTAAATTTTGTCTGTTCGAAAAGTTATTCTTGGCCGTCCGGGCTGCGAAAAGAATTTATTTTATAGAGTCCAACTTATTGGTCTATTCGCGGTCCAACTTATTGGTCTATTCTCCTCAATTTAAAAATTCACCCTTGCTCCTGATCCACCAAGCATAAATGGTCAAAAGCAATTTTTCCCAGTAGGTAACCTATGTGAGAGCTACCTCCTCCGAACGCCACCTTCGTAACGCTGGTGATAACTCTGATTTGAACCGTAACTTTGATCACCCTTAAACACACAACTCGCCGAAATTTGAAAGAAATGTCAGGTGGTTGCGTGCCTCCACCGAGTCTATAGAGTACCAGAAACCAAAACCACAGGAGGTGGCTGTTGAGGACAAACCAGTGGCTTGTGTTAATTTCGAAGAGCGAGAGCAATATTCTACAACTTTTCAGCGCACGTCCCCCGCTCTTTTATGTTGTGGGGTATGTTCAAAGGATTCAGAGTAATATATATCCCCTACCTCCTGTCATCCATGAAGACGAAACAACAATCTTAGATCTTGCCTCTGTTGCAGAATCGTTCGCAACCCCTTTATCTGCTTTCTCTAACAGAGATGCTGCGACGCTTGCATTTAGAGCACGTTACAGGCTCGCTAAACGCTGTTGGATTAAGGGGATCGTACTGGTATTTAAAAACTTTTTACTACTGAAACTACATTCCTAAAATTGGAAGATATATAGAAAAGGCAAAAATAAAAATATTTTGTTCTTGGCAAAATCACGTTTTGTTGCATAGAAAACGCAATATTGCAAATTAAAAGGAAAATGGACAACTTTGCTAAAACGAACTACTTTTTGTTTTTAGAGATAGAGAAATACGGCTTTCACCATCTGATTCAGCGTCCTTATCTAAAGAGTTTTCTGTTTTTGTTATTCAATTTCTTTTTATGAATATTTGAAAAGATTTCGATATTTGGACATTTTTTTTCTGTTTCAAATAATCATAATAAAATAACAGAAAAAAGAAGAAACGGCTGGCAATTTTTTATGGTAGGATGACGCTAAATCTAAATCTAATGGTAAACAGAAAAGCTATTCAAGTTCAAATTTGAAAAAAATCAAATTTTTCAGGAGAGCTGTTTTAGTGAATATGATTAGCATATATATTGCATTACCACCTAATATTTGCATAAATATGGATATATGTCAATATTTGTGTGTGTGTATATATATATATATATATATATATATATATATATATATATATATATATATTGTGTGTGTGGTGTGAGCATCGTGTTTGAATTTGGAAATTTTTCATAAGAGCAATTTACATATTAATGGATGTATATATATATATATATATATATATATATATATATATATATATATATATATATATATATATATATATATATATAGTGTGTGCGTGTGTTTGTATATGTGTTTTGTCGGTGCTACTGGCATAATAATATAGGGTAAGAATAGACCTCCTCAACAACTCCCTGAAGCGTTGGGGTTGTGAGCTCGAATACTCTGACCATAGTGCAGCGTCAGCTTGTCTATGTTGGCATCGGTCATCCCGTGCTGTCCTGCGAGCGAGTTTCCCTGGACAATCTAGCTCCTCTTGATCGACACTTTCCTCCGGAGGTCCTTTCTCAGGTTACAAAAACGTGTACCCAGACGTTTGGAAACGTGGTTTACACACTCTTCCTTGACCACTGGTACAGGGTATGGACCCTTTCCATCATTCATGGCCATGACGGCATTAAAGGCTGTAAAGTTTCCATCTCTGACAAAGGTGGTGTATCTGAATTCATGTGCTTCTGATCGTGTCCACATCCTCTTGGCCACCTCTGCTTCTATGTCACCAGACTTGCCATCAAAAGCTTTTTGCATGCGTGATTTGTCTTCCTAATGATAAATTGCGCAGGAGAAAGGCATTTCTTCTTTTTTGAATCACAGCCCGCAGAAATTGCACAAGACTTCGTAGTCTATGACAAATCTGGTGTCGCATTCTACGACAAAAGCAGCACTAATGTGGGATCGGTGGCCTCTGGTCATCCAAAAATAATAGCTTGATCGCGGCCAGAACAGAGAAAGCGACGCATACTTAGAGTTCCTCGAATGCGGCATATTTAGAAAGCCTAGCAGACTCATTTTTGTAAAACTTAAACAAGATGTTCTCTACACATATACACATATTTGAAAGCAAAGCGAACTTTTTGAAAATTTCACGCAATTTTAGGCGGAACGATTCCCTTAACTTTAACTCTGGGGAGGGAAATTCCTTGAATGGTCTCATTTCGCTAAACAAGCCTCATCCAATCTTTGCTTTTTGCGCGGATAACACCCCTGGATCGAAAAATATCACGAAAGATGTCGTTTCTGTTATCCTTGCTCAATATGACCTGGATAGTGGTTATCTTCCTAGATTCTTGGAAAATTGCTAACGTGGTTTTTTCCAAGGCTGGTGAGAGATAAATATCCTGGCCAGTTCCCGCCCAATATCTCTAAATTCCTACATGTGCAAGTTTTTTGAGATATTGGTTAACTTTAAGTTAACATATTTCTGGACAGCAAAGGTACCTTGTCGCCTGAACTTTTTAGCTATCAGAAGATTCACTCGACCTAACATGTTCTCCTCCGGCTGGAAAAGACTCTCTGCTAAGACTGCTTCGTGGACAGGACTTCGCCACAGTAGTTTTTGATCAGGATAAAGAATATGATACTGCGTACGGATATATAAGGTCTTTCAATAAGGTCGCTCGATTCTGAAGTGTAAATAAAACAAGTTTTGTGTGATATATGCACTCAATTTATTTTAAATTTCAAAGTTAATTTTATGGCATTAAGGGTGGAATATAAACTCGTTTAAATGTCTACAGGGGCTTTGCTTGGTGGAAAGTATTCGGGAGGCCCAGTTTTCGATGACTTTGTTGCATAAATCTGGCTAAATTTGCTGGATGGTCTTTGTTATGTTGACTTTGAGGACATCAATCGTTTGTGGATTATTTTCATAGACCTGCGATTTAAGGTAGTCTAATGGCGTTAAATCGCATGATCTCGGTGGCCAGTTGACGTCGCCGCCGCGCGACATCACCCTGCCCTGAAATCGCTGGTGCAAAATGTCTATCGTGGCTTGCGTAGTGTGGAACGTAGCGCCGTCCTGTTGGGACCACATGTCCTCAGTATCCATATCAGGTATGTAATCCAGTTGAGGCCACAAGAAGTTGCTTATCATCGATCTGTAGGTCTCGCCCCTGATGGTTATGGCCTTTCCGTTAGACGAAAATCTGTACCAAACAGTGACTTTGTTGGGCTGCGATTGATGCTGATGTATCTCTTGTGGATTGTTTTCGTCCCAAATCCGACAATTTTGCTTGTTCACAAATCCATTCATCAAAAAATGGGCCTCGTCGCTTAAGATGATTTTTTGGGGGAAATTTGGGGCAACCTCCAACTGCTCTAGAGCCCAATCAGCGAACACACGGCGTTATCTATCGTCGTTTACCTTAGGTTCCTGGGTAAGTTGGATTTTTTACGGGTGCAGACCCAACTCTTTACGCAAAATTCGCCAAACTGAAGTCGCAGAATGGCCAAGTTCTTGTGAATGACGAGAAACTGACTGCCTCGGATTTTCCCGTACACTCTCATATACGCTGCGAGGGTTAGCCGAGATTAAATATATATATATATATATATATATATATATATATATATATATATATATATATATATATATTTTGATATGGTTAATATAACAAAAAAAAATTGACTTGAGGCGTAGGTTCGTGCCTCGGTGATCGCTTGAGGATCGTTCTCTAAGAGTCCTAAACTTTATTTTATTCTAGAGAATGAATAAAAGGGGTTTCTTTCTTGACTTTATTTAATATTGCCACTTCAACTCGTTGGAGGATAATTAAAACAGAGCTTTTACTAAAAAATAGACTTTAATGAACACGTATAAAAAGAAAATGGGATTACTTGCCGAGTTCTCAAGGCTCAATTCTTGGTAGAATTTTACGGGCGAACAATTTTAAGTTAATATCTTTGTCATTAGCCGTCTAGACCTCCAGTAAACTAATTTTAATGCACGGGGACATAAACAAAAGGATTATTCTTTACTTACATAAGGTAATGGAGATTAATACCCGATTCAAGTTAGAATATCTTCGTGGATTTTGTCCCTGAGATGAGTAGCTCGAGTAAAGTTTGTTGGTTGCTCACAAGATAACAGTACTCCGAAATAAAGGTGGACGAGTGACGTCACGCGAAAAATCTGAATGAGTGAATGATGGTCCAAAACAAAACGGATGATTCTTCTGGTTTCAGCGGTCGTTGTGACCTTGATCTCGTTTTCTCCGGACGAGATTAAAAAGTTGACTTCCTTTTTTTTATCTACTTGGGTTTTGTCCAACTCAGATAGAGTAAGATGTGGAGTCCTCAAGCTATGTAGATTGATACTCAATAATCTTGGGGCTCGAACTGGGCCGAGCTTTCTTGGCACAATCTGGTGTTGTCCAAGGACTGAAAGTTCTCCTTAACTTGCAAAATTTTTTTTCTACCGCTGATTTTTCTGTTTTCTTCTTGAATTCGAAAAAATCTTCTCTCCCGGTGACTTTCTTGTCTCTTCTGTTTGAACGAACAAAAAGCCCTGTTTCCTCGTGTCACCCTTTTTTATACCTCAATTAACCCCACGGGGTAAATGGATGTGTGGGGAACTCACAGATGAGACGTAACTGGAGTTTCCCTTTTTGTGTCGGTTGTTTGTCTACTTGGCAATTTGAACTTATCGGAGCACTTTTGACTTTCGTATTTATAAATTTTGTCCGTTCTCCTATGTTACCAGTGAACATTGGAGGGGCAAAGCTAAACCCAGATGCCTTTTCTTATTTTTTTATTAGTTCTCCTCACCAAGAGGGATGCCTCAATATGTACATATATACACTCGCTAGTTCACAACAGTTTTTGTTAAACTCTTATATCTATACATACGGCAAATATGTTTTTAGCAGACCTTGAGTGTCAGCAACGTACGAATGTTGGCTGATTGTTGATCGACCCTTTTGTCTCGAAGTTGGCTACCAAGCGTCGAACAGTGGATTCGGCATGACGATTGTGGCAAGGATATAAATCACGTAATGCGCGGAACGTTTGTCGAACGGAGCACTGATTTCGATAATAGTATTTGATGATTTGCACACGCTGTTCAACGCTATAACCTACCACCGTGACTTGCTAAGTACTACTGAACATTTTACAGTAAAGTAGGCAGATGTGGCTTTACCAAGATGGCCACTATCGCTTGACAAAGCTCGAGCGTCTTTGTTGAAAGACCCTTTATAATCGTGGAAGCTTTACTTTAGTGCGGGTCATACTGTTTCATATAACTACTAAGGAGTAGTTGAATAATAGATTTTTCCGTGTAGAAAACACATCAGAAAAAGTTTAATTTTAAAGTTTAAATTTGCAGTTTATGATTATTGAATTTCTGATTATTTTGCTATTGTATTTTAACCAGAATATTTCTTATGAATTTTTATATCATGGCTGGTAATAGTTTCTTATAGAGCACTGTTCTGACTAATATGTATAATATATAAGACAGCTTAATATTAGAAAAAACAAGTTTCATTAGATTTAATTGTATTTATCACAGTTTGGTGTAGGCAGCCATATATACTCTAATGCAGAAAAGTAAAACATATTAAGAGATGTAAGTAAGCAATAACTATGCTTGTTGCAAGAAGCATATAAACAGCTTGTGCTCATGGACAAGCCGTTTGGCGCAGCCAGCGACCGCTGACAATCCAAGAATGGCTACATCTAGCAAACGAAACCTTCTCATTATATATTTATTCTGGCACTCTAGAAAGGCGGATTATTGTCATTCACACAACTCTCGATCGCTCCACTGCAAGTGCCAACCTTCACATTAACCTCCAAAAACCTATCCATTTATGCAAACTGGAAAGCCCCTGACATGATATGTAACCGAGAAGAATTCCAACTAGAGACCTTGTTAATAAGGATAAATTGTGAGAGTGTTTAATTAACCAACGGATCTATTGCTGATCTAAATTAACTCTTCAAGCCTAAACCAAGAAACATCATCGCTCGACAAAAATATCCATTCAGTCATCATGGCTCTACAACAAAGCAACTGGTTGTCCTTTACAAAAGACATGGCAATTGTTTCTGCATTTTAAGGAAGCAATATTTGAGAGGTAGGCCAAAGCATCGGTTCCCACTCTGAGCTGACATTTGAGGCACAAAATGTTTCGATCCCAAAAGCCAACTCAGTCTGGCTTTTTCACATCTACGAGCTTTGAATCAGCAAAGATGGCAGAACTTCACCAAGAATATCACCCTCGCTGGGGAGAAGCGCTCACACACTTATGGAGTTCCGAGACGCCACGATGGCGACTTCCTGGTAGCACAGCTAAGAAAGGTCTCATCAGTCGTCTGCCAATTCATGTGCCACAAACCTGATGGCGCTGGCGAAAGTTCAGCTCCTCTACAGCTTGAAAAAGAATGCAAATTGCGTCTTAGCTCTGGATGTGTTAGTTGCCTAGCAGTCAGTCGCCGCGGATGCCTACAATGATCCAGCCTGTCGAGATTCGCGTATCTTTGTCGCTGCCCAGGACAAATTATAGTTAAGATACACGGTTGACAAAGAGCTGCGGGGAAATAGCTCATTCCGAAGTAAGAGGTCTGGTTTCCACCCATGCTCCCTGACCCGACTAGGTCTGTTTCTCTCTGGTGCTGGGATCACTATAAGTCCAAAGGTAGGGCCTATCGCTTTTTCTCACGGTGTCTTCCGTGTAGAAATAAGCCAAAGAATATTTTCACTCACGTCTATTATCCTCTACCTTGCTGTCGGAAGCCAATCATGAGAGTCCTTATAAATTCATTAAGCTACAAGTATCAGCACTACCACAACTGAATACCACTGAAATTTACAAACCCCAAGTTCACTATTCAATAGTCAAAAAATCTAGTCAAAATGACAACCCTATTTACTATAAAACACAGATCGTAACCTCACTTCTTTAGAGGTGTCATTTCCCTTTCCGCATCTAATCTTCTTTTACCTCGGCCGAGCCACCAGCTTAATATCTGGTACACGTTCCTCTAAGAGACTTTATCAGTCTGTCTCGGCACTCCCCGTGCGGGCGATACATGGTAGTTGAAACCTTTGCCTCTTCATCTGGGATCCAGACACCGAATTCAACTTCCTCAATTAGTGTCCTAATCAGCTGGTAAGAAAATCTGCAAGAGACAACTCTCCCCCAGTCTCTAACCACCTAAGAGACCATGAAAATGCACAATAGCCCTTGCCACAGGCAAACCAATAAAAGAGTTGTTAAAATAGTGACAAGGCATATGTTAACTATTTATCACATGAAAATAGAAATGGAGGAATCAAAGATTAGGAGATCAGCAAGAGACTGATATCTGAGAAGGAGTCGAAAGAAGAGAAATAATCCAGTGACAAATGCAGTTTTCTGCTAATAAAGATGTAAATTGGATCTGACTTTGTCATTATACATGTTCATTAATATATTTTTCCATCTATTTAATAGAAGTTTTTAAATGTACATTGGCTATATATAAATACAATATGATGTACATAGGTTAGAGATCTATCCATAACAATCACCTCATATTACAATTGCGCATGCAAACGAAATAATTTAGAGTCTCATCATGGTAGGATATCTTTCAGATTCATGTTGGCATATAACATATAAGTATGATCAAGCCAAAAACTCCAAGAATATTGGAGGGAAAGGACGTCTTCTAATTATCATATCTGCGTTTCTGCGCATATTCACACTCATAGGACCTCAGGTATCCAGTCATGGACATCCCACTTTCTGTGGCTCTCAACAGTTATGGTGCTGATATGAATTCTTCTTTAATTTCTTAATGCTCTTTTGTTTATTCTAAGCTAAACAAGGGATACGAGTTCTATGAACCTGATCTACCACACTAATCTTCCTTTGAGGATTAGTCCCTTCCACAGATCCCATGTAGAATGCCTCCTTACCGATGCTGATGGGTTACCTATCGCTTTACGTGGTACACACTGCATACATAGAAACTATTACGCACTAACCCAGCGTCTCCGTCGGCCCATATAACGATGATATACGCGCACCCTCACCTAAGCTTTTCTGCTCTAGGACCAGGGGATTCTTTCGAAATCTTGGAGTAACTCTTTCGACGGCTGCTCCGCTGCCTCTGCCAAGGATGTCACCATAGAGGGCAACACACCTAAAAGTTTGTAGTGATCCCTTTTCTCATAAATCTTTTGCAGCAATGGAAGCAGTGCTTTTATTATTAGATCTGTGATAGATTTAATTCAAAGAGGCGCTAGCCTTCATGCCTTCTTTCCCATGTTTTATGCAGGTGGCGATGAGTTGGTGATGCTATTCTATTTATGGTGGTTCTGGTAGAAATAACAGTGACTGTTTTTTTGGCCTTGCTAATTCTGCACTTCTGGTTAGCACTATCTGTGACGCTGTGACTACTAGGCTCCAAGACATTTAGGAATTTCAAATGAGCGCGATGATGAGTGTACCAAATATTCTGCACGTAGTAAGAGCATTCTGTTCTTTCTAATTTCAACAAAATGGCATAAATCTGGTCCCCATTTCGGGCTTAATAGCAAAGAAAAAGGAAAACACTGACAGCAATCTAAAGTTTCGTAGCATTGACTTACCCTCTGTGCCTTCAATGCTTGTTGTCGTTTTTTCGACACAGAATTGAATATACGCGTGGAACCAGCGCCTTTTTATAGCGCCCTCGCCTGAAACATACTGTGACGACGGACACTCTCTCATATTCTTTAAGAATTTCTTACTCTAGATGAGATTCTTATTTTCTACCTGTCTTCACAGTACGGCTTCGTCATTCCATACTATAGTGTGACATTTTCTTTTTTTTCCGGTTTTGGTTTGCTAGTTTTCCTCATTTTGCTGTGCTTTTTTATGCAGTTTAGAAACAGGTTTTTATGTAATTTCGGCCTCCATGGGCTTGTTGGTGGTCCAAAGAAGAGAGCCTACATGTATGAAAGTTACCAGAACGATATCCCGGATTAAGCGCTAAGTCTTTTTTGGTACCTTGTAGGTTAGGGATCAGTACCAGACTGATGCTATGGGTTACCCAATGTGTAAGGAGTACTTATTGTTAAAAGCAAAGAAGGCCTACGTTGAATTTGGCGCCTTCTTAAGATGAGGATGATGTTCATTCCATATCGCATCATTTTACCATGTTATTGTGACAACCTTCAACATTTTATCTACTTTATCTTTCATGTTGTTATATTGATATTGTTAACTGCAGTTAATATAGTTTATCTGCTATTAGTCATAGAGGAAATGCGGATTAACAAAATGTCATCCGAAAATATGAAAGAGGAAATCAGAGAAATATCATTTTCCTGAATTATTTTTAGGACGTTATCGATGTGTTCGTTCAATCTTTTGTAAAGGTATAAATATTTGGTTAAATTATTTCATTAAAATTTTCGTTTAATTTTTAAGTTGAGATAATTTTTTCGTACAATTTTAAATGGATAGAAAAATATTTCTTTTATTTATATAGGCGAAATAAACATTTGGTTCAATATTTTCTTCCAAATATTTATGGAGAGATAAATATATGAAAGGAAAAATATTTCTTTAAATTTTTATTGCGAACTAAATATTTCTGTTAAAAATTTTAGTTAATTTTATTTGGAGAGATAAATACTTGTTAATTTTTTTCGGTCATTTTTGTATGGAAATAAAGGGATAAATAGTATTTGTAATATTTTTGTTGAATTTTTATGATGTTATAAATATTTCTTCCGATTTTTTTATGAAGGGATAAATATTTAGTTGAAATTTTTCGTTTAATTATTTATGGAAGTATGAATATTTTTTAAATATTTTCGTTCACTTTTTAATGCAGGGTTAAACGGTTTTTCATTATTTTATTTGAGGGAAAACTTTTGAAATATTTGCGATCAAAGTTTCATGAAGAGAGCTATTTCGCGCAATCGTTTTATCGAGTGATTGTTGTTTCCTTCCATATGTTAGGGAGCGATAAATAATTTATTCAATCTTTGCGTAAATTTTGGCAAGAGCAATTAATATTTCTTTGAATTTATCATGAAAGGATAAATAATTATTTAAATTTTTCATTTAATTTTTTCGAGGGATATATATTTTTTCACTATTTTTGTTACATTTTTATGGAAGGCTAGATATTTCGTTCAATAAAATAGGAAGGGATATATCTTTCATTGAATGTTTTAGGGAGGGATAAATATTTCTTTCAATATCTTCGTCAAATTTTATGGTGGGGGAAATATTTTGTTAAATTCTAACTTAGAATCTTTCTATGGAGGATAAATTTTTTGTTCGAAATTATATGGTGTGATTTTTGAAAAAATTTTATAGAAGGCTAAATGTTTCGTTCAATATTTTAGGGATGGATAAATATTTGTTAAAGGTTTTGGTTACATTTTTATGGAAGGCTAGATATTTCATTCAATAAAATAAAAAGGGATATATATTTCCTTGAATTTTGTATGGAGGGATAAATATTTCTTTCATTTATTATGTAGAGATTTATATTTAGCTAAATCTTTTGTAGATTGAAAGATTTTTCGTTAAGAATTTTATGGAGATTATTCTTTCGTTCAATATTATTGTTAAAATTTAATGGAGGGATAAATATTTCGTTCAATGTTTTACTTTTATTTTATATTGAGGGATAAATATTTAATTCATATTTTAGTTAGTTTTTTTATGGTTCGACTTTTTAGGAGGAAAAAAATATTTCAGGAAATTTTATATAGGGATGAATGTGCTCGTTCAATATTTTTAAAGGGAATAAATATTTTTGTTCCATATTTTCGTTTAATCTTTATGGTAAGATAAAAATTTCCATTCAATTATTTATGGAAGAATAAATATTACTTTAAATATTTTCCTTCTATTTTTTTAGGAAAAGAAGTGATAGTTCATTAAATATATTGATTAAATATTTTATGAGAGATAAATATTTCCTACATTTTTTCAGAACTAAATATTTCTTTTCGTGAATTTTTTTAAGGAGGGATAAATATTTGTTTAATATTTCTGATCAATTTAATGGAGGGATAATTACTTCATTCAATGTTTTGCTAATTATTTTAAAGGAGATATTATTATTTCGCTCAATTCTTTAAGGATTGATAAATATTTCTTTTAATATAAAGGGCTAACTATTTCTTCTACTTTTAATTGAGAGTTAAATAGTTTTTTCAATATTTTCTTTCATTTTTAATGAAGAGAAATATTAATTAATAATTTCGTTCCAGTTTTATTGAGGGATAAATATTTCGTTCAATATTTTCGTTTTCATTTAACCTGGAGATGAAGATTTCGTGAACTATTTGCATTCATTTGTTAATGAGAGAATAATTATTTCTTTCATTTTATTTTAAAGGGAGAAATCCTCCGTTTAATTCTCTAGGCAGAGATATATATTTCTTTCAATATTTCGTTACAACTTTTAGTATAGAATAAAGATTCGTTTAATACTTTCGGTTTTTTCCTTTGTTGGAAAAATATTTCCTTCATTATTTTCGCTTAGAACTATCTCAGTTAGGGCCATAAAATTGTCGAGTCTTTGGATATCGGTGTTAAGTTTCAGTGTTTCGTTTATGTTTTCTTCCGTGTCAGATTGTTGTGGCTATGTTCAGATGGATCAAGGACGAGGAACGGACTCGTGACGTGAATAATACTAATGCTACTAATGTACAGGTCAAAAGCAAAGATTAAGAATCATAACAGTAGTGTTTTTCTCAGTCAATAAATTTTACCGTCATTAAATGGTCGTGACCTCTTTCTCATAAACGGAATGCGAGGCGTATTCTATTGGGTCGAATTGTGTTCTTTTGTTCTTTGTGAACACGTGTATATTAGGTGTGTATTCAAATATATATATCGGCCTTTGCATGATATTCTCTTTAATTAATGGGCTACAAGCTTTGCACTATCCGATATTTTCAGAGGACGTCCAACTCGCGACAGGTTATCGACAGTATGATGATGTTCCTTCCATTTTCAAATGATGTATCTAACTGTGCTAACTGGTATATTCAGTTTAGTACATATGTTCTGTAACACAGATAAAATTTAAATACCAACACAATAGGCGAAGTTTTTAAAATTAAGGTCACTGATGTTTTTAGCAAAATATTTGGGTATTGAAATCTTTTATATAAATTTAATTTTCATCTTTACCTCCTACAGACATCAAACTGACACCGAGTGGTAAAAATTAATTTTATTCTTTTCACAAGTGATAGTCAGTCTTACATTTTTGTGTATTTTATAAGTTTTTGCGGAAAAAGCAAAATCTTCTATATCTTTATCGTTTTGGCTCGTCATAAAATAAAATATGATCAACTTGACAGTTCACACCATTTATAAAAATCTTTACTGCCGTCGAATTTTTCCGGATCTGAAACTGAGATAAATAGTTTTATGAATCCCATGAGTGCATTAAATTTTAATGTAGTATTTTGCAATAGGATTTTTAGTACTTTCAATTTAGTAATATGGTAAAAGTAGAAAGAGCTATGTAAAATTGATGTTTTGACAAAATGATAAACTTGAAAAATGCATACTACGTAAAGTTTAGAAGAATCTCTTTTAGTATAACCCTAAGATACATTTTTTCTCTTGTGATTTTTCTTGTTAATCAGAATTTGGGGGGGAATAGGATTAAATAAAATCCTCTCCGGAATGTAAGCAATGAAATTATAACATTGTTTGAGTATAAAACTAATGATTTTTTTTCTGAAAAAGACTAGCAGCAATAAATTACCAGCAAGAAAAGTGGTAAAAATTTATTTAAGCCTTTGCAACAAGATTAAATGCTAGTTGGTAATTGTAAGATGGGTGGGATAAAGTTTCACAACAATTTCCCCAAAACATCATGGAATGCGCATGTTCAATATCCTAATGGAAAAGAATCCTTTGGTAGGGTTTTTCTGGCCATTATCTGATCAATACGTCTGTAAATGTCGTAGCTTGCTTATAATAAGATTCTAAGAACTTCTTTTGTTCCCTAAGGAAATTTCCTAAAATAGTGCGTCGATATTCACGAAGGTGATCTAAATGATGCCTGAGATACGTATGAATGGGGTTGTATAATTCAGTATATCTCATATTGGAGAATACATTATTCATTTCTAATCCAGTTTGCTGCAAGAAATCTTTATAATTGAGCAATATTTTTCCCAAAAGACTAACAAATACAGACAGCAGTTCTGTATATTTTGAGTTGGTTGATTTTAAATAATGCATTAGATCTAGAGGGGAAGATTTGTAAGGCACAGCAACATCCATTCATGCGATTAGTATAGCAATGCGTAACTACCTTCACACTGGATTGGGCACTCTAAAAGGGCCGCTACTCATCCATGCCAAGAGAGGGGAGTCTCCAACCCAGTTTTACTCATATTGATGCCCTCAATCCTTTAAATAAATTCCAGAATAGAATAAAGGTATACATAGCGAAACTACACCCCCCTGTATTCGCACAATCTTTCCGATGATCGACAAGTGCACATTTTATGAAAACATTTGAACTTGCATTACTTGATTCGTTCCAAAATTAAAACGCTCGTAAAAGTTGGAGAAACAATTTCATAGGCCCTACACGGCCAAATTAAGAGCCCAAACTCTTTCACTCTCAAATTTACTCCTAATTCCATCCGAACCGTCTATATCCACAATCTTAAGCCTGTGATATTACCTTTCGTGCGTAATAAATCCAACTAAGCCAGATCTTTAAAAAAATCAGCAGGAACTGAGAGGCGGGCTCTTTCCTCTCAAATGAAAAAGAGTGTTCCTTTTGTCTTACGAAAAGAGTCTCTTGTTGGAATAATTAGAAAAAAAAGAGAAAAAACATTGGCAGATATTTACACAGACTCCACCAAAAGAGGCAAATACCTCTGACATAAAGTCAATCGGAGAAGCAAGAAAGGAAGTTTATACTGATAACAAACATAAGCCAAAATTGGAATTGGTTAAAGGTAAGAGGCTAATAATCATGGGATGATAAACCTTTAATGGTATTTTGTTAACTTTTCATGGGGGCAATTATTTGATATGTTCATTTCGATGATCAATTATGTAAATAGCTATATCAATCCTACAATTTAATCTAGTTACATATAGTTAGGAAAACTGCACTGTTTGCAGTGATGGCATAAGGCTACTATAATACTGAGTAGCCACCTTCAAAATTACATAGGGTATGCTTGGTGGACGCTCTTCTTCCGCACCAAGCAAATGACCGAATACAATAGACTAATTTAAGACTCATACAAAAAACACTATGAATAGATTACAATCAAGGAGTAACAATAAGTAACAAGGAAAATAAGTAGCCTAGAAGACCTTACGGTCCATTCAATAAGGGTACCTTTGGACTAGCTGTCGAACGGGCACATCCCCGCTCAATTGCCTTACGTCCTCCCTAAACGGCCCCTTTTCAAGACTTTGTCTAGTTTTGTCTTGAACTGGTCAACAGAATTGCTGTTGACAACCTCCAGTGGAAGTGCGTTCCAGCTACCGGAGATACTGTACGTGAAAAATTTCCCACACAGACCGCGGTAGTAAAGCTACAGCTCAAGTTTGAAGCCACAATTTCTTATTACGGGAAATAATCCCTGTAGTCAACATTGTCGAACCCTCGAAGTATTTTGAAAACTTCTATGAGCTTACCACGCAGTCTACAAGTTTCTAACGAGAACAGATCCAATTCCCTTAATCTATCTTCAAAACTTTTATGTCTGATAGAGGGAATCAGTTTGGTTGCACTGGGTGCATGCGTTGCAATCTCGCGATGTCCTTTCGAAATGAAGGACTCCAAAATTGTACGACATACTCCAGGTGCGGTAGGACAAGTAAATTGTACGAACAGAGTACTATTTCCTTGTTTCGATATCCAAACTGTAGCTTTATATAGCATAGCATCATTTGGGCTTTCTTCTCCAACTCAATACACTGCCTCGAGAACTTGATATCACTAGTTATAGTTACACCCCAGTCATTCTTATTGTCGGTAGATTCAAGAGCAGTGCCCTTAAGGATATAGTGAGATAGGGCGTTTCGGTGGCCGATATGCATCACTCTGCATTTGTTCACGTTAAAAGGTATTTAAAACGTATCCGACCACTCCCCAATCTTCCGAAAATCTTCCTGCAGGCGGGCAGTATTTTCATCCTTTGCAACGTTCATACCAAGCTTGGTATCGTCGGCAAATTTAGAAATCTTAGCAAACGTATCAGCGTCCATGTCGTTGACGTAGATGAGATAGTAGTTGTCCCAGGACTGAACCTTAAGGCACACCGCTAATAACGCGAACCCACTCAGAAGCTTGTCCATTCAGCACCATCCATTGCCATCTGCCACTTAGCCAGTTCTCTATCCAGCCTGCTACTTTTCCATCTATGCCCAGCGCTCGCACTTTCTGGAGAAGGTGGCGGTGTGGTACCTTATCGAAAGACTTCTGAAAGTCTAAAAAAAACACATCCACTGCCTTGTCCCGATCGTGCTAACTGAAGACTAAGTGAAAGAATTCCACAAGGTTAGTTAGTCAGGCATGACCGTTGCTATCGGAAGCCTTGCTGGGAACTCCTGAGTAGCAAGTTTGTCTCTAAATGCGACGTTATTTTGTCTACCCTGATGCTTTCCATGAGTTTACCGACTATCGAAGTCAGACTGATAGGTCGGTAGTTCGACGGTTGGCTACGGTCTCCTTTCTTGAAGATTGCAGTCACCTCCACTTCACGCCAGTCTCTAGGAACGCACTCAATCCGGATTGACATGTTAAAGATTGCGTTCAGGTGTCGTCACACTTGATCGCGCACTTCTTTTAACAATTTAGGTAAAAACCCATCCGGCCAGGTGACTTATTCTTCATTAGGTCAGTAATCTTCTTTTCTTTTTCTCCTTCGGTGAAGTCCATATCCACCATCTTTTTCCCCGAGTAGGAATCCGTTGGCTGGGGGATGATACCACACTCTTCAGTAAACACTGAAGAGAAGTAGTCGTTGAGGAGGTTAGCATTTTCTGCATCTAAGTGATTTAATATCCCTCTCTCATTCCTCAAAGGGCCATCGTTCGACGGATTGGTTTACGGCTGTTTACATAGCCAAAGAACTCCTTGGGATTCTCTTTACAAAGTCTCAAAACTCGGAGTTCCTTAGACCGCTTAGCCGCCCTATTGCTGGACATCATCTTCCTAGCTAGCCTACGGTACTTTTCAAAGTTCTCAGAAATCTTTGACTGCCGGTACACCGTTCTCTTCTCCATTAGCAGTTGACCGATTTCTCGATTAAACCACTTTGGTTAGCGGAAGACCGACTAAGGCTTTTCGAAGGGATGAAACGTGATTGAATACTCATGAACGTAGTTTTGAATCTCTTCCATGAATCTTCAACATCCTCGCACACTTATATCATCGCAGCAAGAAGACCTGCAAAGTCTGCTCTTCTCAAATCAAGTTTCCTAGATTTACTAGTCGCAGACTCTACCTTGGGAACTTTGACTATAAATTTGACTAGTCGGTAATCACCGCCACCGAGCTCTTAGTCTACCTAGAGATCCTCAACTATATCATCCTCAGAGGTGAAAACCAAGTCGATGTTATTGTTTCCTCCCGTCGACTCTCTCACCCATTGAGTCAGGAACTCATTGTCTGCCAATTCCAGGAGCAGCGCGTTCTTGCCACAGGGTTCTCTGGTTTCCCAGTGTGTTGAAATCCCCAATGACTATACACACTCTGTCTTGGACAAGTTCTCATAGTAGCTGGTACAGAACTCTGTCATTTTCAAAGAGTTGGGCAGGAGGTTTATAAAGCACTAGGATCCTGTATTTGGCTAAACCTAGTCCTAGTTCTACACCTAGGAACTCGTCGTGTGATACGATGTTGCATTTTGTCGAGTTGAATGTATTCTTGGCATACAAAATCACACCGCCACCTTGTCTGTCAGGCCTATCTTTTAGGAAGAGTGGGTAACCTGGAATCGTGAATCCTCCTTTAAAATCTAGGTTTGAAGTTACTTCCACAACTCTTTAATGGCCACCATCTCTAGTTCTTCTGTCCCTACGAGGCTACAAATTTCAAGAAACTTGTTTCTGATAGACTTCAGGACTCCCTAAGCTCTTCCGTTTCCCGTCTTATTTGTCTCTCTGTTCTCCTTTGGTGGTGTGGTGGCATCCTTTTGAACGGCCTCCTCAGAAGATTTGAACAGATCTTTAATTTCCTGTAGTTCTGCCCTTAGAACGAAGTCCTTGCAGATACTTCCACGGTGCCATTTTGAAAAACACCCCTTCGGAAAATCTACGCACCACTTGTCCTTTTGGCATGTAGAGCATGTATATTTTAGCGCACTTGGTTCTTTCTTTCCAGTCATGCTGAACACTTTCTATCTCGAAATACTTTGTAACCACTCAATGAAAAAGAAGGGGGGGGGGTGAGTTGAACTTGGGTGAGTCGCTCCCGCCTATCCATCGAAGGCGTTTCGGTCGGATCTTTAAGAAAGCACGCTTCCTGTGCTGCTGTTCGTCCGACTGAGTCGTCAAACCTCGTCGTGCCGTGGCTCCCAACCAAGCAGCACTGACTCTCACTGAAGGGGCCATCGATTTCTCACCAGGTGAACAACAGAGCCTGAAACCTCGTTTTCAACCAAATCGACACGGGAAGCCCCTACCAGAGGTACCCAGAAGAGAGGTACCCCTGCCGACGTAGCTCGAAAAGTCAAAGGTACACACAAGCTCTCTTCCGGCGACAAGGAAGCGTCACCTCTCCCTCTACTTTCAAGAGAGAGGAACAGAGCCTTGTCTATTTGTGTCCGACGCAGTGTAAAGCTGGCTACCAATTACTATACGAACCACATCGTTGCATATAATTATTAAACTCTGATTCTTATTTCCTACAAACGGGGTCCTTGCCTAGAATCATATCTAAATTGACTGCTCAATTCTGGCAATTTCCATTGACATTAGCTTCTCATCTTTGAAGTAAAAAAAATACCTGTAAAAATAACCTTAATTTTGATCATTAAATTTTAGTTTGAATCGCACATTAATTCTTATTAATTCTTGTATGTTATGCCTGTGATTTTTTAATATGCGATATATTTTTTGTCGTCGTTATTATTAACAAATACTATCGTGTAAATTCAAATGAAATAATTTAATTGATTCTGGTAAAATTTTAATAATCAATTACTGATTAAAAAAAAATTATTATAGTATAAATATAAATAACATTGAATTTATGAGAAAATGAATTATCTGAAGCATGGATTCTATTTGTTCAGATAGCTTGCCATTTTTATTTCTGCTGGATGGAATATGTTTCAATTAAAGTTAATCATTTTAAGGCATTAAGGTCTGTAATATGAATAATAATGTTCTTACAAAATCTTTGATGATTGCTATACTGAATGTATCTGACGTAGTCCTTCCAAAAATAAGGTAGAGAGAATTTTTGTCCACTAATCAAAAGGATAAAAAAAACAGGAACCGGTTGAAATGGAGTTTACATTATAGGATCACTCCATTAAGAAAAGTGAAGGTTACTGGTAAGATTACCTTTCCCGAAGCCTCTGCTATCCATGTACAATGTTTTGCCTGGCTTGCGTTAGGCCCCACGATAGACATTTGCTAAAAGCATGTGAGATAGATAAAAGAGTTGGGATTCTTTTAACTTTCACCTTCCACAGTTTAGAAAAGAAACTCATCACTGGCAAGGAAAAATCTTAAGGATCTAATGAAAAGTATATCTCTTTCTAATCTTTCATCGCATTATATAAAATGTTAAAGAATCGGAATGCCGAACAAAGTAGCAATGGTGTTTATAAATAGATTGCTCGATCTCAAATTTTAAAAAATAATTACCTTTAAGAAATAATGATAATTGAGGAGAAGAGTAGTGGTGCTTTGCGTCACAGTCATCTCGTTTCTTGATTTATATTAGAGAATTATTTAATATTTTTATGACGTCAATAAGTAAAGTTCATCTCCAATTGTTCGCAAGATGAACCGTGTGGTTTACAATATAAAGCTTTCTAGGGAAAATTTCATGCTCTCTTGAACTCTAATTCTTAAACAGGCTTTCTTCTCTGTTTTTTGGTAAATATACTTTTGTAATATTTCATTTCCTCCAATTATACTTTGTTTATTCCAATTTTAAGAGGATTCTGGCGCGGTGGTTTCGGTCTATTTCTTTTGCGTTGGGATATGATTCACTTCAAGACGATTTTTCAGTTTTCCTTTTATTGAAATATTGATTTTTTACTTGAAGTGAAGATAAAGCATTATAAAAATTATGTTGCTATATATACACTGGTAAATTTAAGATAAAGACATTACAATAGTGAAACACTGACAGCGTTGATCAACAAAATTAATTTAAGAACGTAGAAATAGATCGTAAGAAGACAAAGAGTGAATCTTCATTTTAATTAGCTATGAAAAATTTAATATGCGCGCAAAACTTATTAACATGTTCAATACATATATTAAATGGCTTCCCAAATATACAAAACTCATTATTTGAACTCTAAAACAGAGTGGCCATTAGATATTATGGTTTTAGGCAAGTAAACAAAAAGTTTAACAATGTAATGGGACATTATTTACTTTCTTATAAAATATCACAAACTTGGAATAGCTTTCCTAGCTTTTATCATTGAAAGCAATAAGTAATATATTTAAGACTATAATAAATAAATATTTCTTTAAAATATATCTTTATCGAAATAAGCCGTTAAATTAAACTATTTTTTTATACATATCCTCTCTTCGTTTATCTTATCTTCTACAACTCACTTACAACGATTCACTTATTTTTTGCACTAAACTCTAGCACTTCTTCGTTATTATTCTGGATCTTAATTCTGAAATTTACTGTTATTTTATACAAGAGAACGACTCATTAACCGATAAATTTATTACATATCCCATTTAATGGCTTTGCTATAATTTCTTTGGAGATTACACTAAACACCAAACAATTAAGACTGAAATACTAAATCAAACCATTGAAATTTACTGTCTTTTATTTATTGGCTTACAAAAGAATATCTATTTTGCCTAAAATAAACCTATTTCACAAGACAAAACACAATACATCCAATTATTAGCACTTACATCACCGACATAATCACTAAACAGCAAACGAAAATACTGTAATCAATACAAGAGAGCACAAAACAAACTAAACCCAACTTTGGAAAACCCTAAAGAAAATACACAAATAAAGTACCACCCCAACCTTTACACACGAGTCATTAACTACCAGAAACAGCCAAATTTCAATGCCTAGGAAACACTGTAACATTCTCATGATACACTCATCGAACATTAGCTTCCTCCCAATGTTCAGACGGAACAGATAAATCCACACCAAACACCCACCTTTACCACAGTAAACGTCCGACCAAAAGTGAAATCAATTTGCCTTGAATTATTCCTTAATTCGCGATGTCAAGAGGCCTAATTAAATCTTTCTCCTTTTTTACAGAACGAATGAGTTTAACTCAGTCTGAATTCGTACAATCCAATCGATGCTTTTTATCTTGGCATAAAATTGGATATAAAACAATTCCATTAGTTTAAGGTGATAATTGTTTAGCTCAATGCTGAGATAAATAGATCTCATAATTTATTAAGAAAAATATTTATTTTTTGTTGAACATCTTAAACTTTCCCGAGATGTGTAGAATTTTCTGTTATGCTGGTTCAACATTTACTTGGATCGTCATACTACAGAACTACAGAATCTAGGACCAACAAAGACCCTAAGGTCCGCTCGAGGCTAGTCCGCTACACTACATCCGAAACTACGATACACACTTATCTACGAGTGTATCTCTAACATGCTATTTTTTTTTTTTTTTTTTTTTTTTTTTTTTTTTTTTTTAAATATATAATCTACTGTACACACTTATCTACATGTGTACAATGTCAGGCATATTAACTACTTCAACCTAGGAGGGGGTGATAGAAAGTTTTTCTTCTCAACTTCTGCAGCCCTCGACTGCTAGTGGTGAAAATCTAGTTATAGGATAGGCGGAAAAGAAAATGGATATCTAAACTACACATGCAAGAGAAATCGCTGGCATCATTTTTAGTCATCATTTTTACTCTCGTTGTTCCTCCGCTCCAAACTCCTTTTGCAAAGACGTTATTATTTACTGTGCTCAGACTACGTTATATTTATACTATTTAAGTGCGCGTCGAGACGGTTTTTAAACATATTTACCAACCTACTATCCACTACGTGGGTGGGTAGCCTATTCCAAATTTGAGTAATTTTAAACGTAAAATAGTTTTGGGCTATACTAGTGTTAAATCGCTTGTTCACTAATTTTAATCCGTGTTGCCGAGTATAATATATGTTTTAATAGATATTTTCTTTTAAATTTCAGCCAATAGGGAATCCAAAAGAAAAGGTGCTGTAGGGAAAATTAGAGCAAATGCATATAGGGAGTCAATGGAGGTAGGGACAACATTTAGTAATCGCCATTAGATTGCTACTAACTTCATCCGTGTAAAATTTGACTAACTGACCAATGCGATAAACAATTAAATTTTATTTTTAAATCATTTTTGAAACGAGGTGTTTAAAGCGGCTACAGGAAAACAGAGATACCATTGCCTTGAACTATCAATAAACGCTGAAGTCGCAGTACTTTTAATAAAATTAATTTAAAGAGACAATTTAAGCTATTTCTCTGCAGTAATTCAAAGATATCGAGAGGGGTCTTACTCAAAACTATTTCATGTTTTCCCGAGGCAAATTGGGTAAGAATAAGCATTGACAATCAAATGTGGCTTGTCGATCTCTTACTTCTGAGGGATAAAGATTATTTGCGGGCTCCTCTACTCTTTATTCAATCATCCTATTTACTCACTCTTCTCCTCATTAACCCTTTATAATCATACTCATAAATTCATCCCCATTTTCTTTGAATGAAGCATGAGTCGTCTTCTTATTTGAAGGACAGCCATAAGAAGAAGAATATTTTGAAAGAAACAAAATTTGATCACTTTCATTAGAAGATATTGATGATACAATGGAGAATTTTTTTTCTATTTCAAAGACGGTGACGCATTAGAGAATAAAATGCGGCATAGAACAGTGCCTATTACACCGATCCACAACTTTTGAAAAGTTGTGCTTCTTAAATGAGATTAGTTAATTATTATGTATTTTCATGAACTGAATCCAAATATAACCTTGAAAAATGCTTATTGGTTATCGGTTTAAAGATACGCTGTATATAATATTTGATTATCTTATTATAACGTGCAGTATGTGGCATTATGTTTTAAACTTTAATCCATATCCACACTCTGCCTTTTTGCTTGACGCTAATGGTGGGCTGAAGAAACATCTCTTGCCGCGTCTTGGAATAGTCTGCAAGCATTGTTGTGCTCCATTTACCCTAGTATCGCTTTTCTGTGGTTGAAATACCTTGGTGAAACCTTTCACCATGTTCATTACTAACTGCCCCACAGAACTTTTATAAATGGTCATAATATTTTATGCTTTGAAATATATGCTTTATATTCTCATAATTATATTTCATATGTTGTGCATAGCCCACAGAACCAATGGTTCATTATTGCCGTTGTGCAGTAAGACAACTTTCAGACTCGTATTTGATGAATCAATGAACAGCCACCAGTGTCTGAGTTCGTATTCGATGCCAAGTGCTTCATCAGACCATTAATATTGTGTAGCGCACTAAATCACCTTCCATTATGAATAAATCGTTGAACTGCTGCTGACGGTCACGAAATTTGAAAATTTTCACATCAGCTGTTAGGAGATTTCACTGTTCAATTTTATAAAGTGTTCAAGTAGGAAAATCACCTTCATCTCACCTCTAAAATGTAAATTTCCACAGCAGAACCACCTTCTATGACTGTAAGTGTGGTAAGAAACGCATTGCCGCAAGATTGTTGAAACCTGTTGTGACACGTAGCTGTATCTTGTAAAGTAGAACTAACAAACGATTTTAACCATGATATTCATATCAGCGACCTAAAATTAGTTGGAAATCGCTATTCTGGTCTTGAAAGCATTTTGGTTGTTGACCAGTGTTACCATCAAGATACCAAATAGCGTTAAAAAAAAATTTGCTCCATTGTTTTTAAAACCACAGTGTGATAAATACAACTCAATTTGTTAATTCTCATGATATTCCCACCAACAATCAGCTATTGCTTTAAAAACACAACTAAAATAATATGGAATCAAGTTTTAGAAGGCAAGCAATGAAGCGATGATTTTCGTGATTTGAATGTAAACTAAGACTTGGGTGCGATTGTTGAAAATCGAATTTGAAACAAAATTCTACAAGAAATTGTTCCTGGATAAGATCCGAACCATGTTTTCGTCTTCCGAAAAAAAATCTTTGTTGAGGTTAAAATAATTTCTAATGCAAGAAATGAGGCAAAGAGAGAAGAAATTTTGAACATAGTATATATATAATGTAAATCCTTTAATGCTTCAATGCGTAGCCCACGTAAGCACATTTCGGGGGAAAAACACCTTCTTTTTTTAGAAAACGAAGAATATCGTCCTTATATCTCGCATATAAAGCAACTAATGAGCTAATAAATATGGTCCTATCGGAGTTATTATTTTAAATATTTTCCTTCTCGAAGGTTTTCAATATCAGATTTTACCTCATATTTCAAAGTTTATGTGACTTTCATTTAATAATTTCATTCATAGTTGAGATTAGTTACTTTTCTATCTATTCAACATTTTATTATAACGATTCATCCTCCTTTTCTGCTTATATATGGTGATTACAGGTGCAATTTTTCCACTCATCGAATCGAATTTTGTTTCAGTGTATAAATAATGTCAAATCAGAAAGCGGTGGATAGTAAAAAATCTAAATTAAATTTTTTGAATAGGTTAACATGCAAATATTGGGTGTATAAAGGAATAAAGAAATTAAATATAATAGATATACTAAGAAGCAAAATATTAAGAAAAGATTCACAGTTAAAACAGTAAAATATTAACTAGATTAAATTTGACTACTAGGTTTCAGTTATATTTTATTCTATGAGCATAAAATGCCCAAACGATCTTTTTTGATTTTCAGGTTGAATAAAATCCATTTCACTTTAAATCGCAAGAAGTAAATTTCTACATTTTTATTTTCTCTTTCCAGACGAGAAATTAAATATATGATCAGCTTTTCCACCCAAATTTTCTCCGGTTAAGCATTTTTATTAGTGCGCATGTTTTTTTACTCTGTTCATGGGCATCTTTTGTGTGGAGAAAAGAAATAACTTAAATTACTTGTCAAACGATATTATATTATTCAGAATTCGCAGTCTAATAAAATGTGGAAGCTTCCGTTTTGTGAGGTGATCAAAAAAGGCCATAAACAAGGTTTGCTGACCAAAAGTCGCGAGCTCTAACTTATTTTGATTTATAACCTTACGACATTTAAAATAATTCCCGGACTAACTTTGTGATAGCCTTCGCAATTATAGATTTCGAAACAGAATGTAAAAAAGGGTTTAAAATTTCGTTAGAATCGGACGAATAGTTATTAAGTTATTGCCAAATAATTCCACGTCTAACCTTGGGAGGTTTTGGTAAGTATATTATTCGAAAGAGAATGTAAAATAACATAAAGTTTTCAAATTTCGTTAGAATTCGCCGAATAGTTATGATCTTAGTGCCAAAACAAAATAACTTCCGAGCTAACTTTGGATGGACTTTGAAAGTTATATCATTCCAACGAGAATATAAAACAACTTAAGGATTTTAAATTTCGTTAGAATCCGCCGAATAGTTATGATGTTATTGCCCCCAAATTCCCGGCTAACCTTTGGAAGGACCTGGGTAATTGTATCATTCAAAAGAAAATATAAAACAACATGAGGGTTTCGAAATTTCGTTAGAATTGTTCGAATAGTTATGATCTTAGTGCAAAAACAAAATAACTTCCGAGCTAACTTGAGATGACCTTGGCAATTATATAATTCAAAAGAGAATTTAAAGTAACATAAAAGTTTCAAATTTTGATAGAATAGAGGAAAAAAGCTATGATTTTTTGCCAAATAATTCCTCGGCTAACCTTTGGAGGATTTTGGCAATTATGTATATGATTCGAAATGGAATGTAAAATAACAAGGTTTTCAAAGTTCGTTAGAATCGACCGAATATTTTTGATGAGATTGCTAAATAATTTCCCAGCTAACCTTAGGAAAACTTTGGCAATTATGTATAGCATTCGAAAAAAGATTTAAAATAACATAAAGGGTCAAATTTATTTAGAATTGGCTAACTAGTTATGAAGTTATTGACAAATAATTCCCCAGCTAACCTTTTTAAGGCTTTAGAAATTATATCATTTGAAGAAGAATATAAAACAACATAAGTTTTTCAAATTTTGATAGAATCGGCCAAATAGTTATGATCTTTTTGCTAAAGAATTAATTCCCCACGACTAGACCCGCACGTGACTAAAAATGAGAGACCAATTGAAAGAATTGAAATTGGTTTTAGAAAGCTAATGGTAACGAAGATAAAGTGGGAAGCTTCTGTAGTAAAGGAAGGGTGGCAATATACAATTGTTTGGTACAAACTTCAATTCTCGGTAGATGGTTGTTTATAATGTAATAATATTGCAATAATATACCAGTTATTAAGAAGAACAGTGGTAGTTAAACTGATATTGGATATTTGCTTAACAACTATTCTGCTTAGAACATTTTTTCTTTGAAGATTACTGCGTCATTAGTTTTTGAAATGTTTTTCAAAAAGTTCATATGATCGCGTGTAAAATATTATTATTTACGCTAAATTAGAGAAAAGCAAAATAAAAGAGTATCAAGAATACGATCTGTTTAAATTAAGTTATAGGAAAAATAATCTCAGACTTCCAGAAATGCGACAACAGAATGTTGCCAAAAAGTTTCAAAATTTTAAATTTATTTCAACGTTCATTTTTTTACAATAAATGACGAAATAGTATTAAATAAATCTCGTGAATTTATTAGTTAGAATCATCTGAGTTAAATTAATAGTGTAACTAAAGGGTAGATAAGCAAACAAAGAGATCGTATAAATATTCTAAAACTAGATTGATGTCGATAATCGAAACAGATACCTTCATTGGGATCATCTTGTCAAACCTGCACTAAGAACAGCTAAATTAAACTTTTAAAAAGCATTATCATCGTGGTCAAAAGGGAAATCAAGCCGCTTAACTAATTCATAGAACATATCCATTTATTTTTTAAACTGTCCTTTAATTCTTTCTGTCTTCCAGCTTCACCTTTTTACTTGCAATTTGGATATTTTCCTGCTCGTAATTCTGTAATTCTCTGTTATTTTGTGAGTAAGAAAGATTGCTTGATCGGGAACTTGATGACCTATCACATTTAACGGCTTTGCAATCATTTTTTCTAAGGCTTTATAATATGGGTGAAATAATACATCGAGACGGAAATTTGCTGTCATTTATTTTTTCCCCTTTAAAAGAATATTTTTGCATAACAATTGTTCTGCTGAAGACATTTTTTCTTTGAAGATCAGCTATTTGTAAATTTTTGAAATTTTTTCAAGTCTTTTCTTATGATCGCTGCTATAATATGATTATTTACGCAAGATTGTAATCTCTATCTTTCAGCTCAATTAACACTGGCAATGATTGGTAACGGTATTTCTTATAGGAAAAATGAGAAAAAAGAGCGACGACAAGAACAAAAATTATAAATAATAACCCACACAAGTGAGCTTGAGATACAAAGCAGGGACGGAATAGTTACAAGGCGGCGGCTTCATCTAAAGAGTCAAGTGTTTCCATTCCTGGCATTTGATAATCAATCTGATGACCAAGTTAATTAAGAAGTTCCATTTGAGAAGATTAAAGTTTGGGAGAGATTCAATTACATCTACTACATATCGTTTGGGCAAGATTTTGAGGTATAAATAAATTGATTTATGGCAAATCGCGCTGTTTAAAGCAACTTGAATTTAAGTAAAGCATTAGAGAAGTTGTATCTGTAGACAAAATATTTGTGCTCGCAAGCCATCCGAAAAGGGCTACATCAAGTTTGTCATTTGTACAATTCATCGAAAATTTTACTTTAAAGTTTATACACATCTTCCTCAATAGGGGAGGGGAAGTTGTTTCACTATTAGTTTGCTTTTAAGAAAATTTAGGAAGCTAAAGACTACTTTAAGAGTTGAATTTATTTTTAAGTAAACATTAATTAATGTTAGTGACTAATATGGACTAAATTTCTATGTATGAAGGGCAGGAATAATTTCCTTTTACCTAGTTTTAAGTTATCATGAAATTTTATCTGATTTTCAAATTCGTGTCATTAATAAAAATCCCAAATATGAGAGGCAATAAATATTTTTTTCAAAAGCAGGGAGTTCACTCTCGATGAATTTAGGATTTCAAAAAATAAAAGCAGACAAGAAAATGGTCGAGACAGTTCATTTTTTATTTCATCACTATGAGCAGACTTAAAATGTATGTTAGAATTTGAATGCGTCGGTTTACAATAAAAGGTAAATTGGATGGAATTGGAAACTATGTATATAACGGGTCATGAATACATCATAGAAAGGAAGAAGTAAGTTTGATACCCATTAAATTAAGTTTAATTGGTGGATAAATTTACTAGTTTTGTTTAGGAAGTTACTAAAATTGTCATTTTTCGGCCATAGTAAATATTATGTATAGTACCCATTCATATAGCCAAGGTTCTATTTATGAAATATTGGGCCCCTCAGTACGAGAATACGATCAGAAATAGCGGATCCAAAAATAGATCGATCGATAGAGAACAGGGAGTTAATTTTGCTCCCTGCAAATCATGTAAGGAATTATATATCGGTGAAAGCAGCAGATTTGCGACGGGGTGCCCTCTCCTCGAGTTCATTTCTACATATATCCAAAGAAAATCATCAAATTGAAATTGATAATGTTAAAATAGTTTATACTTCTCACAATTATATACATGGACGCTTAATTGAATTGGCACTTATAAAAGAAATTCCCAACTTTAATACTTCCGACGGCCAATTCAATACAAATACCTTAATAAGCTAGAAATTCATACTTCCGTTTCTTAAAAATGCCGCTACATTCTCGCATCATCCACTTAGCGCCATTGATTTGTGTGTTTGTACGTTAAACAACTTCTGTATTTCACTTGTCCACCAGAGACTGACGATGACGGATGTTTCCGTCGAAACCTGGTTTCGCATATAAAATTAGTCCTATTACTGTGGTTTTATCCCTATAGTTACGTGTACGCTATTCTACTTTTTGGGATATATATATATATATATATATATATATATATATATATAAATATATGTAGAGTCTAGCCATTCCACGACAATTTCATCCTGAAGAAAGATTTGCCATGTAATTTGAAGAAATGTATGTAAGCATTTGAATTTGTATGTTTTCAATAGACTGAGCACTGAATATGATTATTTAAACGAGGGATTTTTTCGTCCCTGCTTTGGATTTTCATTACTCAGTTGAAAATGGCAATTATCACTTGCCGAAACTAGTCCTGTGGTTTAAAGAAATATTGATTCAAATATTTTGGTTTACTATTATCTTCTCACTGATATACATATATATCACGCTAATGTGATATCTTCTATTCTATTACACACCATGATGAATCAACCTGATGCACTATGACCGTGCTTTTATTTCTACGTGAAGAGGCTACGAAAAGCGCATCTCAGTTAATTAAAGCTTTCGTTCCTAAAGGAATGTGCAGATAACAATATCATTCCAACCTCATTAACAAGGAAGAGTTACCAGCGAAAGAAAATGCTTCCTTTTACACACATCGAAGAACTTCTACTTCAAGAAGCAATATACAGCACTAGGAGAGAATTTTAGCATCATTTTCTCCTTCCACGTGAATTCCCTCCCGAAATCGAGAGAAACCTGCTCCGATCGTGAAAATCTCTCTCATCTTCTTCGTCTATACCAAAACCCTCTCTATCACGCCTACATTAAAAAAACTTGCAAACTAAATAAAAACTTGACCTCCTCTTCAATATAAGCCTATGGTGTACCTCATCATCTCCGAGAAAAAATATCGTGAATCTCTCATCCCGTGAATTAACATACGAGGAACAAATTATTCTTTAAAATGGACTTTCGTTCTCCTACAACATTTATTTTCCCTTACTAAATGTAGTGAAAATATAGAGGTTAATAATGAATTTCTCAGTGGTTATCACTGCCGTTTTTTTAATTCGAATGATAATGTTAAATATCAAAATATACCCAAAAGGTTACTTAACCCTTTAAAACTTTTACAGAAAGACCAAAACATAGTGATAACAAAAAAATCCAATATAACTAACCAAATTTTTGTGATGGATAAAACTCAATATTCGCAAGAATTAAATGACCGCTTAAGTGACAACGCTACCTATGAAATTTTAAATTCTAATCCTCTAAACAACAAGACGAAATCCCTTAATGACGCCATTTGAAAAATCCTAGGTTCCAAATCTGAATTAGACAAGAAATTTAAAACAATCAACCCCTTCCCTATATCTACGGACTACCGAAAACCCACAAAGAAGTGTTTTCCATTACGCCCAATTATCCCTTGAATTGGCTCCTATAGTTATAAGTTATCCAAATGGCTGACTGGAATTTTATCAAATGCGGTGGATCAAATCTCTCACTCATATTATTCACTCATCGACCTTATTTGTAAAATTAAAAATCTTAATCTCAGTAGGAAGAAACTGTTAAGCTTTGACGTAAATAGTTTGTTCACGAAAGTCCCGGTCACTGAAACGTTTAATGTTTTATCAAGAATTCTTCCAAATCTCGATATAAATCTACCCTTACCGATCCTATAATTATTAAATTAGTGCGTTTATTTGTAACTGATAATGTATTTTTAACTAAAAATAAGTTTTTTCGACAGACAGATGGCCTAACTATGGCTAACCCCCTTTCCTCCATCCTATACAATCTATTTATGGAAAACTATGAAACGACAATCCTCCTAAGAATCCATCCCCAACCTCTTATCCAGGTCCCATATGTAGAGTACATCCTCTTGGCATGGTCCGGAGACAATAACAATTTCAATGAATTTTTCCAAAACCTAAATTCGTTGCACCCATGTCTAAGGCCTGAAGTAGAATGGGAACAAAATAACTCTTTTCTGTTTCTAGAAGTAAAAATACACCATTTGAATAATTATATTCAGTGTTTAATCTATCGAATACCTACAACTTCAATTGCTTACAAATGAGGGGCGGTCAATAAGTTTTGCAAATCGGGAGGGCAAAACAGAGGAAGGGGGATGGCTATTTATGGGGGTGTTAGGACAGGTTATGACAAGTCAGGACCAAGAGACGCACGCTCTGCCTTGTCTATTTAAGAAGCAGTAGCTGATCGCAGATAGTCAGTCACAAATTTTTCAACAATGAAGAAGGTTGAGCACCGCGCAGTGATCAAATTTTTGACCAAGGAAGGCAAGAATGCAAAAGAGATCCATGAACGCATGTTGCAGTGTACACCGACACCGCCCCTTGCTATGCAACTATTGCTCACTGGAATAGGAAGATCCGCCGTGGTCGTGAGTCCCTTGAAGATGACCCTCGTTCAGGACGCCCGTCAGACGTAACCAACGAGGACAATGTAGCCCGTTTGAAGAGGATGATCCTCGAAAATTGACTGGTGAAGGTCGAAGAAATCGAGCGAGAACTTGGAATATCACATGGAAGTGTTATCAACATCATCCATGACAATTTGGCCATGACTAAGATCTCTCTCTGCCCGTTGGGTCTCTAGAAACCCCACGCCCCATGATCGACTTCAACGTCGTCAAAGTCCACAAGGCCAGAGTTGTACAAGCTGCCTTGCGCGAGTGCGGATTCGAGGAGCTCAACCATCCTCCCTAGAGTCCAGATCTGGCCCCTAGCAACTACTTTTTATTCCGCCAGCTTAAGGCTGAACTGCGTAGACGCTGGTTTGGGGACGATGAAGATGTCCAGCTTGCCGTCCAGGACTGGATTGAACAGCAGTCGGGACATTTCTGCTTGTCGGGAATTCGAAGCCTCGGGGACAAGTGGTGCAAGTGCATTGAAGTTGAGGGTAGTTATATTGAAAAATAATAAAACACTTTTCCTCATATCTCGTTTCCTAATATCTGAATTGCAAAACTTATTGACTGCCCCTCGTACGTTTCCTCTCTTACATGACAAATCCGTTAAGATATTCGTTCTTTCTTCCCTTTTTCTCCGAGCCTGCAGAGCATGCGACCCAATCTTCCGTCAGGATGAAATTAATCACCTTATCTGCAATATCTTCGAACTAACATACCCAATTCACTTCATAAACAGATGCCATTCGAAAGCACGAAAAAACTTCTATGCAATCTCCACATAACGATGAGACGAATTTAAAAAAATCTATTAGTTTCCCATATGCTCCAACTTTGGCGCCCTTAAAATCGTATGCGAACGGAAATGACATTAATATCACATTTAAATATTCTAATACCATACGAAAATCCTTGACTAGACTGCGTCCAATCAATCATGACGCTGGAGTATAGCGTATACCATGCCACAATTGCAATTTGGCATATATCGGAGAGTCGGGCCACTTTAATATAAGGATAAAAGAACATCAAGCCGATATTACGAGGTGTACAAACTCTTTAAGTCTCTTTACGCACATGCAAAATTACGACAACAGAATCGATTTCATCCAAGCAAGGATCATTTATAAAGCAAACAATTATATTGAGAGGAAAATTGCTGAATCTATCATCATTAAAAAAGTTGATAATTTCAATTCATCTGGAGGGCAATACAAATTCAACAAATATATAGCGAATAAAGTCGTTAATCGTATTTATAATCCCCAGAAGCAATTGCTCTCGGAGACTAGTAACTTTCCAGATTGTTTCCTGCGTATTCATTTTGCTTAGTATTTTGTTCGCCTTATATATACTGTTTTTTCCAGATTGTTTCCAGCGTTTTCATTTTGTTTAGTATTTGGTTCGCCTTATATATACTGAGTTCCTTGCTTGGCTTTTTCCTTAATTAGTTGAAAATGGCAAGTATAACTTGCCGAAACTAGTTCTGTGGTTATAAATAAATCTTGATTCAAATATTGTGGTATACTCTTATCTTCTCATATATATATATATATATATATATATATATATATATATATATATGATAGTGGGCAGTTTTGGGGCCTATATATTTTTTTAGACGAGAAAATGAATATAACTGATCAAACGTTCCATTTTGTTTTACTATGTTTGTTTCTTAATTGGATGATAAAATATTAAATAAACTGATCAAATATTCAATTTATATGAATTTTTTAATCTTTACTATTCATTGAACAATAATCGATTTTTCTAACATTTTTTTAATAACTTTTGTTAGAAAAAGGGAGGAGTTTTATCTTAAAAACTCTCTGTGGATGAGAAATATTAGCCAATATTTTCATAAATCAGTAGAAAAACCTTAGACAATTCGAGTTTTTTTTTAACTCCATTGTGTGGACGAGAAAGAAACTAGCAGTCGAAAAACATAAGCTATTCAATCGTGGGCAGTTACGTGATCTTATCGAACAAAACAAGAGTAATAGCATTTAAAATATCATTTTATTAGTAAATACAGTCAATTGATGCGCGAAATAATTATTTACCACTTCTAATGTTCTTCAGGAGTGCTTCAAATGGTTTTGGCAGCTAAAGACCAAATTTTTGATGATATTTTAAATGCTATTACTCTTGTTTTGTTCGATAAGATCACGTAACTGCCCACGATTGAATAGCTTATGTTTTTCGACTGCTAGTTTCCTTCTCGCCCACATAATGGAGTTAAAAAAAACTCGAATTGTCTAAGGTTTTTCTACTGATTTATGGAAATATTGGCTAATATTTCTCATCCACAGAGAGTTTTTAAGATAAAACTCCTCCCTTTTTCTACCAAAAGTTATTAGAAAAATGTTATAAAAATCGATTATTGTTTAATGTAAAGATTGTAAAAGGTATATATAAATTGAATATTTGCTCATCTTTTAGAGTTTAGGGCATGAACTTCCGGTTCTTCCAACCCCTAGAGTACTCAGTGGTAGGGATGTACCTCTTAAAATTCAAACAGTAATCACCCATCATTAATGGATCTTAAGGTATATGATACCTGGTCTCCATCTTTTCATGCCATGATGGAATCCTGCCCACTGCTCGGCCTTCATTGATCCCAGATTCTCAGGAAACCGATCCATATGTGAGAATAAGTAATGCATTTTGATGCTCATGTTGCAACCTAGGTTTCTGAAACCAGTCAGCATAATGTTGCAAAGTTTTGTGTAGTTCCTTGCTTTCTTATTTGGATTGATATTTTCACCACCAGAACAAAAGCCTTCCACGCTTCGAGTTGTATTTCGTTCATTGAGTTTTCAAACTATGGATCTCTGATGAGCAGACGGAGTTGATGGCAGTCAAAGATGCTAACTTCTAAATTTTAATCCTATAAAAGCGTAGCAAAAGGAAATGAAGCAGCTACCATCTTATCCAGCGTCACTGTTTGATCCAGCCAAGCTTGATTTGCAAAAGTAAGAAAAGTATCCTGGCCCTGTCCACCAAATGTTTGCTTTAGACGTTTCTTGACATGTAAGACTCTAGTTCCTCCAATACAGGCCACTCCTTCTTGGTGTCATGCCTAGCTTAGTCCCTACTATCCCACATGCGCAGAAAGCACGGGTACTCGGTGAACCATCTTCTGGTCAGCAAGAATCAACCACTCACGCTGATCATAACGAATTTTCGCCAGCAGGTACTCTACCTCTTTATAGATCTCCTTCAGTTTAGTTGAGTTAACAGTGAAACAGATCCAAACTTTTTTCCGTTGTGCAGAAGATTACATTTCAACGATTGCTTGCTGCTGTCAATGAACAGTCTACCATCTTCAGTTTGGTACTTTGGTTGGTCTTCTTCCTCCAAACCATGGGAATTCTAAATTTCAGACAACTTGTATTGCCCCTGGTCCAATGACCCAGATCTCGGTGCATGTCTTTCATACCATGTTTGGCGCCAAAGTTTTATTCTGCTCAGCAAGTTTCATACCAAAATAAGCATGGTAAGCACGCTTTATGAAACCTTTGACTCGATTCCTTTAAGAACTTCAGTATAATTTCCCTGATGTATCAGAATACATAGACCTTAATTGCAAAGCTTTCTGCCCGTATCCATTTTATTCACTCGCTAAAATCATTAGAATTTGTTTATTTAAAGAAATAAGAAAGATTTTGTATTGTTTAAATATAAAATACGTGTACATGTAAAATAAACGTTAAAAAACATTCTGTGGCGACAAATAAAAAGTTGACTTAATTGAGCAAATCCAATGTGATATTTAGATTCAACACATCAACATTGTGCTAAATCTATTAAAAAAACTTAGACAATAAAGGTAATGTCTGCCATTGTTACCAATTAGCTAAAAATCCTTAGAATTTCCAGGCTAAGTTCCCCCAAATTTCGATGTTATTTTAAGCTAAGAAATTTGTTATTTCTTTTGCTTTCTGACAAGGTGCGTCATCATGCTTAAAATTGAGAAAGCATCCAAAACTATTTGTCAACTGATGGGAAAAAATGCTGATGATGAAACAACAAAAGGTTCGAATTTTTTGCGAGAAATGATAGGTGAAATGATTGGCAAAATTTCGGGAGCCAGAAAGTTCTGACATTTACCTTCTCTGAAAATAGTTTCTATTCCCTTTTCAGTTTTGGGTTTTGTAAGATTCCATAATTCTTTTAGAAATAAATATTAATTCTAAAATAATTTTTGCAAGAGTTTTAAATTGACCGTAATTTAAAAAATCTGATCACATAAAAGCATATTGAGTTCCGATAAAAAATAGTATGCCTACTTCCATATTTCCTTTATCCATACACACAGTGTCAATTTATATCAATTAAACTTTATTCTCATAACAATAGTCTTTGAATGAACATGACAAAAGGACATGCAATTAAGAGAAATTTATTGAATTCACTTGTTTTCCATTCATAAATTTTGAAATTTAACCAAATCTGAAACTAATACAGCTCTACATAAAGGCAAAACTCTGCTTAAATTTCTATAGTAATTACAAAGTCAACACTCATATCCTTTCACATTTTAGGTTGGTATTTCACCTATATTTTTTGTAAAAAAAAAATTAAAAATAAATTTGTAACAACGATATACCAAAAGATGTGGGTAAAGTGTACATGTATAGGATCGTGTTACTACATTACTTGAGCTTTTATAATAAATAAAGACACAAGCGAAGTTTTGGCCTTCTAATGATATTTGACCTTCGTCCAATGAGAAATTATTCTTTTCCCGTGGGGCGCAAAGGGGAATAGTCCTAGTTATTGGTCCATATATGAAGCCTTTACAGCAAAATTTAATTTTGCAGCAAAGGGAAATGTCAGGGCTTTAACAAAGTAGAATGGCGTGTATTCTCATAGGAGATACGTTTACATTTGTGTTTAAGAAATGTGACCTCGGCAGATCATTAGCCATTAGAGGGCGCATAATAATGGAGGTGTTGCTTTACCATGATTTGGTAGTTGGTAAGCAAAGAAAAAGGGGGGAAGGGGTTTTATAACCGATATGTATCCTTTTGTGCCATGTACTTTTCAGTGGGGATATATAAGTTAACATAGAGTCAGATACACTGGGATCTACAGCGTATGATATCCTGCGTAAAGTAGACTCACATCAGGATCAAATTAAGCGAATTACAAGAACGAATCTGATTTAACATCGCTATATTTGTCTACTTTTATAAGTATGTGAGCTAATTAAAAGGAAGCGAGATAGATGACAGAAGATCTGCCAATGGAGAAATGAAATGTGTTTGAAACTGGATTGAAACTGACAAGATCGGCGTGATACTAAATAATAACATCCGTAAAAATGTTAAAATAACAAATGCTTTTTTCTTTATTAATCAAGGCCTTATTCATAAAATGAACAGCAATTCGAAGGAATAACAATATGTAGATAAAGAAAAGAATTATCTGGAATTCACAATATATTTTTTTTATAATTTAGAATTAAATATAATTATTATAAATGAATGGATTAATGGCAATAAATTCAACTTCAATGAAAGCCATGGACTGAACCAATTAAAACAAAAGTTTTTATAATCTTTCGGATAAAAGGTTATTGAAATGCTTGATTTAAACTTTTGGATCATTATATATGAGCGGGGGCCAAGAAATGGAGAGCCAACAATACTTAAATGTATAGGCATTTAATATTATTACTAATATTACAAGGTGCTTATGGTGAATAGGACACACGTTGGGTATATATAATTTTAATACTATTCGAGTTCTAAAGATAGGCTATTAAATTTATCTTGACTGACATTCTTAGTGAAATTGGGAGAAAGAAAAAGAGAGAGAGAGATAGACGGTGAATGAAGAAATAAGAGATGGAGGGATAGGAGGTAGGGGAGTGAGAAAAACAGAGAGAGAGAGATGTTTTGATCAATATTTAACTTGGTTTAGGGCCACTATGCCATATCTGTTTGTATGTCTCTGTGTGATGGTATTTCAGGGAAGATTCATATTTTAACGGCAAGGATCATTCGTCTTTTAAGGGAAACGAACTTTCTTACATACCTGAGGGAAATAAATTGCTACTTCCAGACCCCTAAAGGCTACTAAAGTATCGAAAACAGTATAGGTTAGATACCAAGAGTTTCGAGTCTAGGGCATTTAATATTACAGACGTTAATTTTTATCTGGAAATTAGGATCACTTATAATGGGAAACCAAATTTGCAACAGTGAGAAACAGCACCCATGGCATCTTATTGTACCATTCTTTTAGCTTATATATCTCAACTAAATACATTTTTGCCTTGCCTGAAATGACTATTATTTCCTTCGCATGGACGTTATAATGGGTAGTAAAGATATGTTTAATGCCTAGATGAGTTGTGAATTCTGTTACAAGAGTTGAATAAAAGTTTTTATCTTTGTCGAAAATTTATTTGGAGGGTGTCAAATAGCCAAAAATGTACCCGTGCACATCCGCCTCTAAGGGATTCATAAGCAGAAAGATATTAATGTGAATAATAAAAAACCGAGAATGTTGTATTTTGATGCAATTAAGGTGAAGTGGTGATTTGTTCAAGAATATATGCAGGACACATTTGGAAATAATACTAAACTACTTAATTTATTTACGCTTGGAAAGCAAAATAAAGTGACGCCTTTAAAGATTAATTTCTAAGTACGATTGAAAAGAATTCAATGAATACACAGAAAGAAGAAATTAAAAAAAGGCCTTGAGATAATCCATAAGATTAGCAGGATAAAGAATGTAAAGCTCCAGCTTTGCCTAGTATCGTCGTAAAATTGCTTTGATAGTGAGAATATTATTTGTTCTTTGGAGAGCGCGGGATTTTCAATATCTTTGAAAAGCGCGAAATAAGAGCCTGACCAAAGCAATTTTAGGTAATTGTATCAGCTTATATAAGTAGTCGGAAAGAAATACTAAATAAAAGTTGTTCTATAGGTCTAAAAAATATACATAGCGCGCTCTTCTCAGAACATTTTTACTCATTGTCTTTTGCGGTTCTCTATAGGTTATCACTAGGTCGAATATGCTTTGATTTCCACCAAATTGCGTCATTTCAAATTAAGTAATAAAATCCAACCGCCTCCACTCTAAATTCTACCTTACACCTATTTTTTTAATTTGTCTCTAGTGGACATTTTTTTCTTGATTGGTTTTTAATTTTGTACTGAAATATTTTACAATTTAAATGTTTTGCCTGAAAATAAGAGTCAGATCACTTTCAATTAACTAATATATCGGAAAACACAAATTAGAAAAATAAACTCAATTAAAAATCTACCGCTTTGATAGTCCAAGAAAGCAATGCTTAAGAAGAGTTGAAAGACTTTTAGCACCCCTGAACTATAATAGAGTAAAATTAGTTCTTACTTCTTGTAAAACTATCGCATTTGGATAAACAATTTGTAGATTTTTCAATATGTTTTTTTTTACTATTTTTCCAACTATTTGAGATTGTTTGCCTATAGATCATTGTTTCCAATGGTTTTAACTCTTATCCGTACTCTTATCCGTATTAACTGATTATACACTGGAATATTTATACTACAGCATAAAAAGGCCAGTAATTAGGGTAAATTAGGTTAACCACAGCTGTCTATTTCATTCTTTGAAATTTCCTTATTGATTCAATTAAATATATTGTCTCTTTTACTTCATTTGCCTGTCTCTCGCTGCATTCTTACTACATTGAGTAAAAGTTACATGTAGCCATAACACCTTTCATTATAAAACAAAGTCTGCTGACCAAAAAGTCGCGCGGTCTCACTTATTCTGATTTATGACCTTACGGCCTACAAAACTTTCAATAATTCCTGGACTAATCTTGAGAGGACCTTAAAATTTATATCATTCGAGAGAAAATGTAAAACAACATAGATCTTTCGAATATCATTAGAATCATCCGAATAGTTATGATGTTATTGCCAAAATAAAATAATTGCTGGACTAAAGTAGGAAGACTTTGGCAATTATATCATTCGAAAGAGAATGTAAAACAACACAAGGGTTTTAAATTTTGTTAGAACCGGCTTGTCATGATGATATTGCCAAAACAAAAAAATTATCGGGCTAACCTTAGGAGATCTTTGTCAATTATATTATTCGGAAGAGAATGTAAAACAACACCAGAGTTCCGAATTTCGTTAGAATCGGCAGAATAGTTATGTATGATGTTATTGCCAAGACAAAATAAATCCCTGGCTAACCTTAGTGGGTCATTGAAAATTAAATCATTGGAAATATAATGTGAAACAACATATGGGTTTTATATTTCGTTTGAATCGGCAGAATAGTTATGATGTTATTATCAAAACAAAATAACTTCCTAGTTAACCCAGGGAGGACTTTGGCAATTATTTCAATAGCAAGAGAATGTAAAATAACATAAGAGTTTAAAATTTCGTTAGAATGGGCCATATATTTAGGATAGTATTGCCCCCCCAAAATTCCCGAGCTATCATTGGGAGGACCTTGTCAATTATATTATTCGAATGAGAATATAAAAAAACATAATGGTTTTAAATTTCTTTTGAATCAGCTGAATAGTTATGATGTTATTGGCCCACCACAATTATATCATTCGGAAGTGAATGTAAAACAACATAAGAGTACAAGGTTTCGTTAGAATCGGCCGCATAGTTATGAAGTTATTGCCAAAAGAAAAATAATTCCCGGGCTAACCTCGGGAGAACTTTTGCAATTATATCATTCAAAAGAGAATGAAAAATAACATAAGGGTTTCAAATTTCGCTAGACTTGGCCGAATAGTTATGATATTATTGCCAAAACAAAATAATTCATCGGCTAACTTTGGCAATTGTATCATTCAAAATAGAATGTAACACAACATAAAACTTTCAAATTTAGTTAGAATTGGTCGAATAGTTACAATATTACAGAAACAAAAAGAATCTAAAACGGGGACCAACCGACCGACATAGTGAGGTGTATAGTCGCCTGCGACTAGATTGACACGCGACTTAATATCTTGCTTTGATTTTCCGCTTAAATAATTAAAGATATTTCATGGTTATACCAAGTGACGCTTAACTCAAAATGTTCTTAATTTGGGGGGTGTGAGTGATTGGTATATGTGATTATATATCTAATCCAAGCTATTTCGGTTATGTTTACTTATGAACCAATGTTTACCTGTAACGAGATATTTCACTCTCACTAAATGAGGTCATTTCTATTTCCTACATATGTAAAAGATTGTCATTTCATACAGACCGATGATAGTTTCTCTGATTTCTTCTATCTTACGTTTTAGTTACTTAAGAAGTGCTTCATACATGCCATCACATAATGAATAAAACCAAAAGCAATAATTATATGCACAGTTCTTTGCATTTTTATATTGCCTTCTTTTATTTTTAGAAATTTCTCAATGAAACTACCGTCTTTAAAAAACACTTAAAGTTGTCTATTAGAACCACATTTTATAATAAATGCTTGAAGAGAAAAAAAGATATATTAAGAAAATTATAAACAGAACGAGTTCATTAATATCACAGGCCTGCATTTGAAAAATATTTTTATGTTTCTCTGGATTTCTTTGTGCTTTGTTAATGAATCAAACTTCCTGAGCTCAAAAATAAATATATTTCTGTTTAATCAGGTCAGATATTCTCAGTACAGCATACACCATTTTCATTGAGATTACCTCATTTTTCCTGAAAAAAACTTTTTTAAAACCTTTCTTTATCTAATAATGCATTATTATTGTTATATTATAGAAACAGGAATAAACGTATGTAAACTATAATTCTTTTAATAAACAAAAATTTGAAGATGTAGCATAATAAAGAAAATAATTCTAATTTCCAAAAAATGCCCCCCTTGTCGGTTTTCGTTTGTGCCTCTCATCTGGTGCATCACGCTTCAAACACCAACAGTAGTCGGCAAGCATGTTCACGTCCCACTTACCATGATACCTGGATTTCATTGTTTTTATGTCCTGTCAAAATCTTTCATCCTGTTCTTCCCTGTAATCCCAGCAGTTTTGGGGGAAAATAATCCAGATGAGACTGTAAAAGTGTATCTTTATAGACATTCGAGCTCCTAAATGTCTGAGGCTTGTTAGGAGCTGATTGGTCAGGGCAACATATTCTGGGCTTCTTTTATTGCCTAGAAAATAGTAAACTAGATCTTTGAAAGCTTTCCAGGCATCCTTTTCTATGTCCGTCATTAATGCCTCAAACTGTGAATCTCTCATTAAGTTCCTAATCTGAGGTCCATCAAAAATTCCCGCATGGAGCAAGGCGTCACTGATTTGTGGAAATTTTTGAAGAAGAAATTTAAAAGCTTGGCCTTCTTTATTAAGGGTTTTGACATAATTTTTTATTATGCCAAGTATATATGCAATATTTTGTGAGGAGGCACTAAAGGTTCAGCTATCACAAATTTGATCCAATTCTAAATGCTTCTCGTGGAGGCCAAATCTTCTTCTCATAGTGCCTACTATCTGCATGACTGTCCCATAAACATAGAAAAGAGGAATGCTTCGTGTAGCTTGTTTGCGTTCCAAATATAAGAGACTTCCTGAAAAGAAATTTAGCAGGGTATGTCAATTCAAAGTTTAATATTTCTATAACAAATTTAAAATAATATTTCTTAAAACAATAAGAATATGAATATGTACAGAAAAATTATGTATGCCAATGCATTAAATCATTGTATTGAAACTAATTGGATATATGTAGATCTTATTTTGAGTTTATTGAGTTATGTTGTATACTATCTCAATTAGAATAAGTTCCCAATTAATCCAAAAGGATGCATTAACCTATAGGGAGACACCGACAAAAAATATAACTAAAAAATGACTCATGATTTCCAGATTTGCATTCTTGTAAAATGTAAGTTGACCAAAGGGTGTATAAAATTATTAACAATCAAAAATAAAAATGTCAATATCAAAGAGCTTAGGAATGCCAAATGTAAAATGATCTTACCTTTAAGTCACCACACATCCTCCAATTGTGGGTAGAGTAATTTATTGCAACAGCAATTTTTTCATATTTTCATAACTTTCAGTAAGTTGGATTGAATGAGCTATAGGAATGGAACCTACGAGTATCTTGTTACCAATATTCAGTAACCCAGCTTTTAAACTTCTACTGCAGGAATCTATGAAAAGTTTCCATTCTAATAGATTGTAGGAAATTCCAAGGGCCTCAACACGTCCTTTATTATTGGAGCAGTAAACTAAAAAGCTTGAAGAATGCTTTAAAAAATAGCTTCGAAACTCTTGTTCTCTATTTATGTAAAAAAAACTGTTGTTTCTTTAGTGAAAAGATTACTTTCCCGAAGTTGAGAGAGCAGAAATTGTAAATTCTCCTTTGAAAGACCCAGATCCCTGGTCAGGTCATTTAACTAAACTTGAGTGAATGGTCTTGCAACCATATCATGTGTGGAAACCTGATAAGACTCAGATGTGTCATAATCTTGATCAACTTCCATATTAATATCTTCATGGCCTTCTATATGTTCAGAGGAAAAAGGTATAGGAATTCCTGCGCCATAGGGCAGAGTTTGATGGCAGAAGGAACATCCATATATGCCATACCATGTTTATTTTTCTTATTTATAGCTATGGAAAATATAATTGCATATTACATGAAGGAATTGATTTGGAGTTGCAGATAGTACATAAATGTTTAGTAAAAGATATGTTCATGCTAGAGTGAACTATGTTAGTTTTTAATTTTATGCTTAGTCTATGCATAATAATGACATTTTCAGGAGCTAGTATAATACAGAAAGCTTAAATACTTGATACAATGTTCAACTTTAAGATTTGTCATGCAAAAATATTAGTCCGTAGTGTGGTCCTTGTCCTCTCTCCACACCATAGGAACATCAAAAGAGAGAGACTTCTGTTTGCCCTGACTCCAGCATCTTAAACTTATGTAGCATCCCTTGCAGCAGATATGTGGTGCAAAACTTTTATCTTGATCTCTTAGCCTTACTCCAAAATATGCATGATACAAAGATTTAATTACAGGAGGGATTGTACTTTGCTGCTCGGGAAAAGTCCCTTTGCCGCAAACATAGCAAAATCTGTCGGAGCTATTCTTACATTTTCTGTTCAGTTTTAACTCAACTACTATTATTATTATTATTCTTATTATTGTATTGCTAATCAATTTCTAACCTTAAACTTATTAACATAATTACTTAAAATGTACACAAAATTTACTGCGAATACCGTAGTGTAAAACTATTGAAATTTTGCTGTAATATAGGACATGTATAAACGATAAAATTATTACCACCCCCTGTATCGCAAAAAATGGACCTGATAGAGAAAAACGGATGCCAAATTATCTGGAAAATTTGGGAGAATAAAATCTTTGCATTCTTGTCGCCCTCACGCAATTCTCGGTCTCAAATTAGCTCTTTAAGAATTCCCAACGAGTTCTGAAATTTAATAACCTTAAATTTAAATTGATTCAAATTTGGCTCAAGGGAAAGTTTTTGCCTTAAAACGCCTTATTTGGCTAAACACGACCATACACACACTAATTTAAGCTCTCACGCAATTATGATTTGATTATTGTTTGAGGAAGATTTTCACGTCAGAAAAGCGTTGGCATTTTGGAATTATTAAAAACTTAGGAAGACGTTTGTTTCCTGATTTCCGTCGATATTTACACTTTGTACTTTTAAAAATTGTACACTTAATTATAAATTTATGAGGTTACATTCAAATGTACCTTCTTTGTTTTATTATTCTCCTCTCATCACAGAATCTGAGGAGTTCTTTTGTGTCTTTTTCATCCTTTTTTTCCTTGCGCTAATTTTAAAATTTTCTAAAACTCTAATTTCCTATTTAAATTAAGCAGCTTATTAAAAATATATTAGGTAGACAGATAGCATTTACCCTAGAAAGATTCTGTCAAAATTTCTATAGGAATATGTTTAATTATTATTCTAAAAGATTGTTTCATACACTAATCGAAATTTTCGCTCATACAACATATATTGCTTCTATAACACTGGTCTGCGTCTAAAATGTACCTTAGGTTTCCTCTAGTGTTTCTTAATAAAATTGACCTCCTAAATCCTAATCTGTCATCCGTTTTTCTCTATCAGGTCATGTTTTTTGCGCTACAGGGGTTAATAATAATTTTATAGTTTATACATGTCCTATATTAGATTAAAATTTCAATAGTTTTTGCACTACTGTATTCGCAGTAAATTTTATGTACATTTTAAGTAATTATGTTAATAAGTTTTTATTTTTGCAGGTTAGAAATTGCTTAGAATAATAATAATGATAATATAAAATAATAATAATAATGATAATAATAATAGCGGTTGAGTTAAAAGTGAACAGAAAATGTAAGAATCACTCCGACCGATTTTGCTATGTTTGCGGCAAAGTGACTTTTTCCGAGCAGCAATGTACAATCTCTCCTGTAATTAAATCTTTGTATCATTCATATTTTGGAGTAAGACTACGAGATCAAGATAAAAGTTTTGCACCACATATCTGCTGCAAGGGATGCTACATAAGTTTAAGATGCTGGAGTCAGGGCGAACAGAAGTCTCTCTCTTTTGGTGTTCCCATGGTGTGGAGATAGGGCAAGGTCCACACTACGGACTGCTATTTTTGCATGACAAATCTTAAAGGTGAGCATTGTATCAAGTATTTAAGTTTTCTGTATTATATTGAATCCTTAAAATGTCATTATTATGCATAATCTTATCAGGTTTCCACACATGATATGGTCCCAAGACTGTTCACTCAAGTTCAGTAAATGACCTGGCTATGGATCTGGGACTTTTAAAGAGGAATGCACAACTTCTTGGCTCTCGACTTCGTGAATGTAATCTTCTCGCTAAAGAAACAACATTTCTTTGGTACAGAAATTGAGAACAAGAGTTTCGAAGCTATTTTTTACAGCATTATTACAGCTCTTTAGTATACTACGCCAATATTAAAGTACTTGTTGAGTCCCTTGGAATTCCCTACAACCCATTAGAATGGAGACTTTTCATAAATTCTTCCAGTAAAAGTTTAAAAGCTGTGTTACTGAATATTGGTAAAAAGATAGCTTCCGTTCCTATAAGTCATTCAATCTAACTTACTGAAAGTTATAAAAATATGAAAAAAAATACTTGATGCAATCAAAATTACTCTACCGACATTTGGAGGATATGTAGTGACTTAAATGTAAGATCAATTTACACTTGGAATTTCTAAACTCTTTGATAGTGACATTTTCATTTTTAATTGTTAATACCTGTATACACCTTTCGTTTAACTTAAATTTTACAAGAATGCAAATCTGGAAATCATGTGAAATATTTTAGTTATATTTTTTTGTTAAAGTGTGTCCCTATAGGTTAATAATGCATCCGTTTGGGTCGATGGGGAACTTATCCGAATTGAGAAGATATACAAGATAACTCAATGAACTCAAAATAAGATTTACATATATCCAATTAGTTCCAATACAATGATTTTATGCATCGGCATAAAGGACTTTTCAGTACGTATTCATATTCTTATTGTTTTAAGAAATATTACTTTAAATTTGTTTTTAGAAATATTACACTTTGAATTTACATACCCTGCTAAATTTCTTTTCAGGTAGTGTCTCTTACTCGTATTCTTGGGATGCAAACAGACGACACGAAGCATCCCTGTTTTCTATGTTTATGGGACAGTCGTGCAGATAGTATGCACTATGAGAAGAAGCTTTGGCCTCCACGAGAAGCATTTAGAATTGGATCAAACAATGTGATAGCTGAACCTTTAGTGCCTTCTAACAAAGTACTGCTTCCTTAACTGCATATAAAGCTTGGCAAAATGAAAAATTATGTAAAACCCTTAATAAGGAAGGCCAAGCTTTTAAATTTCTTCTTCAAAAATTTCCACAAATCAGTGACGCTAAGCTCCATGCGGGAATTTTTGATGGACCTCAGATCAGGAACTTGATGAGAGATTAGCAGTTTGAAGCATCAATGACAAACATAAAAAAAGATGCCTGAAAAGCTTTTAAAGCTCTAGTTAACAATTTTATAGGCATTAAAAGAAGCCAAGAATATGTTGATTGCCCTGGTTTATGAGCTCCTAACAAGTCTCAAACATTTGGGAGCTCGAATGTCTATAAAGATACACTATTTACAGTCCCATCTGGATAATTTTCCCGACAACTGCGGGGATTACAGTAAAGAACAGGCGGAAAGATTCCACCAGGACATAAAAACAATGAAATCCAGGTACTAGGGTAAATAGGACGTAAACATGCTTGCTGACTACTGCTGGTGTTTGAAGCATGATGCTCCAGATGAGAGGCACAAACGAAAATCGTCAAGGGCGTCTTTTCTTGGAAATCAGAATTATTTTCTTTATTATGTTGCATTCTTTAATTTTTTGTTTTATTAAAAGGATTATAGTTTACATACGTTTATTCCTGTTTCTATGATATAACATTAATAATGCATTATTAGATAGAGAAAGATTTTTGAATTTTTCTTTTTAGGGAAAAAATGAGGTAATCTCAATGAAAATGGTGTATGGTGTACTGAGAAAATCTGAGCTGATTGAACAAAAATATATTCATTTTTGAGCTCAGGAGGTTTAATTCATTAAGAAACCACAAAGAAATCCTAAGGAACAGATTTTTTTTTCAAACGCAGGCCTGTGTAATTGATAAATTATTTCTCTTTATTAATAAAATACATATTATGTTCATGAAATGGCAATTTTTCTTTAGATTTTCAATGTATACGAATATACAATCACCAAATTCCAACCCATAAAAGTAAGAATTAGCAACAAAATAGTTTTGGTAAAACTGAAGCTCGGCGCCGCGCCCGAAAGTGTATTTTCTTCAGCCGAAACGACACTAAGTTGCGTTTATGCTTCGTTCCCCCGAGCATGAATATTCCTGCGCTTTTGGTTAAATAAAAACGTTAAAAAACGTTAGAAAATTATTCTATAAGCAATTACGATTATATACTGGGGACTATGCCTCCCCCCACCCAAATTGATTGAAACTCAGGATCTTCGGAGGGGGTCCCCCCCAGTGATATCTTTCCCACGAGCAGTCGCCTTGAATTTACTCAAAAATGGTGAAACATATTGGAACAGGGGCGAAATATTTTGCGTCCCATCAGTCGCGCCGCTGATCTTCAGGTTTACCATAGTTTTCATTCGGTTTTCAGTGTGTACCAAGCGAACAAACGGTTATTTTATTTTACCATTATTTCAACAAAGTTAATTTCATTAATATTTATTTACCTTCACACTATATGAATCAAAGAGAGAAAAACATTTTTTCTGGTGACTAAGGCTTCTTTTAAAATAAAAATACCTTTAAAACAAGAACAACAGACCTAAGTCTCCGGCTCTCAATTATTCTTATTGATTTCTTATGACTGCATGACCTTACGACCTTCAAAACATTCAATAATTCCAGGACTAATCTTGGGAGGACCTATCCAAATATATAATTGGGAAGAAAATTTAAAACAATGTAAGGGTTTCAAATTTCGTTAGAACCCACCGAAGAATTACGATGTTATTGCCAAAAAACCTTTCGAAAAGTAAACTAGTTACCATCAGACCGACCGAGCAATCAACCTATAGACCACCGCAGTAACTTATAAAATCACATCCACGAGGCCTAAAAGGATTTATGTTACATCCATTTATTTTTACTAAAATTTATAAAATGGCAAGGAATTTTAGTAATTTTGTAATACTAAGATTTTATGTTTATTTTTATTTATTTAAGGATGTAAAACGCCCTTTGTCTTCCTTTGTTGGGTCTATCCAGGGGGCGAAAAGATCGTCGGAGAATAGAGATACAAAAGAATATGAAGGAGAGCAAGAACACAATTTCTGTTAAGATACTGTGGTAAAGAGGGTGTATTACTGCTCAGGGTTTGAGTGTAGGCAGGAGTCCTTTACACCATTCAATCCTTTGCAGGCAACGTTAATTGGTATGATGGCCTATTAGGTGCTTGTAATTTGTGAGTCAACTAGTTTAGTTTAAGTTGGATGAATATGGTTCAATACCATAATGAACCAAACCTGATTTAACCAATAATCATATTGCAACATGTATCAATCTACGGCTTAACCAAGTAGAAATACCACAAGAAGTTAAGCCACATCGGGTGAGTCAGGTAACGGGGCTGGAGTCTCTATTCGGTCGGCATTACGGCTGCTGCTGCTCGACCTCGTAAATTGTCGGTCACAACCAAAAAATTAGTAAATAGCTCAAGAGCAGAGACTATCGGTGCTAAAAGCAAGACTAAATTATTTTTAAGTAAATTACAAACACTTTGAAATAAGAATACGTAAGAAGACCCATAAAATCCAAAGACAATTATTTGTTGTTATTTTACCCCCAGAAAAGAAATGAATACTTTTAGTCTAAAAGCTAGAAATTGTAGGTATCTGTTCACATAAAAGTAAATATATATATATATATATATATATATATATATATATGTATATACATATATTAATTAAAAATGGGGTTCCTAACAATCTGCAATTGCACCTTGCCTCCTAAAGCCTTCTAGTGATATTTAGATGTATAGGCTGACGATTGAATTCATTTCGCGAAAGCTAAACGAAAAGACTAAACAAAATGTTTTTGAAGGATAGTAGGTAACAAAAAGCTGCATTATGAATTCTTCAATCATTTCAGACTTAACCATTATTCAACTATGTAGAGTAGGTTAGAAAAAAGAGTAAACGAAATGTTTTTGAAATATATTAAGGAACACAAAAGATGTATTATATATTCTTCAATCATTTCAGACCTATACATTATTCAACTTGAGTAGGTTAGAAAAAAGAGTAAACGAAATATTTTAGAAGGATATTAAGTAACACAAAGCTGTATTATAAATTCTTCAATTATTTCAGATTAATAATAATAATAATAGGTCTTTTGTAATGCGCTCTTCAAGGCCTAAGGCCTTCCCAGAACGCACGTTGTGCTAAGAAGAGAATTGAAATTCAATGGAAATTCAAGAGGGAGAGAAGGCAATACTGAAAAGATGCGTTTTCAGGAGACGCTTAAATGTGGTAAGAGAGGGAGAAGACCTGATTTCAGCAGGAAGAGCATTCTACAACTTAAATGCGCAGATCGAGAAGGAGCATTCCCCCATGAAGCAGATGGATGAGCGAGGAGTATTCAAAATAGGTGCATGTGTTGACCGAAGGGTCTGAGGAACATGGCGTGGCGAGAGGGCAGGATAGATGTAAGACGGGGCCTTGTTGTTTAGGGCCTTAAATGTGAAGAGAAGTATCTTGAAGTGAGTACGGGATCTGACAGGGAGTCAGTGCAGTTCATGCAGCAAGGGTTTCGAGGGAGAAAAGCGAGGGCGACGGAGGAGAAGCCAGGTGGCATAGTTCTGAACAAGTTGAAGGGGGTGGAGAGAGGAGGATGGCAGATTTACAAGCAGAGAGTTACAGTAGTCAAGGCGTGAGGTGATGAAGGCATAAACAGCAGTCTCAAGACTTTGGCGATCAAAGTGAGAGCGAATGCGAGAGAAGTTACGAGGAAAACATAGAGAGGATTTGCTAACATTGAGGATATGAGGCTTAAAGGAGAGATGCTCATCAAAAACAACACCCAGATTCCTAACGCAGTCAGAGAAAATGATAGTATTACCGCCCAGAGTAAGTGAGGGAAAGAGAGATTTAGATTTTTTGACAATAGCAGGGGTGCCGACGAGGAGGACCTCAGTTTTGAAGTGATTAAGCCTGAGGAAGTTGGTAGAGAGCTAGTCAGAAATGGAGGAGTAGGCAGCCAGGAGGTCAGTGATAGAGTAGGCAAGAGACGTGGGGGATGAGAAAACAAAAATTTGAGTGTCATCAGCATATAGGTAGAAGGATAGACCAAGAAAAAAGAAAACAGGGAAGAGAACTAAGAGGGAGAAGGTAGATACAAAATAGTAGAGGACCAAGGACAGAGCCTTGTGGCACTCCAAAGCGAATGGAGGTAGAGTCGGATAAAACCTCATCAATCAAAACGGATTGGGTATGAAGCGAGAGGTAAGAGCGGAACCAGTCAAACACGGTGCCTGATATGCTAAGGAAAGAGTGGAGACGATCAAGTAGGACGGTATGGTCAATGGTATCGAAAGCAGAGGAGAGGTCGAGTAGAACGAGGATGGAGTCACAACCCCTGTCCGCTGCTCTTCGTAAGCAATCGGACACATTGAGAAAAGCGGTTTCAGTGGAGTGACCTAGATGGGAAACCAGATTGATAGGTTTCATTAATGTTACAGGCCACCAGGTTATAATAAAGAATAAACGAAAAGTTTTTGAAGGGTATTGAGAAACACCTAGGTGTATTATAAATTCTTCAATCATTTCAGATTTATCCATTACTCTATTAGAGTAGGTTAGAAAAAAGTGTAAACGAGAAGTTTTAGAAGGATATAAACTAACACAAAGCTCTATTATAAATTCTTCAATGATTTCAGACCTATTCATTATTCAACTAGGGTTGGTTAGAAAAAATAGCAAACGAAATGTTTTTGAAGGATATTAAGTAACACAAAGCTTTATTATACATTCTTCAATCATTTGAGACTTATCAATTATCCAACTAGAATAGTTTAGAAAAAAGAGTGAACGAAAGGTTTTTGACGGAGATTAAGTAACATAATGCTGTATTATTAATTCTTCACTCATTTTAGAGTTATCCATTATTCAACTAGAGTAGGTTAGATAAAAGTCTAAACGAAACCTTTTTTGAAGGATATTAAGTAACACAAACTTTTAGTATAATTCATCAATCAATTTAGAGTTACCAATTAGTCAACTAGAGTAGGTTAGAAAAAAGAGTAAACGGAATGTTATTGAAGGATGTAAATTAACACAACCTCTATTATAAATTCTTTAATCAATGCAGACTTATCCATTATTTAACTATAGTAGTTTAGAAAAAAGAGTAAACAAATGTTTTTGAATGATATTAAGTAACATCGAGCTGTATTATAAATTCTTCAATCATTTAAGACTTATCCATTATTTAACTAATGTAGATTAGAAAGAAACAGTAAACAAAATGTTTTTAAAGGATATTAGGTAACACCAAGCTGCATTATAAATTCTTTAATCATTTCAGTCTTATCCATTATTCAACTAGAGTATGTTAGAAAAATGAGTAAACGAAATCTTTTTGAAGGATATTAACTAACAGAATGCTGTATTATTAATTCTTCAATCATTGCAACCTTATCCATATTTTACCCTAGTAGGTTATAATAATGAGTAAACGAAATGTTTTTGAAGGTTACTAAGTAACCCAAAGCTTTATTATAAATTCTTCAATCATTTCATATTCATGCATTATTCAACTAGAGTAGGTTAGAAAAAAGAGTGAACGAAATGTTTTTGAAGGATATTAAGTAACACAAGCCTGTATTATATATTCTTCAATCACCTTAGACTCATCCATCGTTCAATTAGAGTATGTTAGAAAAAAGAGTAATCGAAATGATTTTGAAGGATATTAAGTAACACAAAGCTTTATTATAAATTCTTCAATCATTTCAGATTTATCCATTATTTACCTAGAGTATGTTAGGAAAAAAGAGTAAACGAAATGTTTTTGAAGGATATTAAGTAACACAAAGCTGTAGTATTAATTCTTCAATCATTACTGTGTTATCCAATTTTTTACTTGAGTAGGTTATTCCTAGAGTAAGTTATTCGGTATTTATAATATCCCCTTTAGATTTTGGCTCCAACAATGGCAATATCCACTGCAGTACTTTGTAATCCGTAAGATAATGGAATACAGTATGTGTATTATTATTCTTTTCATTTGTATTTTTTAACTTTTCCCAACACTATTATGTTATTAATTAATAAAAGACCGTTTAGCTGGTAGTTTTACCATTTTACTGGTTTCCATTTTAGAAAGAATATCTCAATATATGGGTGTGAGGGAACAAGCACGTGATGAGAAAAATAAAGTTGATTTTAAGCATTGCTTCCACGTGATGTTCCTCTTTGTCGCTTAGAACAATTTTCCAAGCCCAAGTTTAATTCCATTCAGCCTACCCATTTTTATTGCATTTTAAATACCTAATCTTATTACTGGCCCGTTGACCACTATAACTATTTGTATTATTATATGTCTTTTATTGTTCTACCATTTAACCTAAGTTATTAATATGTATTAAAGTCTATTTTGTCGACGCCTTTAATTTCAACCTTTGAGCTTACCATAGCCATGTAATAGCCCTGTAACCAAGTAAGACTTAAACACTCAGCCAATACAGAAAATCAAATTAGCTCTATTGGACTAGTCCTTCATTACGAGAATCTTACCTCGTCATCGGACCCAACCGACTCAAATGTATTAATAATTAAACACCACGCACTCTAAATCAAATCTAATGTATATATGTATGGTATATAGGAACCCATACTACGACAATGGGACATAGCATTGATATCCTAATTTGTTTAACTTTTTAGATGAAATTGGAGTTATTTGACAATGCGTCTTTTCTCTCTTTAGAATATAAACGCATTGAACTTAGAGTCGTTAATTTGCTTGAACCCACAATAGGATAATGTTTTTACCACGGAATGGGTGCAGTCACGTGAAAGCCATTATAGTGGATTTGGGCTGTGAAGCTTTAAATATTATAGCACATTTACCAGCTTGTTTATATCTTTTATACTATTCACTGCATGTAAGTTTTTCATCTGTGTTGATATTTCTTTAGAAGTTTATTACTGGTGTTTTGTGTCTATTGCAATTGTAAGTTTTGATACTTTCTTTAATATTTTCACTAATTTTCTGTTCATAATTTGATTTGACTGATTGTTCTTTAGGGTTTTCATTTCTTAACTCATAATTGTTAGCTCTTTGCTAACTGGCTTTTGTAAGATGCAATCCTTCTCATATATTAATCAGATAGGTCTAACTGTAAGCTCTTTGCCCACACATATATTGATAAGAGCAAAACAGAATTCATGAGAGGAGGCCAAATCACCTAAATAAAGTAAAGCCGAAAACGCACAAAAAAGAAAAGCATGTAGTTTTTCTCAAAAGGAAATGCTAAAACAGTAATATTTTAGATTCTACCCATTATCACCACCAAATAGTCTTTCTCGAGAGCAGAAACAAATCTTTCTGTGTTTTCATGAGCTCACAATACATTTAGAGAATACGCTTGATACTCATTCCCGTGTGGGATATTTAGCTCCACAGGAGTCATCTTTAACATAGCTAATCACAACACAACTTTAGCAATCTTAATGTACAAGCGGCAGACTCAGTATAGGAAAACTTCCATAAAATACTAACTAAAGTCTCTTTAAAATGCTCGAGTTTATAAAAAAACAACAACGGATATGCTTAATACATATTGTTAATCATTGTCACAAAAATAATTTAAGATAGGAAACAAAAGATTTTATTGGATGGATCAATTTGAAAAAGAAATGACAAATATCAATACCATTAATTTTATAAAGCCTCTAAAAAGATCACTGAACATATAATATAAATCTAGTAAATTAAATATATGCCTAAAAACCAGAATGAAAAATGAAACAAAACTTTATAATGAGCGGAATAAAATCTAGAAATATGTAGGGACATGATCATCAAAACAATTGAAGAGTTTTATTAGTTACTACTCGTAACTGATTGAATGACACCACTCCCTAGAGGACAACCTCAATAAATGAGGTATTTTTTGTGGTAGAGTGCACGAATTTTCGCAAGTACATACTAAAGAGCAGGGAGATCAATAAAACAGGACCTGAAGAAAATGAATTACAAATAATTTTCTAAAAGATAAGAAAGAACGCTTTGCTGATCTCTTCACTATTCTGTTTACAAAATATCGTAAGCAAATAAGATTCCGGTTACTTAATCTGTACTCCTTTTAACAAAGTAGCGATGAAGAGAAGTACAGAACTCTAGTTGAAATAAAAAGAAGAAAAATGCTTACAAACATCCTAATAAACAAACAATCTAATCTGCCCCAGTAACAAATAGATAATCAAAATGATTTATTAGTAACAAAGGAGCAAATAAATTTCCTACCAAACAAAGTAATTCTTTTATTATTACTGACATAATAATTACTGTAGGTGAGTCTGACTAATCGGCTATCAGTTGTGTTTATTTTATACCTAAACAAAAGTTACTTAAACCTAAATATAGCTAAATATTCACTGAAACTGGCATTTTATGTCAGTAAATCGTAGTTAAAAACACTACCTTGACCCCTTATTATTATTATAGTTAACAGAATTCATCCTAGATGTAATTAAACATGGAAAACTACTAAAGTTCGAGATTCATTTTATTAACTGGCTACTTCCTAATTTGTTAAGAACGATACATTTATGAAAATAGAGATAATGTTACACTGAAAAGATCGAGAAATCTCTTGTCAAGTTAAGCACTGTCTCATTCGAGAGTGAAATGACTAAAACCGTAATAATAATAAAAAGATTGTAATCTATCTTGGATATATTACCTTACTACTAATGAATGATAGATAAACAGCAAGAAAAGATAAAAGGAGATAATATAAGCAAACAGTAGTCATTTAATGAAAAGATATTCCTAAGGAAAGTGAAAATACTAAGAAAAGTAAATTTGGAGGCTAGAGCTGACGCCCTTAGACTAATGTTTTTACTTCTATATTTGATATCTAAAACTACTCTTACAAAGTTGAAAAAATGTTTTCTTCGTAATATTGATGGCATACAAAAGAGTTGCGGAAGTTATATAGATAGATGCCTATTGAAAAATTCAGAATACTCTGGACCAGATGTTTACCATGAAAACTTCTCTGAAAAGTTTTCGATAATACAATTAAACTACATAATATTGTCATTTTTTATATGGAAAAGGTTGTAAATGACCTATTAGTTGGATAGATATGTGTTATAAAATGATACTCTCCTAGCGGATATTTCACGGGTTACTTTTATATTTAAATCATAATCCCTTTTATATATGTTTTATGTGGGAAGTTATAAACGCAAAAATAAGGGCTAAACATGTGATTACTTTAAATTATATAAAAATAAAATTTAAATTATTTTCTCCTGACATATCTGGTTGCACCATTTATACCATTTTTACTAAGAAGCCCTTTGAAATTGATTGTTTACAAAATATTTTCTTGGGGGAACCTATTCCGATAATATTTTTTTGTCGTTAGTAGAATTTATATTTGTTTTGGGTAAAGCTTCAATAGCTCTGGCAGCTTTTTCGTTAGAAAAGGCCGAAGGTAGCGTATCCGGGATGTCTTCATTCGATCGCTTTCATAAGCAAAGGCAGACCTAGGCTTATCTGGGAAAGATGTAATCGCTTACGTCCAGGAAGAGGAACGTAACAAACGTGTGGAAAGGAAAGCACAGAGAGAAGCAGAAATCGAAAAAAAAAGCACAGAGAGAAGACGAGGAAAGAAAACCACAGAGAGAAGAGAAAGCAAGAAAAGCACAGAGAGAAGACGAAGAAAGAAAAGCAGAGAGCGAAGTAGAAGAGAATCAAATAATTAGGAAGCATGACAGAGAGATAAGCCGTCACCAGATCGAGATAAACTCTGTAGGATCTCGAAATGAGCAGGCTCAAGTGCCCTCACTAATACTCCACCCACGCCCCCATACAAAGATGGAGAAGATGTTTTCTCTTATTTCACGCACTTCGAGAAGATCTTTGAAGTCAAAAATTGGGACTTAGAATCAGATTCTGTCGCCCGGTAACTTCAACTCTTGAATCCTATTCTTAGCGACATATTCATTTCGCTCCCTTCAGAGGCCACTCATGATTATTTAACCCTTAAAGGTAGAACTTCTTTCGGCTATTAACATGAATTCAGAATTTTATAGGGTTAGATTCCGCTTCGCGCGAATACAGCCAGGCCAAACCTACAGGCAATTTAGATTCAGGCTTTGGCGTAACTTCCAATTCTTGCTGGATTCCGTCCAAGAATCAAATGATTATGAGTCGCTAGTTGTCTTGATTCTAAGGTATCGACTGATATCAACCCTCCCTCACGAACTAAGTGCCTTCATAGCGGAGAGAAGAGCGCCCACTTTCAAGGAGTGTGTGGAAGAAGCCGACCTTCACGCTTCCAGTCACGTCCTCTACCCCAAGGAGATTCAACTGAAGCCAACCCAAGGGCAAAAACGGCTTCGTAAGAGTGCAGGCGCCGAGCAAGTACAGGCCTTACTCCCCACGAGAGCAAAAGGACGTGAAGCCCCGTTACTCCCGTTCAGACCAATTGTATGCTTTACGTGTGGTATCCCTGGGCACTTAAGTTACAATTGCCCCCAAAATTCTCAATTGAGGAGGACCACGTCGAGTCACCAGGTCGACCAAATCTTTGCTGCCCCCTCGCCTTATCCACCAGCTACATCGCCAGCGGACCCTGCTCCTTCTCCCCTGGATCAACAGGTAAATTTCCTGTTCAACAAGAGTTCCTCTAGTCGGCCCCAGTTTGAAAATAGCCCAGTAAATGGTTGCTAGTGTCACCCTTGGTTAGAGATACAGGTATCACCTGTATACTAATTTCCGACAAACTACTACCCCCTGTAAGTCCTCAACATAACAGATTCGCGTTGGTGCATGGCATTTTAGGTCATGCCACCAGGGTCCCAATGGTACGGTGCCATATTAAGTGCCAGTACTTCACCGTATGGGCTGACGTATTCGCGGCCCCGATGAAATTCTGCTCCGTCCTCATCAGACAGAGCACACAGCTATACCGAAACCCAATTTCTCAGCCAGTCGTTACCAGGACCCAGGCCGAGAAGGATGTATGGCTTCCGGCTCCCCTATCATCCCAAGACATCGACCTCGCCACACCAATGTCTAAATTTCTGATGCACAAAAGAATTGCCTCCATTACAACCCTTGTGGGAAAAAGAAAATGAAAAGGAGACTGAAACGGTGCGAGGTGATCGGAAGATCGAATACACAGTGAAGCACGCGCTAGTATACGTTTTTCTGTTGAACCGGAAATCCCCCCGACCAACGCGTTGTGTGTGCCGAGAATGAATATCGAACCCGTTCTAAAGATGGCTCATGATGGCCTAATGGCCGGACATTTCGGCCATAACAAAACGGCACCGCCAGTTTTTAAATATTTCTTTTGGCCAGGAGAGGTTAGAGAAATTATGAAAGTCTGCAAGTCCTTTGACCTTTGCCAGAAGGTCGCCCCTAAAGGGTGTGTAGCCCCTCCCCCTTCAAAGGACCCCGCGAGTGGCCTAGCCTTTCGCCTGGGTCGCAATCGTCCTATTAGGGCTAATTCGTACCCAGTCAAGCGAGAGACACTCCTATTTCGTTAAACCCGTGTGTCTGGTCCAAACGGTGTGCGTAGAAGCAGACGATGAGGATCCCCCGCCCTCTCTTTCTTTTCCCAAGCGGTGCCTAACTCCGACTTGAACGTAAACCTCAATCTCGCTCTTAATGAGAGGTCTCAATTGCTTGCCTTATTAGAAGGCTTTCCCCTGTCATGCTCTCGTGTTTTGGGCCGAATTTGGCTGCCATAGCCTCGCCCCTTAACGATATGCTTAAGAGAACGGCCCCCCATTCAGTCAATTGAACCACTTCCTTGGAAGATCGCTTCCACCAGTTACAGGACAAGTTAATCTCTGCCCCTATTTTGAGATTACCGAATCCTAATAAAACATTCGGGGTTCGTGCCGATGCCTCCCAGGATGGCCTGGGTTGTATTTTCGTCCAATATGATGACAATGGAGTGGGATATACTGTAAAATATGCTAGCAGGAAGCTGTCCCATAGCAAAAAGGCGTATGCCACCATACATATTGAAGCGTTAGACATAGTGTGGTCTATTCGAAAGTTTAGGATGTATCTCATAGGTAACGAATTTATTGTCGAAAGTGATCACAAACCCCTGGCGTACCTAAAAAGCTGCAAGAGCCAATATGGCCCATTAATGCGTTGGAGCCTACTACTCATGAAGTACCAATTTCGGATCCTGTATGTCAAAGGCACCGACAACTGCCTAGTCGATAGCCTGAGTAGGAATCCAAGAGAAACCTCACTCCAACAACCTGAGTGTATAGTAAAATTCGCCCTTGATTCATTTTATGTAAATACTATTTTTCTTCTTTTTTTGTCTTATTGATGTTGTGTGTGCGTATGTATAGATTAAGTTATCTGGGTTATACATATGTAAATCCCGAGTAGCATTATGTCTTTTTCCTCTGTTGATAAAAGTTAAAATTCTAGACATTCTTTTCACTCCAAAGTGTTCTGTGCTGTAAAAATGTCTTTGGATAGGGAGGAGTGTAGAGGTATCCCCTTGAATAATATTATTTCCCCACCTCCTAAGATATTACTTCGAAAAGGGAAGCGAGCCGTTACTCCCCCCCCCCTTCCCTGCCCCTCCGACTTTACCCTTTTTGGACTTGCCGCTAGGTCCCCGCAAAATTCACACGAGGCATGACGCTGAAATTCAGGCTACCGCCCCGCCGTCTCAATCTTTGCCTCACATATGTAAATCCCGAGTAGCATTATGTCTTTTTCCTCTGTTGATAAAAGTTAAAATTCTAGACATTCTTTTCACTCCAAAGTGTTCTGTGCTGTAAAAATGTCTTTGGATAGGGAGGAGTGTAGAGGTATCCCCTAGAATAATATTATTTCCCCACCTCCTAAGATATTACTTCGAAAGAGGAAGCGAGCCGTTACTCCCCCCCCCCCTTCCCTGCCCCTCCGACTTTACCCTTTTTGGACTTGCCGCTAGGTCCCCGCAAAATTCACACAAGGCATGACGCTGAAATTCAGGCTACCGCCCCGCCGTCTCAATCTTTGCCTCCTCACCCTCTCGGGTCGGAAGAATTCACATCTATTTTGTATGTTCGCCGCTAACAGCTTTTATGGCTCCAGCCACTGTTCGCGTGTCTGTCCCGCTGATCCCTGCCGTTGACACTTCCCCGCGAGGAGACGCTCAGTTTGTCACGGCCGATAAATTTGCTTCGAGAAGGCCTCTTTCTGTCCCTGTTTTGGAGAACTCCGAGTATATATTCACCCTTTCCAGGATTACAGACAGATTTGATTAGACGATACTTCCCTGAAAGGAGTGCAATTCAACGAAGCTCTCTCCCGAGAAGTGTAAGTGACGGTCGCAAGCCACGGAAGAGCTAGAGATCACACCCGTATTTTGGGGTCAGGGAGAAGAGTCTCTTGAAGCAACGTCAGCCTTTCTCAACGGCCTTTTGATCAAGGATTGGAGAAGCCGTGCTCCGAATTTCTTCTGGTGACCTCTTAAAGACAAAAGGTCCGTTAACTCGCTGAAACCGAGTGTAGAGAGGTCATCTTCCCCTCCTTTTCGAGTTTGCCCGGTCACCTCTTGAGGTTAAGAGGCCCGATAGCTCGCTTGATCCGAGTTTGGTTTGGAGAAGTCATTTCCCCCTACTCTTCTAAGTTCGTCTGGTGACCTCTTGAGGACAGGAGGCCCGCATCTCGCAAAACACAAGTTCAAGAAAGTAGGCCCACCAGCTGCTGGTTTGTGGCTACCCCCCTGAATAATTAAGATCACCAAGACCTCCCCCAAGTTTGGCCCGCTTTACTCTCGAGGTTCAAAACAACTAACTCACTTACTACCCTAAATCTCCCATTATAACCATTCAATAACCCAGGTTATCTAATTAGTATTCAAAACCTAATTCCGTCTTATTCATGTACCCATATACTCGTATATCCATATGTATTGTTGTGCCTTTAATTTAGTGAGCATTAAAAATCTATTTTGTCGTTGTGTTTGGTATATTCCTTGGTCATGCAGATGCCACTATCTATTCAAATCGCACTCTTAGAACAATAACAGTTGTCCCCTTGCTTGGCCTACCTTAGAGCCTGTGTGCGCATATTCCCGGACATTTGGCTATACTTTGACATTAAAGATGGACCTCGTTCGTGGCGACCAGTGGAATTCGATTAAGATCTTTGAAAATAGGAGTAGAAGAAAATACAAGTTTAACTATGGAAAAATTGGCTGAAAAACGACATTTAACTCATTCCACTCCGCATCGTAATATAAAGCAGGTGGATTAATTGTTTCACGATTTGGACAACGGATTTTCTCAATGTGCCAGAGGTACGCTAGCAACAAAGAATCATTATTTGTTTATTTTCCCTCTTGTGACTATAAATTTAACAATTTTGTGGTAGTATTATTATAGGGAGCGAAAGTGAGTTATATCCAATAAAATTAAACGCTCGTGACAATGGATTAGTCCTGAGGGATAACCAATCCCCCTGCCAAAACGAGATTCATCCAAGAAAGAAATATTTAATTGTATGGCAGAATATGAACTGACTAATCCATTTTTAACTTCTTAACCGTAATCCGACTATTACTTATGAAGTTTACTATCCTTAGTTGTATAATTTATATACAATAATTAAGATACTAAATAAAGGCTTAACAATTTCGGTTTGAATGTAATGATTCCTCCTCTATAATCAACTAATTTAGCCTAATAAACACATTACTATCTTTTTAGGAGTTTTACAACCTGCCTGAAGCGTGAGAAGATATCAACAAAGTAAGAAGGCAAAAAACCTTAAAAAACTTTTTAAAATCAAAGTCAAACACTTTTTTCTAACATGGTAAGGAAAACTATAGAAAACTATATCACACAAAGCCAAGGAAATCACTCATTTTCAAAGAACATTACTTCCAAGAAAATCACATTTTAAAGATGGGTTTTTCAAAGCTTCCTCAAGATATAATAAGAGATATAATAAGATATAATTCTTTGGCAGTAAGTTTTAATTCCTATATAAGCAAGTAACATTAATGAAGAAGAGTTTCTAGGCTTCAATGTCTATAAGTAGTTAAGGTTTCGTTAGTCAATTTGGCATTGGAATAGATATAATTTTGATCTATATTCGAAAATTTGTCCTAATCGAGATTTGTTCATCAATTTAGAATCATCACTAAAATCTCATTTTATTTCAATTAATTATTTCTAAATTAAGCTTAGAATTCTTGTAATAGAGGAAATGTAAAAGATTAATTGCGTTAGAAGTAAACCTTAGAGATTAGAAAAAAATGCAAATATGTGAACTATTTTGCCCGAACAATTGTCAAATCTCAGATCTAAGAAAATTTATTTTGAAGCAAAGCAAGTGTATAGACATCTCTTTTGAAGTACTGCCTGAACTATTTTTTAAGGAGTCATTTTTTATTTGTCCATTTCCTTGATTCTTCGACTACTAAGTTTTGGCTGTCTAATTCCGAATTCTGTTCTTTGAGCTTTATTCACTAGTGACCTGATCTTATGTTTGACACCATAACCTGTTAAAGGTATGTAGTGTTTGGGAAATTTTTATAATGTCTGGTGAAGTGTTTATTTTTAATTGTATGTGCATTTTTTATTGTTTACGAAGACCACCAAAAGGTTTGTATTTTCATTGCTCGTGTTACCTTTATTTGGAATTTATAAAACAAAAACATATTATTTTGATTGTTTCTTGATTGAGTTTTTGTTTCTGCACGAGTAAAAAACTAACCCTAAGATAAAGCATTTACGTTGGAAAAATTTGTTGCTTGAACATTATTCTGTTACTTTATTTTCTACTTTTAATTATCGGTTTATAAAAATATGAAGTAGTTAGTTGTTACAAGAACGAATTCTAATATGTAGATTAATGGCGAAATTACTGTTTTACAGTTAACCAAACCTCTTTTAAAGGTCAAATTCCTCCTTTCATATATATATATATATATATATATATATATATATATATATATATATATATATATATATATATATATATATATATAGAAGAAGGAGCAAATGCAAGTTCTGCGGGTGATAACAACCACCACAGTGCTTTCGCCATATTTATTTTCTGCCTTTCAAAACAATTTTGAAGACAGAAATAAAGGTGCAGAAACCTTGCATTGCAGACTATATTACAATATAGTACAGGAAAGAGAAATTTGACGGAATGAGCAATGAGACAAGAAACAGGAGTTTTTTAGAGGTAAGAGAAAGGGACATTAGAAGAAGACTAGAATCATAGAGAGCAGAGGGCCAGGAATTTCAAACTTTTTTCCCCTGGCGTTATCTCTGTCTTCTCGGTAAAGGATTGTCTTCATTGTGCCGCCCTCTGCTCTCTATGATTCTAGTCTTCTTCTAATGTCCCTTTCTCTTACCTCTAAAAAACTCCTGTTTCTTGTCTCATTGCTCATTCCGTCAAATTTCTCTTTCCTGTATATATATATATATATGTTGATAATTTACTTAATTACCCTTTTCTCTTTTCAGTACGCAGTGTAGTTCATCTGTTCATAGTTTTCTTTTAGAAGAGCTTTATGTTATTTTCTTTGTTCCTGGTCAAAAACAAAGTAGGAAACCCTCTTTGGCAATAATAAGTCAGATCCCTACCCTCTCTATAAGCTGGCCAAGTTCTTAAACAAAATATTAACACCCTAGGTGACCTGACTTTACATTATAAAATCATCGACCGATTTCATTGTCATTATTAGAGCTACTGCGCCTAAAAGAATAATAGCATGTTGAGTCATTGTTTACAAATGTTCTGGTTGCCAAAACAATAGAAATAATATTAGAACGTGTGTTTGACCCAAATGATCTGCCCCCTATGAGCATACCTAGAGCCGCTCTAAGACAACTCCTACACGCCTGTACCTCGAAAGCGCCGTTCTATTCTCACAATGGAGATATATACCGTTAAGTAGACGCAGTTGCTATGGGCTCTCCTTTTGGGGTCCTATTCGGAAATTTTTACATGGGGGCCGTCGAAGAAAGAGTTTCCGCAAAATTACCCAGACCCCATATCTACTGCCGATATATAGATGACATTAGCATAAATGTACAATCGGAAGAAGAAAGAGACACACTGGTACAGGTGCTTAAAGAATGTTCATCCCTTAATTATAGTTGAACGAAGCCAAGACAACCAACTTTTATTTATCGACACTTTGACTACTTCACAGACTAACAAGATTACAACCAAAGTATACGTTAAAACTAGCAATTCTGGCCTCTGCATGAATGCAGAAAGTGAATGCCCAGAACGAAACAAGAAAAGTGTAATTAACGCTTATATTAACCATGACTTCACTCACAGCTGAACTTAGAAAGATACACACAATTAGATCGAGAGGGCAACAGAAGTACTCGTCAACAATGGATTCAGCAACCACGATGTACAGGTAGGCATGTAAAAGAAAATGGAGGAATAGAAACAGTAACATAGAAAATTAAATAAAACTCTTCTACAAATACAAAACAAAAATATCGTTAACTATATATGATCAAACTAGACGCACTGCCAGCCTCATCATGACAAACAATCAGAAGCTCATATCCGAACCTAAACAAAGGAGACAGCTGATATATGAGTAGAAATGCAATCTAGGAAACTGTCAGTTTTTTCCCCACTCATATATTGGAATTACGGAAACCAAATTGTCACAAAGAATGACATACCACCTAAGTAACGGAGTTCTCCCCCTAAAAAAAACACACAAGACGAAACCATGGAACCATTCGCAACAGAAAAATGTGAGAAGAAAACACGAAAATTATTCACTTTGCACCAGATTGCGAACAAGTACTTTTCTTAGAAGCTATCCATATAAAAGAAAAACAACCAAAACTTAACATTAAATTCAATTCGAACAGAATACTTCCAAGCGGTAGAATTAGGAGCCGAACTATGAGGGATGCTTAATCCCATCCCTCCTCTTTTTGGACGTGACAGCGAAATTAACTTTTGTTCCTAAGCCTACCCCATTTCGACTTTGACTTAACATGCTAACAAGTTTTTCAGTAGGTTTGCACTTGCTGACCTCTTTGTTTATTTGTATATAAGTGTGTTTATCCATTCGTATATAAACCAATGTTCTTCTCTTTACATTTGTATTTTTATTTTATCTCTGAAGATGATACGAAGGTATTGAAACGCGTCAGATCAATAAAGTGTTTTTTAAAAAGATTTTTTTCCCATTTTCCCATTAGGAGAGAATTTCGGAGAACTTATCTACACCATCACCTGAGATATAAAGGCACATATACGAAAAATTGAAGGATGTGAAAAGAAAATCACAAATGCCCAATTAGCCCACGCTTTTAACAAACCTCTCTTTGATTAAAATATATTGCCCAACTTCATCTATATATATATGTATATATATATATATATATATATATATATATATATATATATATATATATATATATATATATAAAAATTCGTTTATTTTATGTTGATATTTGCCTATATTAATCCTTAACCTAATTAATTTGTCGAAATATGTAGTTTGTACGAATTCGAAAGAAAGTTTTGTCTCATCAAAGCCCTTATTTTGATTCTGAGTTAATCCTTTTATCTTAACATAAACGCGCGCAGTTTGGAGAACAAGATTGATCGTGGTTCTTTATTGCTTCAGAATATTCTGATATTAGAGCAGATATAGGGATAAGGATAAAAAGTTCTTAGGGGAGCATATTGGTAAATTTAACTTAGTTAGCTATAAAATATATAGCAGCTGTTGATCTAGAGGAAAAAATGGAAGAGTTGATTATACTTATAGAAAGAACAAGTCGTGATAATAAATATTAGCCTATTGATTTCGTGATATTCAATATATATTTGATTAAGAGCTTGTAAATTATAACAACAAAAAATATATATTTTCTGTTTTATACGCTTGGTACGAGCCACCAGATCGGTGCCTTATATGAAAAGAATTCGTTATCTATTTATTGGTAACCAAGGTAAATTGAACGTTGCGATATTATTGATTTTGAAACTATTTTGGTATTAATTAGAAAAAAATAAACTGGTTTAAACGGTGACTTTAATTTCCATCAATATAATGCCTAACAATATAATAAATTGAATTGTAGAATTTAGAAATGATAACATCCTCTTTCAAAAAACGAAGAAACTGCATCCGAACAGAAAATCCTAGAGGTAATTTTAAAATTTAAGGAGACAGTTGATAAAAATAGTTACAGGGGCCAAACTTTTGGGAACAGCAATCCAAACATAATTTAATTTATTTAAAATTTCCTAAAATTGTTAACTTTTGCTATCATCTCATCCCAAACAATAAATTTGGTAGATATATTTGTTGCTCTGGCTTAAGTTATTTAAATTGCACTCAAATTTTAAACGTTGAAAAGGCCAAGGAAATTTATATTGAAATTCAGTGTCCATTTTTCACTATAGAAAAGGGAATATTAAGCTACAAACTGTGACGTTCTAATAGATCAAAAAACGTGTCGGGGATAAATAGTAAGATTGTAGGAAATTTTAAAATCATCAAGAGCTTCGAGTTTTGGAACCCTAGCTTTATTATCATAACTTTCCTAGCCAAAAGAAAGAAATAAAAGAAAGAGAGGAACTAAGAAAAGAGATTAATTTCTTGTCATATCTAGTGACGATAAGGGTCACGTGGTGAAAAAAATGTATTCGACCCTCATTAATCCAAACTTTAATAATCCTTTGGAACAATTATCACAAACTCTCTTGGAGATTGATAGTTCGTATTGAGTTCAAAGAGGCAAGTTTTCGTAAAACGACCAACACTGTCCCTAGAATTTGTCAGTCCATCTCTCCTATTATATTCTTTGATAACTGTAATTTTTTTGTAGTCTGAGGTAAATAATCTAATAAAAAACAGCACTGCTTTCGACTCGAATGATGATGCTTAACTATAATTTTCTTTATATCTTCACTAAAATATTTTAAAGTTTGATCAAGCTGTAGATTTGTGTTATGTATCTCGTTTCCCGAAGTCTCTTGACACCCTTCGAATGCACAAAGAATTAATAGAAAATTAAGGAAGTAGCCCTATCAGCGGCCTAATGCTGAACGTTACCGATGAAAAAATATCCATGGTGGGGGTACAGTAACACCTAAGACTGTTCATATGAGCCTCCCAGCTAAAGCATCAGTCAAAAACCAAACCAAGTATATCTTGCTAACCACAGCCTCCACTCTAACCCAGTTAGGAACACGTTTGAAGTGATATGGAGCCGTGGATGACGGCAGAAATTAACTGAAAACTGCACGCTTCGGTATAGAAAGAGATACCGTCTATTCCTTTTGTAGACGAAGCTCCAAATTTTGCATCTGGACCATATCATAAGAGATAGAAAGGTCTTTAACGTTGAGCGTACTATGAACATTTTCCGGCAGCAGAGTAGTGATACTGGGCACATATTCTGACACTAATGACACTTTCCTGGGGACACACTATTCTTGCTCCATTTTATGGATAGGGTTTTCGCACTCTTACACACCATTTTAAAAGAAGGATTGGAAGGCGTCTCCTAGACCGATCTTGTCGAGAGTCTCCCTGATACCGTATCACTGTGTGGTATCATAGTCGCGAAAGACTTTTCCACGGTCCCGATCTCCTAAAAGAGCATCGGGTAGTCCCGCTTGAATTTCCCCGAATACTTTTGACTTGACTTGTCCCTTATGCAAGACGGGTCTTCTCGTTAAGTGAAGACACATATTTTGTCAGGAAGAGCGGCGGGCTTGCTTTGAAATATATCGGACCCTAGTCCTAACTCGACAAAATTCACTGGCAGTGAAGTTTTTCGGGCGGGGCTTATAGCGCATGTATTTATATTGCTTCTGTCTGAGAGCCGTCTCATATGTGGCCGACCGTGTGCAAAACGAGCACATACTTTAGGAATTGAATTTAGAAGATGGACAGAAGGCTGTCGGAGAAGAACGCAACGGCCTCATCCCCCAATCGAAACTTTTCGATTAGGACAGAAAAATCAGTCATTTCCTCAAATGGAGACCAGCGAACCCGTTTCAATAAGCACTGGGTGGTTCTTCAGGTGGCAGTGCCCATAAGATGAATGTTCAATGAGAAAAGGGTCGCTAATATCAAGGTTACCTCCCAACCAAAAATATGCTGACCATCCGCAAAACACAGAAACAGATCTAGGCAATAGATTATGAGATGAGACAGAGATTGATAAGGGGAAGAGAAAGAGAAATAGAGTGAGAGGTATACAAAGGAAGAGAGATATTTTGTAGAGCTATATGTCATTATTGAATATTTTTCACCTCTTTTCAATTGAGTGGCAATTGAGTTGACATCTACTGATTTGCATCACTCTTAAATAATTGAGTTAACACTCTGTGTTCGGAAAATTTATTTTATTATAAACTACACATTTTGTTAAAGTTAACCTATAAATATAGTTAAAACCACCAGTGTAAATATGGTTAAGAATGGCAATAGATAATATTACTTTATACTAGGAACTTAAAATTGAATTCTTGTGAGTATAATTAATTCCGTATTCAATATTTCTTTCTTTTTACCTGTCCTTCAACATGGAAGTCCCTCCCTTTCTCCTCCTTTTTGAACAAGTTTCTTGTGGGTCTTAGAATATTTGCTAGTTTACTTTTGACTAAATGGAATGTGTCCCGACAATTTTTCCTAACAGAAATCCTCAGCTATATTTTTTATCCAGAAAAGCAATGAGCTGCACTTAATTTATGGCTTTAAAACAGCAGAGGAGAAATACTGCCAAGAATAGAAGGAGCTAGTAAAAACTGGGTTCCAACCGGATTAAGAGGATACGTTTATACAGGAACGTACACTAAACTATGATACGCGCATTTTATATTTTAATCTCCCAAACAACACAAAATACCATGTTATCCTGCCTTCCGATTATCGCTTCACGGAGCTTTTATTGCCTCACATCCACTTTATTCTTAGACGCCTGGATGCTATATTTCTTCTAATGATAATAATAAGTTACCGGATTCCAAGGGCCAGGAAAGTAAATATGAATATCATATGTACGTGCATTATTATTCGTAAACCATCTAATCGGATATACAGTACGCGATGTTGATCAACCTTCTTTCTCCAAGGTAGGGATTTCCACTACCCCATCATTATACTCAATTGGTATCGACTATAGTGCTGACGGAAATACCCTGGATGTCAAAAAGAATGCAAGGCTTTATATTATTCTTTTCACATGTGCCATTGATTTGGAAAGGGATTAGTAAGGATTTTCTTAGGAATGCCTCTTTGACCGTACGAAAAGGAGAGTTTTTCTGTTAGTAGGGAATTAATATTTTCTGTAGGAGATCGATAACTTTATAAATTATGAACCGCTAACACGGGTATCATATCCAACCCAAATGCCTTGTAAAGATTTAATTCTAGGGCAACTGAAACCCTAATTCTAGGAGACTTCGAAATTTTGCTGCTCATTCTTCTTGACCATGAGACAAAAGCAGATAGAGCAGCTACGTCACCAGGCCCAAGCTCACTGTCAGAAACAATATCTCGAGGCAATGAGGAGAAATAAACACACCGTTTTGGCTTATGGCTTGCCACGTCACATCACCAATGTGTTTTTGGTCAAGGAAGACTCAAATCATCTAGAGTGAAAGATGGGGTTTATTATGGAGCTAGTTACATTACGGAAAAAGTAGGGTACCAAAATTACCGAATAGGATGACGGAGCCTGCTTACTTTTCACCACATTGGACAAATTTCTCTTTTGAGAATGCGTGTCTTCCTACACACCTACATACCGCTGTCACCCAGTGCGTCTACCAAAAAAAATATCTAACTTAACAGTATCCACTTCTCAAGCTTTGAAAGTCTTCCATGCCTAGCACCTACGCTTCCCCATACGCACCTGCATACCTCACTCCGCTCAGCAGGTTCAACTGCCTACTTACATACCGCAACCACTTAACACGTCTAATTGAGGTCCTTCATCCTGCGTCCGGGATCATACCCATCTTGGGACGGGTCTTCAACTGTCCATATCCCTCCAGCAAGTTCTCTAGTATTCTAACCGGTCAATTATAAGGCCTATGGCACGTCACGTATGTCACAAAGGTAAAAATGGGGTGCAGGTATGCTGGCTCTAATCAAGATGAAGAAACTTGGATCTACGAGGTGTTTTGGCAATGTCTATTGGGCGCTGCCGGCTCCTACCCCTTTAAGCAATTTATGATGGTTCTCGTGACCACAACAGGAATGGTAGGAGGAACTGCTCTTGGAGTTCCCCTAAGAAAAAAATAGAGAGTCACCCGTAAGCAACTCTGCGAAATTGGGTAAGATAGAAACCATCAACTCACTCAATAGTGGATAAGGAGAAATTCCTTTTCCGCTAGAAGAGGCTTGGAGGGGCTATTGAGAAACCATAGCAGAACCACCTCCGTCAAAGAAGTAGAGCAGCACGTGGTCGGATTATAAGATAATAAATGGTATACCCCTTTGCTGTAAAGAACTCTTTGGAGTGGACTCCGCAGCGTTTAGACTCGTGTCATCTTTAACCACCCCGTCTGCCGAAACAATAAGTTCTGGCGACGATTTAGAGAGGGACTTAGTCCGAAGATGTATTACCATTACTCTTCGAGATGTGATCAGATCATATATCATTTGTGACGTCACGTGAAGTTCGAGAGAGTATTATTAATAATATCTATTATTTCCCGAGAGGGGCCGAGTTTAATGGTGTATAAAATAAATTATATTAAAACTAAATTGTCTTTTTTATCAATTATATTTAATTTTTATTCCACGTTAGGTCTTTAAAATGTATTGTACTTTGGTGGAGGTGAGTTCCATATCTAATAGACTACATATAATAATTACGCCGAGGGAAGATGAAAATAAATTTAATATTATACTTTTGCGTATACTTAAGAACATCATAGATGGATATTCGTGAACCATTAGTTATCATGCTGGGTGATTATGTTTCGTAATTAAATCCATTAAATATTAATGCAAGTGTTAATTCGGTGATCGTTAAAAGTATACATATATTTATTTAGATTTAATGTTTATGAAAGTTAATTAATTAAAAGCCTGTATATACTTATGAGGACAAGTTTGTAAGTCAATATATTACAGGATGGGGACAGTATTAGTAAAATTTGGGTCAGTTTGTCTCCTTGTCATATTCGTTGATCTCACTTGATGAACCTGCCTGTAGCCTTGATGAAAGCCTCTAGGTAACTTCGGAACCAGCCATAAGCCTTCATCAATATCTCCCGTTTTAGCATCTTGGAGAGTTGGTAAAATTGTTTTTCAACTCGTCCTTTGTGTTGCAGCTGGATTTGTTGGTCTTAGGGTCCAACATAAACTACAAAAATAATTTAACGAGATTGCATTGAAGCAGGGAAGTAAAAGATCAGGTAATGTTTGATCGAAGAATTTCTCCAACAGCCATGCCTGAGTCTACTGGCTGGTGTAGCCAGGACAGAGAGTTGCTGCTGTACGTAAAGTCTCGCTGCATATATTTAGTCGATCTATAACACGGATGTAACCGTTTATGCTCAGCATAATGCTCCAAGGGGAGAAGTGAGGTGGCAATCGGTCACCTTCAAAGTTAAAGAAACCGAAGACCATGATTGTCAACAGAAATTTACCCTGCATCATTCTCCGCACGTCTTTGGGTGCAAGAGTGAGACAACTTTTGTTCTGATAGTTGATCTTCTGGTCTTAGTAAGAATTATTCTCGTCGGAGAAGAACCACAGTACGACTGGCTACAGCAAGTGATTCAACTTGTTGACCAACCTCTTAGTAGGTATGCTTGAGTCACTTTTTCTTAATCCTCTTGGACAAAAGTTTTCCCTTCCTCATATTAAAAAAAATTGGTGAAGTCAAGGTGACAATTATTTTTATCTAAAACTTTAATTTTTTATTCCTGCTATTATAGTAGCCGTTATAAGAGCAGTATTAGTAGATAAAATTTGAAAGAATAATTGCTTGAAATTCCTTGAAAAGGTTTGGTAAGAAAGTGAGGTAAGGGTAAGGGAAATAAATAAGAAGAATAAAGAACAAATAGTCTTAAAATAACTTTAAGGAGACGCTGTGGTTCGGTAAGACTACACAATGTTCTAAACCTGTTCCATTTCTAAAATGAGAACTGACATCCTGTAAGAAAACGACAAACTATTGTTATAATGGTTATATTAGTTTGAAAAATCAACTTCCCTCCTCAATCTAGTTAATATCAGACCATTCTAAAGCTTTCAAATAATCCATAGACTGTGTCAACTAACTTTCCAAATATTAGTCTCCAATTATGACCGTATTTCGCAATTTTACTTCATAATAATACAAGCATCTTTGTCTCAACGAATTTGTCCAGGATGATTACATTCACGTCATCTTACCTCCGTTAATCAATATTTCTCTAGATTACACGGATTTTTGGCAATGTAATTAGACTCGTTTGCTTCTCTGACAAGATTTTTAATTCTGCAAAGGAATTTATATCATGCTTCTGTCATTAGATGAGAATAGCACGCTCATAATCACTAGTATAATATTAACAAGAGCCAATAAAAGCTGAATATCTCGTTACTACAATTGAAAGGTAGATATGCGGACACAGACGAAAAAACATGAACTAAATTTCATTAGAAAGTTTAATTCCTACGAATCACTTCTATAATTGGATATGTAATTCCCTTTAATATTGGCGGAAATAAGTCAACGAATACTTATAATTAGTGGTGTTTGTGATTGTGTACCTAAAAGATCAAATTCCTTAGTATTTTTTAGTGTAAAATATTTGTTAGAATAGTTCACCTCTCTCCGTAGAAGCTTTGTAAAATTCCCTATCCATGTCACATTCTTTGCCAAACTTCTTGTATTTTTCTCATAAGAAATCATGTTAACGTTGTAAACTGAGTGCAGTCTCAGAAAGTTTGAATAGGTAAGCAAACATGAGGTTTTTAGCAGTGTAAAAGGTAAGAAAAAGGGGAAGTCTTTAGTAGTGGAGGAACATGATAGTAAATGTTATATGGAATGAGTCGGTTAGTTATGATATAGTATATATGGAAACGATATAATTCTTGAGGTTTGTAAGAATCTAAAAATACGCTGTATGAAGGTAAAGGAGAGAACGTTGAAAGCAAATAAATAAGGAAATAGGTCGGTAAAATACTGTATATATGCATGTTCTATAAAAATCGTTATTTAAAGTTTAGAAGGATAAAGGAATAAAAAGGATGAAAGAGGTGTGTTTAGAAAGGGAAGCCGGCGTTGATTATAATTTCGGGCATCGACGAGGCGAAAGGGAATTAAGAGATGTTACCTTCTACCCTAAGGAGGGGATTAAAATTGTTCCCCCTATGTTATCTTTTGCATTAAGATAAAGGGCCTCTGAAAGAAAGGTAAAGTGTATGTACAAAGGTATAATCGTTTCAATACGGTTAAATTATGGTATACTGTAATTGTGTATGTGAGTGGTAAACTGACGCAAAATTTTAAAAGATTTGATTTTGGAATAAGAAAGCATGCATAAGTGAAAAATATCCTGAAAAAGTGGTTTCAAATGATTGTGGATGGAGGAAATGGTAACAATTACAATTAGATGAAATATTTCGAATTCCGCCTTTTTTCACAAACAGAAAAATAGTCACCTTTGATACGATGGTCGATTGAGAAGGTTTTGCATTCTTCCAAACCTTTTTAAAAAATAAAGCCTGTTCGATTTACGCCTTGCTAGTGAACCAAAAAGTAAAATGTAAGGCAAGAATATCACTATACTCCCTTATTAGCCTATTGTTATTGAAATGCCTTCCTAGAGAAAGCCAATTTAAAACGGGCTAGTCAAGAAGAGGATTCGTTGGTGGGTAACCGACATAAGCAACTTGCCCTTCGTTAATATATTAATCCTGACTATTCAAGATCTATGTACCTTATTTCCAGGTTGCTATAATATAGTATAGTGTTTAATACTCAAAAGCCACAAAGTATAAAGGCGCATCTTGTATGATAGGATTGTTGATTCGAACACTAGTTGTTTAGCATTTTGTGATTATTTTTTTAGTACGAATTCAGCAACGAATTTTTCTATCCTAATAAAAATAACTAAAAGTTTTAAGCAGTCAAAATCATAAAAACTTGGTTCATGTGAGCGAATGATGTGGTGATCTTAAAGTTTAAATGTAAATAACATAATTGAAGGATAACAATATTAGGAAACGATTTCCTTGGGTGACTCATCTCACTGGATTTTTTTTAATTGATAAGCAGACTTATGTTGGCATTTTGGCAAGGCTTTTTAATATTTTTTATCGAAGAGTGATCAGATAATTAAAAGAATGTTATAGATGAGAAAAAATTATAATTGATTAAATGAGAGTGCTACAGGTAAATAACATAGAGTGTTACAGATAAGTAAAAGAATATCACAGATAAATCAAAGAGCGTGTCACAGATAAGTAAAAGAGTTAAGTAAAAGAAAGTGTTACGGATATGTCAGATTGTGATAAAGGTTTGAATGAGAAAAAATTCTTACATGCAAGAAGAACTCTTATAAATGCTCAGTTGTCGACTGAAGAAAATGCTATTAATTTCCCTCTGTAGTGGTTCTAACTTAGTGCATAGAAGCGAGAATGTGGTACGGAAAGAGAAAGAATGATTTATGATTAGAACAGTGTAATTGGTCTAATTGACAACAAAATGTTTATTTAGTAATAAAAGAGACTTAAAGAGCCGAGTGAGCCTGACTCGTAAGATCTGCTTAGGTGGAGATTTTGAGTGCTAGAGGTGTAGAGTAATTATAAGAGGAATAAATGTTGTAAAAATAGGTGCGACAGAATTTTATGTAGGGCGAATGGAACAACATTTATTTATGAAGAGAATGATTTAAAGTAAGTTTCCTAGTGTGAGAACGGTTAGAGAACCACCTAAATGATTGATTGATTAGGTGAGTGAATGACTAAGATAAAATGGACTGACTGAGGGAAGAGTGGATGATATCTTGTATGCCTGGTCATATGCGAGGCTTATGTAAACTGAATGAAAGAAATGTTGATCCAAATAGCACATCATTGATACAAAAGGGAAATGAAGTGATAAAGCAGTTGGCATCTTTTGATTAATATAAGATAAAGAAGTGGAGCGATTACACTTTGTGTAAAAACGGTGTATATTGAATTTTTTGAAAAGAAACCCACCATGGTAATAATTTCGTCCTGGTTTACAAAAGTTAAAATCTCTTTTATTTCAAATAGTCAAAATTTAATAATGGCCTCGTTTTCTCGTCATTGCACTCGCTACTCTTCTATGGAGTGTAGTAAAAAGAGCAAATTGCATAGTTTTCTCTAGTTATTTATTTCAGAAAAAATTAGAAATAGTGGTTTTAAATACTTTTAATGTATTAAATAGTGTGCGAATGTATGCGGGTCTGGCAAAGAACATAGCCAGCATCAGAAACTTTACAGTAAATGTAATTTGAATACGATTTCTTTGGTTACGTACCGCAACTTCGTAGTTCGGTCTGCCTGATTGTAACCAGTTTTTTGGCAATAACATCGTAATAATTCCTTCGATTCTAAATATATTTGGAACCCTTATGTTGTTTTTCATTTTCTTTTAAATGATATAATTTCCAAAGTCCTCCCAAGGTTAGTTTGGGAATTATTGGAAGTTTTGGAGGTCGTAAAGTCATATTGTCATAAGATTATAAGTCAGAATAATTCACTTAGGTCTGTTGACCTTTTGTTGGTGGTTGAACAAAAACGAGACAAACACTTTATTGTATTTCAAGTAAAATCTGACTTGAAAAAAAGAAAAAAGAAAATTTAGCAGCGAGTCTGGCCTCCGTGAAGATATTTAACTGATAGAGACCAATAATTTATGAAAATTGTTGGCCCGAAAATCTTTTCAATTCTTGTTTTTCCTCTGATCTACATGGCGTGAATATACAGTTTCTAACATTAAATGGAATCATACATGAAATGGTCTAGCAATATTTTAATATTATAAGGATAAATTATATGTTCAAACTACAATAAAATAAAGCTTTAGTATCAACTCAGGCGAATATGGTTAGTTGGTATCTTCCAATACCGTATTTTTTGTAGTTTTCTTTTGGTATCAGATATCTTTTCCTCCTAGCATATAAATTTTGTCTTTTATGATTAATTAATAAGTTCTTCGTAACTTTTAATCTATTAAAATAAATCATTCAGAGATTGTTTAGTAGGTCACATCCATGCAACAAGAAATTACAACAGTATGAATGCAAATATTTAGTTGGTGTTATTTAAGGGGAAGAGAAGACACTGCAAATATTTTTCTAATAGTATCATATCCAAGGGTATTTTCATACTAAAATCAAAAGAAACGCATAATTCTTCTCATAAGGATTTTTTTTATTTACATTGCGAAGGCAAACGTGAATTGAATTATTTACTATAGCACATTTACAAATTTATATTTACCTATGAGTGTTAAAGTTAACCTGCCCCATAATTTGAGAGATCGAGTAAGGATTCTCTTACTTTCATTGGTTCTTATGTTGTTTACATGAAATGTATTTTTTCTACATCATGAAGGAAAACTCTTAAATTAATTTTTACTGAAATGAATTTCTTTGGCAGATTCAATATAAATGGATGTTTTGTAAACAATTTACTCCCGCCAAATGCAAGGGTATCAACCAAAGCAATCAAAGTGTTTCTCCTTTTTGAATTCACATTGGCACTTACTTTTAGTATGGCTGCTTTAACATTAACCAAGCATTTGGTGTAAACACCAATACAGTGAAACTTGCACAGAGTTTCAAAATAAGTATAATTTTGTCAAAACTATATTAATGGAAATGGCAACGTTTTAATTTATATTCACTATTTATCATGTCATTTCCTACTTGGTACTCAAATCATGAGATTTTCTATGCAAAAACATACTTTGTTTGTAAGCCACTTTTCCTTTCCAATTTCGATAGCAACTGGAAAGTTTTACTATCCAAACAATATAAAAATTAAGGAAGAAGTAGATATACTTGTATATTTCACCTGATAGTCACCAATAGTATATTTTATAAGATGGTCATTATTATATATAATATGGCTACTTCATTATGAGAGTAAGTGTGTATTCTGAGTGTTTTTAAAGAGAAAATCACTCAAGTATACTCTCTCACTTCAATCATTTTCACCTCGGAAACTTCTCTCCCTCAAAATGGAGATTAATAAAAGCCGTTTTCTCTTTTCTTTCACTAAACAAGCCTTCCAGTTTTATTTGTTTATTCCTTTCCCTTCATTTAACATTCATAAATAAGTATGCCATACTTACACTTTGATCTTTTTAAGAATCCCTTGAGAAAACAGAGGCGAAAAGTAATATTTTTATAGCCATTTTTCTTAATTCTTTTTATTCGTCCTCAAACTCTCTTATCAAGGCTTTCTCAAATACTTTTAATTTTTCTGTAGTTTATAAAATTCAGTTTTTGTTACGAAGAAAGTTCCTAAAAAGTTTTATTTCTAGGACACTTTCTTATTGTAGGTGTCTTTCCAACAAAATTTGTTTGTACCTTTTTGCATTCTACATTTTTGGATTCTAGGATAAAATTAACGAAAGAATAAATGTGTTAGCTTGTTACATTATATTTTCTTTTCTCCTAGCAACACTCAAGGAGAAGTCATTTGGCTGTCCTAATTGTATTTTCCAAGGAGTGGGCTCAAAAAAGTTATTGGACTTTTCCAGGTCATAATTGCGTTTTGTGGCTTCTCATCTAATGAAAACTTTGGATATCTATTTTGCTAATAATATTTCTCCCGTTTTCACTTAGAATTAGATATATTAGAGAATAATTAGATTTATATAGGAAATTCCAAGAAAATAAAACCTTTGCATGCATAATTATAGAAACATTGAATAAATAAAAAAATTATGCTATTGTTTCTCAATCCAGCCTCATCTTGTTTTAAGCAAATGGTAAACGTCATTTGACGGGACGTTCTCCTACATCTTACTCTGTCAACTGCATAGCCTCAACGAGTTTTAGAGGTATCTTCTAACACGTCACTTGTCAGGTTAACGGGACGATCGAGGGGCTACAGCTTGTCTCTAGTACTCTGAAGAAATTCGGTCACTCTCGACACTGGCTTGACTGACCCTTTGCAGAAGGTTGACTTATTACATTTTATTGAACATTTTGGTGTTGTTTCAATGTTCAGGAGTTGGAGGAAGGTAGGCTTCTCTCTTTCCTTAGGTTTTGCTGGTCTTTTGTTTACTCTTTTGTTTGTTTTTTTCAGTTGTCTTTTTTATACTCAATTTTATTTTTTTAATATTGCCTAATTAATAAGCTAAATTGAAATACGCAGAAGGTCTAATAACCGTCTTTAAACTTCAATGATGAATTCCGTGTTCTTTAATTTAAACAATGAAACCAAGGTAGTTGACGATTAATATAAAAACACTCTAAAGAATTAACATTTATCTTTATTTATTTCATAATGCAAATTAATGCAATGCGATGATCCTAGAAACAACATAAGAGACGATTTCTCAGAGAGTTATTTCAATCAATTCATGTAAGTAATCTAAAGTTATATTCGTCATGATTGTTAAATTGCTAATGAATTGTCATATATTCCTAGGAACCAGAAAATGAGCGAACAAGCTCGAAATGGGGTTAATTTGAATATATGGATTGAGAAAAATGATTAGATTATTTTTCGTCATTGGATTCATCTTGAAAATAAAATTGCACCTCGCCGGCAAATCGCCCCATCGCCATATACATATATATATATATATATATATATATATATATATATATATATATATATTTATATATATATATATATATATATTATATATATTATATGGATAAAACTATAGTAATACGAATAATTTTATATGCGAGACCAGGTTTCGACGGAAACGTCCGTCATCGTCAGTCGCTAGTGGACAAGTGAAATACAGAAGTTGCTTAACGTACAAAGATACAAATCTGTGGGGCTAAGGTGGATGATGCGGCACTGTAACAGCATTTTTGAGAAACGGACGTATAAATTTCTTGCTTATTAAGGTATTAGTATTAAATTGGCCGTCGGAAGTATTAAAGTTGGGAATTTCTTTTATAACTGCCGATTCAATTAAGCGTCGATGTATATAATTGTGAGACTTATAAACAATTTTAGCATTATCATATCAATTTGATGATTTTCATTGGACATATGTAGAAATAAACTCGAAGAGAGAGCACCACGTCTCATATCGCATTTAGGTTCATTCATTCTCTTGGAAAATCTGCTGCTTTCCTCGATATATACCTTATTATATGATTTGCCGGGAACAAAATAAACTCCCTGTTCTTTATCTATCGATCTATTATTGGATAAGCTATTTCTGGTCGTATTCTAGTACTGAAAGGCAACATTGATGTTGTTGGTCCGTGCCAACTTTTTGAAATTTATTAACTCGGGGAAGTACGGGAAGGTAACATAATATTTGTCGCAGCTGTTTTCCTTATAATTAGCTGGGGAGTAATAGATGGTTCTGGCTTTATAGTGACACTTTTCTATAAACCAAAGGGAATATTGTAGCTCAATGAATGTTTGGATGATTGTATTAATTTCGTCTTGCAAGAAACAAGGATAACAAATGCGATATGCTCTCAGGAACATGAAAAAATGCAGTTCTTTCAACTAATACATCGTGCCACGAGAAATAATGAATATAGGCATTATAATTAGTTGGTTTCCAGGAGACGGAAAAATATGCTTTGTCGTTTACTTTAGATATTTTTACATCCAGAAACGGCAATGAGTTGTTATGTTCCCAGTCTACTTTAAATGTAATAGTTGGGTGGATCCTATTCAATTTTTCAAAGAAAATATCAAATCTGTTATCATTGATAGGCCATGTGGCACATATATCTTCTACATAGCGGAAGTACGCTATGGGGTTGTGTAAAATGGGTGGAAGGAGGTGCTTTTCAAAATCCTCCATAAACAGATAGCATAATATCGAGGAAAGGGGATTGCCCATACTCATGCCATATTTCTGACTGTATAAACGATCTTCAGCTTTAAACATATTGTCCGCCACACACAAATAAACCAACTTTACGATTTTATTAGACGGTAGGATTAATGTTAGTTTAGACAAAGGCAAGTTTTTTCATAATTACATCCAGTGATTCATCAACGGGAACTAATGTGAAAAGGCTATTGACGTGAAGACATAACAACTGCTTATATCACATATAAAATTAGTCCTATTACTGTGGTTTGATCCCTATAGTTATACATACGTTACTGTACCTTTTTGGATATTATATATATATATATATATATATATATATATATATATATATATACATTATTTATTTAGGAGCGTAACAATGACTCTAGAGCAGGGGTGGGCAAACTCTTTTGTACCGTGGGCGAAAATTTCTAATGAAAGAAGTTGGTGGGGGATAAATAAATTTTGACTCTTGTATCTTTGTAAATGTTGTTTAAAATTTATCACGTGGTGCGATATTACTCATGCATTTATATTTCTAAAAAAATAAGACGCAACCTTTTTATTGGCTGCCAACACGGAAATAATATTTAAATTTCAGTATTAAAAATTTGCGCATAATGACTCAGGGGGGAGGGGACGATGAAAATTGGGCTCGCGGGCAAAGGTTCTCCACACCTGAACTAAAGGATCCCAATGAGTTAAAAAAAATATAAGTAAACGTGGTGAGGGATACAAATGGAAGAATTGCTGTCCATATATAAGTACGCCGTGAAAAACAGCAGTGTGGGAAAAGTCCAGCTATATTTATAAGTCTATCTCTAATCATTTCTACATTTAAAAGAAAATTAAGTTGGTATGGGTTTTATTTCTTAGTGGAGAACTACTGACCATCGTGTAATATGAACCACGAGGTTATACAGCGTGTGGCTCTCATCGCGAAGTCGAGCGAATCCGAACTCCAACCTGTGACTAACCACACCTATTCTGGGGTTTCCACTTGGCTATGCCGCAACCTTCTACAATTAAGAACAAAGTCAAGAGACCAAACCGCGTGCACCTCAATTATTTTGACTTATGACTTTATGACATTAAAATCTTTCAACAAGTGGGGCAATCCGACCTATATTTAGTTTTCTTTTAATAATTTCAGGACTAACCTTGGGAGGACCTGGGCATTTATGTTATTTAAAGGAGAATGTAAAACAACATCCAAATTTCAACTTCGTTAGAATCGGCCGAATAGTTACAATGTTATTGCCAAAATACTCATTGAAAATTAAAATGGTTATCCTTTCAACCCACGGACCTTACGAACGACATAGTAATTATAGAGTAGCGTTCACTTAACTAATATACATATATATAACCCCCTGAAAGAAGGAAGCTCTTTGGTTGTAATGGTAACAAATCTGAACAAATTGTATAGTACCGTTTCCTTCAATACATCCCTTGAGAATGGTTAAAAGAGATTGTTGTTGCAAGTTTCGATGGGCAACAAACGAACTTTCCTACTTTATAACCTTTGGAACTTATATTTATATTCCCATTTTCGGGTGAAATAAATGGTATGGGTTAAACAGTTTTCCTTGCATTTTTTCCACCCAATATAAAGCTCATGAAAGGCCTAGGTTAAAGCTAGAGAGCAATATAGTTATAATGGAGGAGAGAGAAGGAAAGGAGACTTGTCATTTCAGAATCAATAAAGACATAATGGAGGAGAAAGAAGGAAAGGAGACTTGTCATTTCAGAATCAATAAAGACATAATGGAGGAGAAAGAAGGAAATGAGCCTTGTCATTTCAGAATCAATAGAGACATAATGGAGTAGAAAGAAGAAAAGGAGCGTTGTCTTTTTAGAACAAATAGAGACATAATGGAGGAGAAAGAAGCAACGGAGCCTTGTCATCTCAGAACCAATAGAGACATAATGGAGGAGAAAGAAGGAAAGGAGCCTTGTAATCTCAGAACCAATAGAGACATAATGGAGTAGAAAGAAGAAGAGGAGCGTTGTCATCTCAGAACAAATAGAGACATAATGAAGGAGAAAGAAGCAACGGAGCCTTGTCATCTCAGAACCAAATGAGACATAATGGAGGAGAAAGAAGAAAAGGAGACTTGTCATTTCAGAATCAATAGAGACATAATGGAGGAGAAAGAAGGAAATGAGCCTTGTCATTTCAGAATCAATAGAGACATAATGGAGGAGAAAGAAGGAAATGAGCCTTGTCATCTCAGAACCAATAGAGACATAATGGAGGAGAAAGAAGCAACGGAGCCTTGTCATCTCAAAACTAATAGAGACATAATGGAGGAGGAAGAAGGAAAGGAGCCGTGTCATCTCAGAACCAATAGAGACATAATGGAGTAGAAAGAAGAAGAGGAGCGTTGTCTTTTTAGAACAAATAGAGACATAATGGAGGAGAAAGAAGCAATGGAGCCTTGTCATCTCAGGAACCAATAGAGACATAATGGAGGAGAAAGAAGGAAAGGAGCCTTGTAATCTCAGAACCAATAGAGACATAATGTAGGGAAAAAGAAGGAAATGAGCCTTCTCTTCTCAGAACCAGTAGAGACATAATGTAGGAGAAAGAAAGAAATGAGCCTTGTCATTTCAGAATCAATAGAGACATAATGGAGGAGAAAGAAGAAAATGAGTCTTGTCATCTCAGAACCAATAGAGACATAATGTGAGAAAAAGACGGAAATGAGCCTTGTCATCTTAGAACCAATAGAGACATAATGTAGGGAAAAGAAGGAAATGAGCCTTCTCTTCTCAGAACCAGTAGAGACATAATGTAGGAAAAAGAATCAAATGAGCCTTCTCTTCTCAGAACCAGTAGAGACATAATGGAGGAAAGAGAAAGAAATGAGCTTTCTCTTCTTAGAACCAGTAGAGACATAATGTAGGAAAAAGAAGGAAATGATCCTTGTCATCTCAGATTCAATGTAGGAATAAGACGGAAATGAGCCTTGTCATCTCAGAACCAATAGAGGCATAATATAGGAAAAAGAAAGAAATGAGCCTTCTCTTCTCGGAACCAGTAGAGACATAAAGTAGGAAAAAGAAGGAAATGAGCCTTGTCATCTCAGAATAAATAGAGACATAATGTAGGAAAAGAAAATGAGCCATGCCATCTCAGACCCAATAGAGACATAATGGAGTAGAAAGAAGGAAAGGAGACTTGTCATCTCAGGACAGATACACAATGGAGGAGAAAGAAGGAAAGAAGACTTGTCATATCAGAACCAATAGAGACATAATGGAGGAGAAAGAAGGAAATGAGTCTTGTCATCTCAGAACCAATAGAGACATAATGGAGGAGAAAGAAGGAAAAGAGCCTTCTCATCTCAGAACCAATAGAGACATAATGGAGAAGAAAGAAGAAAAGGAGCCTTGTCATCTCAGAACCAATAGAGACATAATGGAGTAGAAAGAAGGAGATGAGCCTTGTCATCTCAGAACCAAAGGAAGACATAATGGAGGAAAAAGAAAGAAAGGAGGCTTGTCATCTCAGAACCAATAGAGACATAATGGAGGAGAAAGATGAAAAGGAGCCTTGTCATCTCAGAACAAATAGAGACATAATGGAGGAGAAAGAAGCAACGGAGCCTCGTCATCTCAGAAACAATAGAGACATAATGTAGAAAAAAGTAGGAAATTAGCCTTTTCATCTCAGAACCAATAGAGACATAATGTAGGAGAAAGAAAGAAATGAGCCTTGTCATTTCAGAATCAATAGAGACATAATGGAGGAGAAAGAAGGAAATGAGCCTTTCCATCTCAGGAACCAATAGAGACATAATGTAGGAAAAAGAAGGAAATGAGTCTTGTCATCTCAGAACCAATAGAGACATAATGTGAGAAAAAGAAGGAAATGAGCCTTGTTATCTCAGAACCAATAGAGACATAATGTAGAAAAAAGAAGGAAAGGGGCCTTGTCTTCTCAGAACTAATAGAGACATAATGGAGGAGAAAGAAGGAAATGAGCCTTGTCATCTCAGAACCAATAGAGACATAATGGAGGAGAAAGAAAGAAGGGAGCCTTGTCATCTCAGAACCAATAGAGTTCCAATGATGGAGAAAGAAGGAAAGGCGCCTTGTCATCCTAGGACAATGGTGTTTTTATATTAAGGATGTTTCATTAGACGTTGGAGTCCCAGAGTGTATCATTTTAGCCTTCATGTTTGAAAATAAAGTACGTGAAACTTCGCCTAACGAGGTGTTGTAGAAGCAAACAAAATAAAACTTCACTTTTTTCCCCCCTTTAAAAGATTATGTTTTGAATAATCGATATTTTAATGCTCTCTTCCAGATTCAATGCAGCAGTTTTTATTCGTGATTTCTTAAATCTTTCTTATTCTCAATTTTTCTCTAGAATCAAAATAAATCTTTTTTGTTAAGTTTCGGGGAACTAATTTAAAAATTGAATAGTTTTAGGATAATCCGTCAATTTGTTTGAGGCACTGAAACATCATTTAGGGAACATATATTTGTCATGATTTTACCCTTTATAGAGGTAGGTAATTTATTTCGTTATATTTTTAAATATTAAAGATAATTTTGAAACGTTTGAATAATTTTCCCGTTGTAAACCTGGAATAAATCAGGAAAGTTTCCATATAAAATACACAAAGATAACGAGCATATATGAATGCACAAGTGGTATGGTATGATGACCTTGCTAGCGTCAATTCAGAAACAAAATTTTCCATATATTAAGGAAATACGAGGAGCGGTAAATAAGTTTTGCGATTCAGTAGTGCAAAACAGAGGAAGAGGGATGGCTGTTTGTAGGGGTGTTAGGACAAGTTAAGAAAAGTCAGGACCGTCAGCCACACCTTCCTGCCTCGTCTATTTAAGAAGCAGTAGCTGATCGCAGATCGTCAGTCACAAATTTTTCAACAATGGAGAAGGCTGAGCACCGCGCAGTGATCAAATTTTTGACCAAGGAAGGCAAGAATGCAAAAGAGATCCATGAACGCATGGTTGCAGTGTACACCAACACCGCCACTTACTATGCAACCATTGCTCGCTGGAATAGGAAGTTCCGCCATGGTCATGAGTGCCTTGAAGATGACCCCCGTCCAGGACGCCCATCACACGTGATCAACGAGGACAATGTGGCCCGTGTGGAGACGATGATCCTCGAAAATCGAGAGATGAAGATCGAAGAAATCGAGCAAGAACTTGGAATATCACAAGGAAGTGTTATCAACATCATCTAAGACAATTTGGATCCCTAGAAACCTCACGCCCCATGATCGACTTCGACGTCGTCAAAGTCCACATGGTCAGAGTTGCACAAGCTGCCCTGCGCGAATGTGGATTCGAGGAGCTTAACCATCCCCCTTAGAGTCCAGATCTGGCCCATAGCGACTACTTTTTATTGCGCCAGCTCAAGGCTGCACTGCGTGGCCGCCGGTTGGGAAACAATGAAGATGTCCAGCTCGCCGTCCAGGAGTGGATTGAACACCAGTCGGGAGATTTCTGGTTTTCAGGAATTCGAAGCCTCAGGGACAAGTGGCGCAAGTGCATTGAAGTCGAGGGTAGTTATATTGACCAATAATAGAACACTTTTCCTCATATCTCGTGTCCTTATATCCGAATTACAAAACTTATTGACCGCCCCGCGTAGCTTTTAATTGGTCAAAATGAAGAAAATAGGTGACTGTGTGGAGAAGTTGAAGTTCCCTTCGAAATTTGAAAATTTTACAGAATGGATTATACCAATGGTAAGCATCTATTTTCTTAGGTGACTGAGTCCACTTTATTCAATTTTCCAGTGTAGTTAAAAAAAAATGTCATTATGAATATATAGAAAAGACTTTGTTGTTGTATATAACTCCTCAGGAATAGAAAACCTCTGCTCCCTCCGAGGACTCCGGAGATTAAGGAAGAAAGCGTTCATCTAAAGGCCTGTTTTGTAGCCCATGACAAAGATACCACACTAAGTGAGGCTGCTCTTTCTTTGAGACTGTCCTGCGGGGATCAGATTAGAGTGGGGGTAAAGCAGTTGAATGCAGCGGGAAATTCTAGAGAAGGTAAAATTTCTATTGCATGTGGAATTCTATCCAAGTGTGATGAACTCATTCCAGGATTACCTACAGGCGGTATGGTAATGTCATTTCCTTGTGGAAATAACTGACCACTACAACTATTTTTATCTTGATCTACAGGGTGACTAGGAATAAAGTGAATAAATGGATGAGAAGGAAAAATCAAAATATTAAGGAATGCAAAGTTTGCAGAGATAAGAAATAATAATGCTGCTATAAGGCTGCATTATGAACTTCCAATAACAAAATTATACAAGAAGTGTAGTAACTGATAGTTCCAAGTTGCCCTCCATTTATGAATACATAAATATTTACCCTAAAGAATATATGTAGGGAATAAAATATTATCATTTATGAATAGAGGTTCATGCAATATGGCTTAGCAAATATTTTGGTATTTTACTATAATAGTGCCAAACTTCCTGTTTAGAAAAATAAATTTATTTTATAATTTGCTAATTAATGTTTCTTATTTAGTAAACTAAAAAATAACAAAAACATCTCAGGAGAAGGGAGAGGTTACTTATGATAATACAGAGGTCGCCAAACGTTTTGGAGACAAATATATATATTTTTCTTTTCTCATCCGTTTTTAAAATTTACTTGATAGGAATAATTATCCTAATATTCAAATTATTGCAAGTTTATTAAACAGTCAGAAGTTTATAAATAGTAAGAAAAAAAACAGCTATTTCTTCACTGGAGCCAAAATCGTGCTCTGATCTTTTTCCTTTATAAGGTGAGTTTCAGTCCCCTGAGCTTTGATATTTGATCACAAGGGAAAAATGATGTAAATATGGATTAAATAAATGATGTGTAATTGTACTTATAATTAAATATCATTCATTTAACATATATTTGTCATAGTTTTACCTTTTATATAGGTAATCTATTTCGTGATATCTTTATGCAGAAATAAATATTTGAATCGTTTTCAATTCCAGAAATGGTTCTTTCAAAAGAAACTTTAGGGCCATTGTTGCGCTGCTTTAAAGTGGTTTCAAATGAAAGGCGACAGTTGCTAAGACTATTTTATAGAACCAAAGTCTTTAGGATCATTAGTAACTTTAAAACAACTAAATATTTTCCTAAGAAGTAGTCTTCTAGGTGCCCAAGGTTTTTCCAATGAACGAAAAGATAGGCTTCGGTAAGTTCCTAGCTTACGATTGAGTTGCTTTCAGTGCCAAACTTGCTTAGAATAGGAAAGAAGCAGGTCTTAACGGGTCAGTGAGTAGAGTTAGGCGGCGGAGACTTTTCGCAAAAGGTTTCAAGTATAGAAGAGCTGTGAAGAAGCCTCATCCCACCAAGAATAACCTTACGAATAGGCCCCCCTTTTGTTGGAAATATAAACAATAAACTGTTTAAGAATATGGCAAATTGATATTCTTTTATGAAGCTCTCTTCTGCTTGTTTCGAGCTCCTAGATGATTCTTCGTTTGGAGGAGAATAGAGAAGCGCTTTCACAAGTCTTATGTCGTGTTTATGTTGAGCCATCCGTACGCTATTCATGTCTGGAGCCGCTTATCATCTAGGAGTAATAGAGCACTAACAATTATGCACAAGATCATTGTATTGAGCTCAAAATGGTACAAAAACGGGCCTCATTAGCAGCTTTTCCCAACATTCACAACCAATTTGTCGATGATAAATTTATTTTCAGAATAAAGGCGCAGATTTTTGCAGACCAAAAGCAGTAATAAATTCCTTGGCTGAGAATAACTTCTGGGAACTTGGCCAGGGAATTCTTTTAGATTTGAACCCAATAGTGAATTTTTTGGGTGATAATCAAACTTTTGGTTAATCAACATTGACTAAACGCATCAATTCACGGTATTCAAAGGTAAAATAGATTTGCATTATAATTTTTGTAGAAAATTTTACCTTCAAATTATGATACATAAAACATACTAAAGCAAAATGTAACGTTTGATTAGTTCTATTAATTTTCTTATATGAAGAAATATAGTAATCTCAAAACCATTTGGCCAGAACTGCATTTCACAAAACTAAATAGAAACTGAGTTTTACTACTTATATACTTCGAGCTGTATTATTTGACATATAATGGAATCTCCTGTCCCTTTTTATATATTTTTCACTCTTGCCAGGGACAGATTGATCAAAACTCTACCTTTCCTGAAAATCAAAGCTTTTTCAGAAGTGTGGTTTTGGCATTTTTTACCATGAGTGTAATGAGGTATATAATAAAGGGAAAAAATTACTCTCTATAATTGCAAACTTATTGATACACAACAAAAAAATGAATGTCTTTGTTATCTTTAATATCTTAGCAGTTATTCATTTCATTACTAGAATTTCTTTTAACCATATTTTTTTTATCCTCCATATAATCTAACATTCATTTCCCCTTACATTTTTATTACCTTTCAAATTTTTCCTGACAATTTTTCTTCTTGAAAAAAAAAATAGTCATAGAAAGTTATTTGAGAAAGAAAAATAGCATCTATTCTTCTATTTTTGGTGAGGATAATTGTATAAAATGAATTATCTTTTTGCTTTACTATTCCTCCTTAATGTAATCATTAAATTTGTATTTAGGGTAGCCTTTTATTTCTTTAACCTTAATTTACAGCAATGGGTACCAGTGTGCAGTTAATGAGAAGAAATCCAATTTGGAGCAATTATTGGTGCTTAATGATCAATAATGGACCATACCAAAACGATGTGAAGCTTCGCTGACAAACAAAGGACATCATTTTAAATATTAACTGCGCGGATCAATTATTAATAAAATTGGGTTGTGGCCTAAAACTTTGCATATTTCACCTTCAAATTTTAATACAATCATAGTAAAATAAAATAAAACGTTTAATTAGTTTACCTAATTTATTTACATGAATAAATATATTATGTATACTTATAATATACTATAAATCTACTGGAATCGAAGTATCAATTTATTTCATGTTTGCTTTCTCAAAAATTCTTTAGTCAATATAAATAGTGAATAATTTTGTAAGTAATTTGAACAAACTTTTGGAAAAATGGAGATAGATATAAAACTTCATATAGAGTTCGTTTCTTCCTCGATCGATCGCAACACTTTTCTCTTTCTTCTTTCTTTATTTTCACGTGTTCTCATTTTTATTACAATTTTAATACAAATATTCTCCATTTGGGATGCGTGAAAATTCCATCCGAATAAACAAAAATATAAGCCCGAAATAGAATAAAGCAAGAGAAAATCTAACCTCTAATTCAAAAACGATCCAAATCCATATTATTTACTTTTAGCATTTTGTTTTATTTATCAATTATTTATTTACAAATTTTCTCTCTTATTTTATTATTTAGAATTATTTTTGTTCATTAAGTGGATTTTATTAGTTAATTATTCATTTAAAAACGTACCAACCACATGAGGCATCGCAGCACACGAATTTTGAAGGATATAATAAAAGAGAGGAAGTGAAAATGTTGCAGGTAGGGAATTTTCAAGAATCAAAAAAGGAGAATACTTGTTCTGCTAAAATGTGGGATAGATGGTAATTACAGAGCGCTAAAATAATCAAATCCATTTGGTATTTTAATAAAAAATATAGGTAAAACACATTAAAACGTAGATGCAGATGCTATTTTTTACAACAGGTTCTTAAATGAAGGGTTGCAATAAGCAGAGGTGAGAAAGCCACAAAAAAGGTTCTATATTAAGAAAGAAAATTAGTATAACCGACAAAAGGAAACTTCCTTAGTGAGGAAAAAATCCAGGAAAGTAGCGATTATATGAAAAAATGGGGGGAAATGATCATCAGAAAAGAAATGATAAATAAATCTTCTCTAAATCCAAACTCAAATGTTCATGGGAAAAAAGTATAATAGGAAAAATAGAAAGAAAGAAAGTGAACCAAAAAGATTTTTGAGATACGTTAATTAATCGTAAATGATCAGAGATTGCATCGGATAACTGTAAAATTCTGAAGGCTTCGTAAATGTGCAACAGACCCATAAAGTCGCGACATTAAATGAAGATTTTGAAAACTTCTTTGCTGCGAAAGGCATATGAAGTTTAGCCACAACCCCCGACGTAGTTAATTTTTATGATGACAATATTTAATCGTTCAAAATATTTATATAACTGAAACGGAATAATCTTTTATATAAAGTAAATCAAATTATGAAAAGTCCCATGTTTCAAAATGTTCCAAGCGAGTTTAAAGACGCAAATGTAAAATCAACTTCTAAAATGGTGCCTGATTTAATTAACTTCTGATTTTGGCCAGTTTGAACCTATTGTAATAATAGAAAATATTGAGCCCCAAACTTTAGTAATGGTACTCGGCATGGTATTAAATTGTTGGAATTTTTATCAAATACTATAAATCTGTCAATATAATTTACCTCAATGTTCAGAAGGCATTTGATATTCTACCGCATATGCTACTTAAAATAAAGTTAAAAACACACGGAAAAGGGGCAAATTTAATTTTTAAAAATATAGATTTTGGCCGATCAAAGGCCACTGTGTAAATGAAATTCAGTCAAGCTGGGAATCGGTCGTAAGAGCGTTCCTTCAAAAATCACTTCTTGGTCCATTTTTGTTCGTAATTTATATTAACGATAATAAAAGTAATTTATTTAGCAAAATTTACAAATCGAGTTGGAAATGACAGATAACTTTCAATGTAAAAAATTTTAAGTTAATGCATTCATTTCAATAAAATTCCAATGAAGTATACAACATCGGTGGGGATAATCTAAGCACAGTTACATTGGTATAAGATTTATAGGTGATAATATCGCCTGACTTAAGTTTGAAAATCAAACTCTTACGTAAAGAGCTTGTGTGAATTTAATAGGAATGGGCGATTTGATTTTCGTCTTGTAATCTTCGAAAATATATCTGAAGCGGGAAAGCTTTCAACATAAAGTAAAAAGATTCTTGATATAAATAAATAATAAGAAGACACGCCATAGCGACCTAATTTGCTTTCATCTGCTGAAAATCGTTTGCGCGGTGAGCGTTTTGAAGTGGAGGAACACAAGGAAATAACTACTCCAATCTTATTAGCAAATAATGTAACAATGCGGTAGCTCAGAACGTTTTCTTATACAAAATTACACTGATGTGAAATAATTTACCGTCACATGTTGGTGAAACCATTTCAGTCATAATGCTTAAAAATCGAATTGATAAACATTACTTTAACATATAAAATTACAATTAAAAGTATCATTCCGTATAACTGATGTATAATTTATATTCGATTATCGTTACACTTTAATTTATCTCGTCTATTCTCTTCTTTACTTGGACTGGCCTCGAGAAGGTTTTAGGATCTTTGCCTCTCTGAAAATCTGAAGATCCAAGAGAGTGGAATCGATCCCATAGAAAAGAAAGATTTTTCAAACGAATTAAGAATCGTTAGGTTAACTAAATTTGATCCCATCAATTAAATAAAGAGAGAATTCTTTTAAAAATCTGAATTTCATCCCTTTAATAGTAATACCGCTATCTTTACATAATTTTCCAATTGGTAAATTCACTTGGCTATCCAGATTTTATGATCCCTTTCTTAGGTGTAGGATGGTGATGGGATAGAGCAAATGCCCTCGGAATTGCAACGTAATGACCTTTACGTTGATTATATGGAAATATAGCACAAAATCTTCCGATTTCATCCTTCCACAATTATCTTCTGAATTATTATCAGTATATTATTATTACACAATAACACTAGTAATGAGAGGACGAATTGTGGCTTACGCAGATACAAACAAACTTTCTATTATGAGGATTTCTACAAGAGCTGCCCTATTATATGGCTTTGTTACCATTTAATACCCGTTCTGGAAGACGGTACGGATATTCTGAATTCCCCACACAAATCCTTGTCTTTCATGGAGATAAAAAGGCAATATGGCAGGGTCTATCTAAGTATAGAGGCGGTGTAAATTGTTGGATGGTGTGCATAGCATTTTTGTTGGAAGTATAGTATGCTTTTGCATGAAAGGTTAGCGATGTGATTTCTTCCACATAAGTAAGAGGGGTGGGGAGCATGAGAATGTAATATCACAATGACTATTTATATATTTTTTATCGAAGAAATAAGGAGAAAGGTACAAATGCGAATTAATGAAAGGGATATAAACTTGGTGTGAAGGACCAATTGGTTGTTGAAAAAATACTGAGTGTCCATCGCGGGAAAATGCATAATGGTGCAGTAGATTTTGATGCGTTCATGTGTGTGCATACACCATTTTGTAAGAAAATGATTGATTATTATTAGAAATTTTTCAAATAGAAGAAATATACCATATTAGATATCTAGGCGTAAATATCATTCTAATTCTGTTTGGTTATATACATACTAGAAGTCAATGACTACATCCCATTCAAGTGAAGAATATTCTTACGTCACCCTGTAAGGTGACGTCCACTAATTCATCTCATCGATATCCTCTCAAGTTTTGAAATAATTTGCCATACCATGGAAACTGTAGAGCGATAAGTCTTAGATGACGCAAAAAACAACTCCCCAAAATCGGACTAGAGGTCAGTATTCCACAAGAAATACTGGTCCCAAGATGAACCACGAAACAAAATTAGGCAAAAATAGTAAAAGTAGATAAATTCTAAAAAGCCCAGAGCATTGTAAAATTAATATTTTCCAGCATTGAGATTGAAAAAAAGGCTAAAACCGAAGGTTTGCTGGGGTTCTACCTGAGGGGAGCACGATAGCAGATCAAAAAGGGAGAATATAGCCCAATCAAATGCTGTTATAGGTGCTTCCCCATGGGAAACCACCCAACTAAAGAGTACAAAGCAACGGAAACTGTGTGTTCCAATTGCGTCGCTCCTGGACACGGTTGGAAAGAGTACAACAATGACAAACAGAAATATATCAACTGTGGAGAAGACCACAGGACCATGGCCTTGAAATCCCTCATCTGCACGGCGGCGGTCCGTAAGAAAAGAGAAAAGATCAAAGAACAACAAGAGAAGAAGAAGAGAACGTTGTATGCAGAAGCAATTGCAATAATCAAGACCAACCAAGTAAATCTAACCATCGCACTTAAACTATTAATACCGAAGGAAGGCCAAGAAATCATCTTCATGATTATCTTCGCCCATTTGGCCAATTTGGCGAACTCGGAAACTTTCGCAGAAGTAGCCCATGACCTGATGAAAAAAGGCGGAAGGAAGAAAAGGATATGGTTCCGCCCAAATCCCCGTCTGGAGAAATCCTAAATATCTAAATTATCGACTCCGAAAAAGCTACAGAAGAAACCACAGAAAAAGATCGAAGCAATTATAACGAAGGCTATAAACGGAGCACCAAAAAGAACAAACCGAAAAAAAGGAAAGAAAAAAAGAATTAGAAGTAGAAGAAACTGCCGAAGAGGACGAAAACAGTAATAGTTTGACGTCGAACCAGAGTTTGTAAAAGAACAAAGCCACAAAACGAGGGAATAAGAATGAAAAATCCCAAGGACAAACACAACCAACTAACGACGAACAAGGTATGCCTTTGACGGAGAAAAAAGTGCTCCTATGAAAGACTATTTCTTCGACGGAAACGAAGCTGCCCTTTAAGGTCTTCAGTTCGCCCCTGTGCAAAGCCCCTGAAAGATGATGTTAAAGTGCTACTCCAATCAATTCATAGGGGAAAGTCCAAGTGGACCTTTATGAAACGTACTCAGGAGAAGAGATTGAAAATCTGATGATGGAAGGTACCATGACCATTCCAGCCTCCATGAATTTGCAGACCTTCAAGACCATCAAATGTGGATAGAAGACTTAGTAAATCGATAAATAAGTGCCAGTAAACAAAATATGAGTGTATTAGTCTCCTTATTAGCATAAGTAGTAAAACAACTGTAATGCGCGTGTGAAAAATAACAAAAAATAATTTGACTTGACTAAGTATAATATCTATAAAAGTGTCTAAAATTAACAAGTGTGTTAATTAGCTAAATTTAGATTATAAGTGTATTAAAATGCTTAACCAGAAATTAATTAACGAAAGTGTCTTAAAATATCATATTAATATTGAAAGCATGTAAAATATCTAGCGAGTAAAATAATAATAAAAGTGTTCTAAATTATAAAGCAAATAGGAAAGTACTAGCCTTCTAAAATACAATGACGTGTGTAAAATCTTTTGGGCAAATTGAATAACATAGCATATGCAAACCAAACTAAAATTCAGTGTTATGTGTATAAAACCAAAGAAATTTGTATAATATATTATGCGCATAAAATAAAAGAAATATGTATAATATATTAATTAAAAAATGTAACCACCACAGAGAAAAGAAATGAAGTTGTATTAACTAGAAAATAGAAATCAAATAATAAACTGCGTACGATAAAACTATAAAGTTATTATAAACTTATTAATGTGCAATATGAAATAATTTATGTATATCCTTGTAAATTTATCATCTAAAATTTTTAACTACGTAAGATGAAACTAGGAAGTTATTTAATTCTTTAAGGTACAATATGAAAAATTAATATATATATCTTTGTAAATAGAAAAATTCGAAAATCCATTCACCTGGAAACGTTGACTCATACTATTATTATATACTTTCTATTCTCCCCTTGATTTTGGCATTATTTCACCATTATTTGTCTATTTATTTTCTACATATTTTTAAAATTCCTATTGTATTCTCATTTTTAATTAAATCTTTGCCCTTTTTGGACACCATAAATGGTTCAAGTACAACATGTAAAAGTGGCAAAGCCTAGGGTAAAAGTGGTGCATTTAGGGACGGAGTGGGCATCTGTTCTTCTACACTCTGCATGGCTGCCTGGGCTGTTAGGGCAGAGATATGTCTGTACTGAGCTAGAGGTTGATCTCTGGTCTCCCATGGTAGATTAATACTGCCTCAACCATCAGGAGACTGAAAGGTGGGGGTCAGGGTAGATAATTCGGTGGTATTATCTAAGCTGGCGCTGGTCAGAAACAGAAAATGTTCTTCCATTGAGTGGCGTCTTATTGGGCCACTCTGAAGATGTGCTGACAATCTTTAAGAAAGGGGTGTGGAGGTCACGCTTATGTAACGGAAGTTGCGGTAGGTACAGAGACCGACAGGACATGAAAATTGGTAAACGGTGTTTACCTCTTGTATTTTGATTGTTTGGGGAGACAGCTGTTTTTCAGGATCAGGGAGAACGTGTTCCTTGTTTTATAAAATCTGATGAGGTTTATTTGGCTTGTGGGATGAGGGGGTGAGACGGTGCTTTGGACAATACTCCTGAGGATTTTCCTTATCTTTTTGGCAGATGGTGTTCACCTTCGCTTTGTAGTATTAACTATATTCTGGAAAGATTCTCTCTGCAAGAGTCATATAATTGTCCATCTTATCTCGTATCAATGCGTCAATGTCTGGTTGGGCATAGCCGTTGTTAATGAGAAGGCTTTCATTTCATTTGAGCTCGGCGTTCATGCTTGCCCAATCGTTGCAGTAATTGAAGGGCCGATTTACATAGGACTGGATTTTGCTTTTCTTATACTAGCTTGGGCATTTCTGAAGTCCGTTAAGGCAGAATCTCAACTTTATTAGCTTAACATAAACTTGAGTATGGAAACAGAGAGGTCAAGAGTGTACGAGAACGTCAAGGTACGGGAGAGTTAAATTGACTTCAATTTCAGGCATGAGTGAGCTTCAAACAATCTTCAATTCAGTGGTTTCTTGGGAGCGCGATCCATTGATATAAAGGTCATCGATAGAACTTGCATATATGGAGGGTAACGGTCTGAGAAGAGTTTAAATAAGTTTTCTTCAATGGTTTTCATGTTTGAATTACCAGAGGAGATCCCATAGTGATACTGTCCATATTATGGTCGTGTCGGCAAAATGTATGTGCCTCTGACCAGAGCCACCTTGAATTATACCACCGAAATTATCAACCGTGACAACCACCTTCCCCGTCTGAGCATGACTGAAGCAGTATTAATTTACCACGATAAACCAGATATCAACATCCAGCTCCTTCCAGACATCTCGCTGCCCTCACATCGTAGGCAGCCATGCAGCGCGTCGAAGACCAGAAGTCGACTCTAACCCTAAATTCACCACTTTTACCCTTGGTTTTGCCACCTTTACCTGTTATTTCTCAATCATTTATGCTGTTCACGTCTTACGCCTTCAGAAAGATAGAACAATGTATATAGTGAGATTAGAATGGGCAGAAGTTGTTACGTAAAGTAGTGAAAGAGAAATGTGAGTGTTGCTTGCAGCTGCTGGATTTCCAGCCATCTCTTGGATACTTTCCTTCACGTTGTTTTCGCTCTTCTTTTAATTAATATGAGGTGATGGAGGCTCTCGCGCCTCTAATATTTTTGTATTTTTATTATTTTTTATTCGATTATTTTGCAGTTGTGTTATTATTTGTTGCCTTTTTAAATCACTTGCACAACAATTTCTCGTTTATTTATATATTGTTCATGGTTCTCCTCCGAGTAGTTTGCCACTTCTAAAATATTGCTTATTCGATTCTCTGTAGTCTAGGCGTATTTCTATTGCTTTTCTTTCTTTTTTGTTAATTTTCCTCTCCAATCTGTCCCATACTTCGTTCGCTCTTGTATGTAGTACAACATTAATTGGTTCTATTTCGATTTCCTGATGTAGGTCTCTCTGCCTGTAATATTCTCTCCTCTTTGTATTTGTAGCTTGACGATGTTGGAATTATGCAATCTTTTAATGGGATTGTTGGATACAGTAGGATTGAGCGGCATTGGGTATTATAGAGTTAAATTTTATTGCTTCTGTTCAGTCTTCTAAGCTGGTACATCTTGACCAAGTTTGCCTTGGTGAACTTACTCCGCTCCATGTTTTCTATAGCAACACCCTGTTATTTTCATACCAAGAACTTTGCCATCCATATTGTATCTGTATAATTTTTTGTTCACTATTAATCTTGAAGTTTTTCGCCTTCCTATTAGTATAATTGTAAATTTATCGATGTTCGTACGAATCTTCCACTTTTTCTCATAATTGTTTATATTTTGGATCTTCGCAGCGTAGGAGCTTGTCTGTATGGACTATTGGTTATGACGGTACTATCAACAGCAAACTGCATATATTTTGTGGACTCGAAAATCGGATCTGGTAAGTCCCTTGTATAGATAATATAATGAGTTGGATTTAAGCATTCTCCTTGCATGACAACCTGTTTGAGTTCAAAAATTGTTCCTTTGTAATCTTTAATAGATATGTAAGCTATTCAGTCCATGGTATAGTCACATATATTTGGTTTAGATTGATTGTAGGCCTAACCTTTTTATTATAAATTTCAGGCCTATCCCCCACACATTGTTAAATATCTTTTGACGTCCCTCAATATCAGATTGTATAATTCTGATCATATTTGGCTTTCGCTAATGTTTCTACAAGGTCGGCTAATGTTGTCTCCGTGCCTCTTCCTTTTCTGAATCCATGTTGGTGCTTAGGAATCAGGTCATTTTCTTCGAGGTGATAGATCAATCTTCTATTTGTTACCCCCTCCAATAGTCTGCCAACCACTTCCAAGAGTGTTATCGGACTAAAATTTCCTGGCTGATTCGGTGGTTTGCCCGGTTTAGGTAAAAATATAATTTTACCAGTCTTTAGCGGATCGGGAAATACCCTGAAATAATCGTAGTATTATATAAATCGGTAAAGTTATTAAGGAATTTGTCTGGTGCTCTTAACAAATTCTCTCTCGTTATTCCCGATTTTCCGGGTTCTTTTTGTTTTTCGCTAAGAAATTTGCTTTGAATTTCTGTTGTAGTGTTCAGTTTCGATACCTTGTCCTTCTATTGATGTTAATAAGGCTAAGTGGTTAGGTCTTATTTCATGCCTGTGTAATTCTAATTTCTGCACTACCTTTACTTCATGCTCTCTATCAAATTCCTCGTTCTTGTTAAGAGGATATATCGAAAACTTTGCTCTAATGGTCCCGGAATGTGTTCTCTATTTGATAAGGTTCTCTTGTTTCGTTTCCATTGTTGTTCATGGCGAGTTTAATTTGGTATTTTATATTTTGCCAAACTTTGTTTGGGTTTATCTCTTTATCCATAGATTTCACGAGCTGGTTTCATCTTGCTTCTCTTTCTATAGCTGTTTTTGTGATTATTTTATCATTTATTGTTTGTAGGTGTTCTCTGCTCCCTTCTTTGAGCCATAATGGTCTAGTGTATCTCTAATGCAGCAATTTGGGCTGAGCGTTGAGGGTGTAAAAGAGTGTGATATGATGTTTTGGGGAGGTATTTTTTGTCTGCTTCGAAAAGCGCCTTTAGTAGGCTGTCGGTAGCTGATTCGATATATTTAAGGTAGCCTCGCTTAATTCTGGTTAGTAGTAATTAGAGGGTTCATCTGCGTAACCGCGCCAGTTGACAGCTGTATAACTCTTTCTCAATGGGCATTTTACTTGTATTGGATCCATCGAGATGGCATTATTACCATTTATTGGTCACTATTAGGGACGAACCTTTTATAATGGGGTAGATTAATCTGAATCTTGGTTACTAAAACAATATCTGGTTTGATTGCTCTGCTTTGTCCGAAAAAGGTTGGGAAATCTGGACCCAGTCTTTCCAAAATTCCCTTTCAATTAGTGTATCCAGATTTCTTTTAATGTTGTTAAAGTTATTAACCGGACGTGCTGGAATTGGCATTTAAATCGCCCACAAATATAGTAGGATCATTCTGCCCCAAAACGTTCAAGAAGTTATGAATCGGTAGAAAATTCCTTCCTATTGGTTGGTGCGCTATCATTATCGTTATAGGCCCTGTGGATGTTTCTAATTTGAGTGATAGGTTGGCCTCTTAAATGTGTTGTGGCCCACTAAACTTTATGTCCTTCTTTATTGCTAGTGCTACCTCATCAAACTTAATGTTTCTTATAGTCGTTGTTTTGATGTTATAATTATATATTTTTATTGGATTGTTCTCTGCGTCAATATTGGTTTCATTCAATAATATAACGTTTGGATCTTGTTTAATACATATATGCTTTGCATAAGGTGCGCCGCTTTATGTCCCACCCTCTGACATATAATTTTCAGTTAAGTGTTCTTGTGACACTTCCATTCCGCTTTATTTAATTCTCGATCGCAAGGTGATTTTGTTCTTCTGCTCTTCTTTTTCTTAAATTTCTCTTTTGTTACAGTGACACATAGAGCTGCAGGTATGTCTGAATTTCCTCTCATTATTATTTCCTTCACCTCTCTCTCCGTATACGGTTCTTCAAACTCATATTTGTATCATTTCTTTTTTAGGCCATAAATAATTTTTCTAGTATTGTTCCCTGGAAATGGTCGATCTTCTGGTGCATAGAATTTCAGCCTAAAATCCTGGCTTTTTGCTCTTGTCTTGGGACTGGTTGTTTTCGTTTTCTACTTGCATAACTTGATATTGTTCCATGTGCATGCTGCTATTCATTGATGTTTCAAATTCCATGTTACTATCAGTTATTTGAGTTTCTCTTGGTATAGATAATCCTTGGGTCTCCTTGGGGGCTTGGGTTTGTGCATTGTTTCTGATTTACACATGTTTGTTCAGGTGCCGTCGTAACTTGTTCCTAAAATTCTGCAGTACTGAACATTTAGAACTTCTACCAATGGAGGGTTTTCCAGAAACCACTTCTCTTCTAATTCATTGTGGCTTAGCATCTTGTTTAATTCTGGAGATTAAGATCCCGGGTTAACAAATCTTAGCACATGTGCATGTAGTATACATGCTAATATGTTCAGTGATTTTCTTGTGTTTTAATTTAATATGTTCTTCGTGCTTTGGTAATGGTCAACGTGGCTTTTGCACTTTTTGCGTATGTATAGTTCTGAATTTATTCTTGTGTTTTATCTTTCTCTTTACGATTCTTTTCTATAATTTTCTTCTTGATGGACATGCCATTGCCATTGTGCAGTGATTTGCTCCACAATTTAAGCATTTCTTATTTTGAATGATGCATTCTCTCCACGTATGTGATGTCAAACTGTACTAAGAACACAAATTTACGTCCTTATTTGGGCATTCTGTGGTGGTATGCTTATCCAGCGCAAAACACTTCAAGCATGTTAGTAGGAATACGAAGTCGTCTCCTTTGATTTGATTTGATTGAAGGCTAATAGCCCGTTCTCTTTCGCCTTTCTTGCCGTGTCTATCTTACTAAAAATAACCTTAAAGATGTGAGTGTGTTCTACATTAGTGCTCTTTTTTACGAATTTGATCACTTCTTTAACCTTTGCCCAATCTAGCATTTTCTCTATTTATTCTTTTATTTCTTCAGCACCATGTCCCTTTATCCTTGCGTTAATCTGGCTGCAGTAAATAGCCCTTGTGCTTCGATTTGTGGAGGCACTTTAGCTTGAAGGCCTATTGATCTTAAATATACGGTTGCTTTCTCGTTAAGTAGCTTATTGACGTCCTTTTCGGTCTGGCAGATGGCTATATAGTTGGTAGTGTAATCTAGTAGTCTGATTAAAACTATTCCGAGCTCTCCATAGATTACTCTAAATATGTTGGTCCTATCCGGTTTTTGCGCACATTTTGATGTAAGCAGTGGCAGCCGTTTTGAATCTTGCATGATGTTATGGGTACGGGGTTATCAGCATATGGATGGGGGATTACCAGCTTATAGTTTGGTTGCCCCGGTTTGTGAGTGTGTTATGTATGAACTATTTAGAATGGAAGGTGAGGCGTCTTCGATGCTATTGCGCTCCTCGAAGATACCCGTCAATTGCGGCAGTGCGTGAGCGATGGCGTCTGGCAGAAGATCACCTAACGAGTATCAACGTATGGTAGGCGGAAGGCCGACCTTTGTTCTATAATCAATATAGATTCTGTCTCCTTAAGTTTTCAGGGAAAATCGCTTTTAGGCTGGGTTGCCAAAGGTGCCTCGGTAATCGTGAGAAAAGAAAAGGACTTCAAAAGTAAGACGGCTATAATAGGCTTTATTCTTATTGAGTGTCCTAGCAAGCTGGAAGAAAGCGGAAACGTTCGAATTCTGCTATGTCAGCGAGAAAACGGATTCGTGACGCTAATCTGTTACATGGAGTAACCTAGATAAAGATCTTATATTCATCGATTTGAGGTTAACAGTCTGCTGCAATAATCGTGCTGCACTCTTACATAGCTTTGATGACAACTATATATATATGTATATATATATATATATATATATATATATATATATATATATATATATATATATATATATATATATATATATATATATATATATATATATATATATACAATTTTCTACAAGTAACTTTTTGGCTTCTTAATTAAAACGAGAGTGGAAAAAGATAGAGTAAGTAGAGTTCGAAAAAGTTTAAAGATGCATTTCTGATCAAGTTATTATTCTGGATTATTCCGCTGCGTGTAGGGGGCCCTACCTAACAGTGGTTACTTCACCCACATAAGTCCTCCGCGTACACGGGTTCTAACCCGCCCCTTGCTACGTCCAGCTTATGCGCTGGATAAGCGGCAGGTTTCAGCTATGGCTAGCGTTTGTCCGGCTATCTAAGGGGACTTGAGCGTCCTGAGCGACACGCCGTAAATAGGGGTGAGAGGGAGAAGAGTAGATCTTTTCAAAACTCGAGTCCGGAGTCATTACAAAGTCCACTGGATTCTCTTCTTTGTTATTCTTGGTTCTTTTAGTAGTTCCAAATAGGTAGTCTGCTGATGAAATATCTATATGATACTTCAAATGCAAAAGTAAGAGTAAGAGTAAGACAATTGTTCTCCATCATATGCTGTCCTTACGTCGTACGTCATGAAGAAGTAAGAAAAATAAAGTGTATATTAGGAGTTAAGTGGATAGAAATTGTAGAGAAAGTTGGGAAATGAAATAGGTTATGTTGGTTTTAGTTGCTGTGTGACCAGCCATCTCCCGTGTTGTTCTTGTTATATTTTAACCTTCAGTCTTCAGTTGGAGGCTTTCGCACCTCTTGATCTCTTTATTTGTTCATTGTTTTAATCTACCTTTCTATTGCAGACTGAATTTTTTACTTGATGATCTATGCAAATGCATAGCAACCTCAGTTGAACATATAGATTAGAGCCAGTTCCCCTCTTGCTTTGGGTTTCCCGCTCCTAAAGTTGCCTTTTTTGTTGAATCTATGGACTTGCAGGATTTCCATAGCTCTTTTATCTTCTTCGCTTAGTATTTTTCTAACTTATCCCATACTTTCCATGCCCTGTTGTGCGTGTATAGCAATGCATTTGTCGCTGAGAGATCAATTTATTGATGTAGGTCCCTTACCCATCTGTGCTCTCTCATCTTTGTGTCCATGATGATGTATACCCTCAGAGTTCTGAACTCTCTGGAGTTTTATTGCGTTAAGTTTGTGAAGTCTATTTACAGGGACTTCCGGGAAGAACAGATTGGACCTGCAGAGAGACTTGTGAATCTTGATATCTTTTCTTTTGGCACGCCTCTAAAGTGGAAAATTTTAGTTAGACTCGCCTTCGCAAGGTTGGTTCACTCGGCTACGTGCTTGATGTCCCCCCGCTGGGCGATCTTAAATCCTAGCACTCTCCCTGCGTTTTCATAGCAATAACTATTTTCTTTTACTTGGACTCTGGAAGTCTTGCGTCTTCCTATAGGTATGATATAAAACTTATTCACGTTTATGTGGATCTTCCACTTGCGCTCATATTTATTAATATTCTCTATCTCTACTGCCGTGACCCTCGCATGTTCCGGGCGTGACTGTATACGCTGTTTGCTACTATGGTGATATCGTCCGAAAATTGAATGTATGTTTTGAGATCGTAGACCGGTCTCGGTAGATCCATAGTATATACAGTCTGCAAAGTAGGACTTATGTAGCCAACCTGTGGGAACCCCGGTGGGACTTCGAAGATCAGTCCGTCACAATCTTCACCCGAGATATTTGCTTCCCGATCCGTAACATAGTCGCAAAGGCATTTCGTAAAAGTTTGGGGTAGCTCCAACCTCCTAATCTTGTACTTATAACTAATCCCCAAACTTTATCAAAGGCTTTTAGGACGTTCCTAATTACGATGTTGGTGTAAATTTTATGATATTTTGCCCTTACGAGTTTCTTCACTAGGTAGGCCTGAGCTGTTTCGGGGCACCTACACTTCCTGATATCATGTTAGTGTTGCAGTATCAGAGATCTTTCCTGTGGATATCTCATTAGCCTGCTATCTATTGCCCTTGCTAGCAGCTCAGCCAATGTCTCCAGCAGGGTTATCGGTCTAAAGTTGGCCGGTTTGTCAGGATACTTGCCGGGCTTCGGCAGAAATATAATTTTCCCTCTCTTCATTGAATCCGAGAAATAGACAGCACAGAGGGTGGCGTTTAATAAAAGGACTATTTTATTAAGAAAGGAGTCCGGCGCACTGACCAAATTCTCCTTAGTCATTCTTGACTCCCCAGAGGCCCTCTGCTTGGTGTTGAGGAGAGTACTTTTCAACTCTTGGGGGGACACTGGTTCAATTCCTTGCTCCTCTAATATCGTTGAGACTGCGCTATCGTTGGGGAGCATCTCGAAGCGATGTTGTTCCAGTTCCTCGACGATCCTAAGCTCATAGGCCCTGTCAAAGTCTTCTTTTTCGTCCGGAGAAATATCGAACCGCTTCCCCTCCAGTGCTCACGGAATGCAGCTTCGATCTCCCGGGGTTCTTGCGCTTCTAACCCGTTGTGTCAAATTTCAAACCTAGTCTTTGATTGCCTCTTGCGATATAAACCTTGTTCTAGATTTGCTTGGGTTAAACTTAGAATCAATAGGCTCCACAAATTTGTCCCATCTAGCGTTTCTCTATACTACCCTAGCTGTAATTAGGTCTCCCTCAATCCCTTGTAGTCGGGCCCAATCTTCACTTTTGGGCCCAGCTTACTCAATTAACTCTCTCAATTTGATGTATTGGTACTCAAGGTCTGCGATTTGAGTCGTCCTGAGTGGATGCGGAAAGGTTCTGAAGGTTGTTATGGGGACGCATTACTTATCCGCCTTAACTAGTGCATCCATTAGGTTTTCAAGTTCCAGGTCGATTTCCTCGAGAGTTGCTTTGAAAATGTCCTCCTGTTAGTATCCGGCTAATTCATCCACATAAGCGTTGCAATTACCATTCGGGTATTGTTTTGTAGGAGGGTGGCATACTTGGATCTGCTCCAGGGATATGGTGAGAACGACTATTCCATGATCGCTGTTCGATGAGGGAGCTTTTTCCACGTAATAATTGAAGTGTAGATCTGGATTCAAAAGTACTATATCGAGCTTGGTGTCTCTATCGGTCCAAAGTACGTTGGATATTCTGGCCTGATTCGAACACCCCAAATTCTCCATAAATATCACTTGATCTTTTCGCTTGAAAACAACCCTGAATTTGTGGAAGGGTAAAAGGAAGCTCCTTGAGTGTTAGCACAATGCTATGACGATCAGGTTCTTGGTAGAGATCCTTATGCTAATTGCTAGGTAAGCTTCGTCCAAATCATTGAGTTTGCTGAATCTGAGGTCATTTCTTACCGTGATTACGATGCCGTCGAAGAGGACGTCTTCGGTGATTTTTGCGATGACGGTGTAGATAAATACCTTGATTTTATTCGCTTTGGGTTTGATATTAATTTCATTCAGCCTTATTATCTCGAGATCTTCTTACAAGTAAGCGTTGCTCAGAGAATGCCTTTTCTCATTTCAGCCCGCAACGTTGTGGCTGAATACACTGAACAACAATGAAATAAAAACGGAATAAAGAATAACCTTTGCTAGGGGTCTTGTCGTGGAATGGCCAGAATTTCTCTTTATATATATACATATACATACGTAGGTAATTTAGGGGCTTTGGGCCAAAGTTCGTTAAAGAACGTTAGTGAATGGGGAAATTGTTATGGGTTCAGTAGGGATGGTTTATTATTAACTTGTGGGATCCTTTTTAAAACAAATATTATAAAGTGCAAGTTGGCCAAAGATTAACAGGTAGCTGGTATGCATTGGGATTGCAAAACAAAGACAGTGACGAAAATATATCTTTATTAACAACAAAATAATATTTAAATATACACAAATATTGGGTTTAAAGAAAATGGTCGTACAAACAGAGTTAAAATGTCTACGCGAGATATAAGAGGGTTAATTAGGGGATTAAAGAGGTAGGATTCAAGTCGGTGATTTAAAGGGGGATTTTAAACTGGGGCGAACACACAAAAAATGGATCGATTGGGTAAGCCATATTCTAGATAAATCTGCAGGCAGCAACGGTTACAATTAACAACGTGCTCGTTGCAGAAAAGGGGCCAGTTAGGATACCTCTCACTTCAGGTGAGGGAGCACTCATAGATGGCCTGCGGAGATGAGAATCCTCGGAAGTTACTCGCCGATTGACTATGGCAGAGTTTACGGATGTTGATTTAGCCTTAGTCCTCGAATCGAAATCGCCGATGGAGGGAGGCGAGAGTTCCTCAGCTCGTTCACCGTAGTAGTTGGGAAGTCTATTAGTGCTGTTTACTAAACTGAGTCGAAGGATTATATAGACACCTGGTAAGGTGGCTTTTAGTGACTTTGGCGGCCACCTCCACACGTACGTGCGATTTGGGGAAAAAGTCGACGAATAATTCCAGAGGGAGGGGGGGGAAATTTGTGATAACGTTGGCGTGGAATGTTCAACGGGCTTTAATCTAATGACGAAGGCAGGATGGTTGGCTGAAAGGTGGCCATGGGAGATGATGAAATCGGTCCCTAAGCAAATACAGCTGGGGCGTGATAACGGCGTAGGCTGCACCCTCACCCCGGCTCAGCTAGGCTTTCAAAGCTCTATGCAATGATCTTAGGACCACGTGGGTAGAGAAGAGCACGTTGTCACCCTTCGACCTTATTCTGCTATAGGTATTTTTGGCGTAAATCACGAATATAACATCCGTCCCTTTCCGCGATCCTACAGATTGTTGCTGTCACTACTTATCTTATTTTTCACATACTATAGTGTCTATTCTTTACAGGAGAATGAGCTAAAATGCCTAGAGGATGCAAAAGTTCCTCAGATAGTCTCTGTTTTTATATTTGGATCAGTTACATTAAGAAATTGCAAGAGACACTTGAGTAAATATGTAAAGAAACTGTATACGTTGTACTGTGGATGTAGAGTGGGTGACCAGGACAAACGCTGGGCACCTTACATATGCTGTGTAAGGTGTACAAGTTCATTTGCTGCCTGGGTTAAAGGCAAAGGGCCTGGCCTCATGTTTCATGTACCAATGGTCTGGAGGGAGACAAACGACCATTCAACTTCTACTTAACAGATATTAAAGGTGGGTATTCAATGTGTTTTCTTTCCTGGTCTTTAATATATTTTTAAGAGCTGTATCAATTATAAGTATCAAAATACATACTATGTTGTACTTCCACTATTTCTTCAACTAAACACAGCCATTAATATCCATTTTTAGACTGATTTTATTTCATTTCACTGCCTGTCACAAGAGAAAAGGCAAGAAATCTATCATGTATCCAGATCATCAGTCTGCTATTCGCCCAGTTCGACATTTAATCCTATTTCAGTACCATAGGCAGCCTCTGAACTACCATGCGATGACACGAGCAACCCACATGAGTCAGAATCTCAAGATGTACTATATGTGACACAGCTTGAATCTGACAAGAAACCACATCTCATCACCCAACCAAAACTCAGTGATATCGTTCGTGATCTATCACTTGCTAAGCAAAATGAGTGAAATCATGGTCTCACGTCTGCAACAATTGAACCTGTTGGATGGACATGATCGAATTACATTATTTAGGAAGCGTTCTGCAATTCTTTACTTTTGAGAATAACTTGACTTATTTTAATAATATCAGAGGACTATTTAATGCCCTTGAATTGACCTATGAACCATTTACAGCATAAAAGCGGTTCTGTTGTACAGTGGGAACACCATGCCTTAGGTTCCAGCTCCTCACACAGTCATTTTAAGAGACATATGAGAACCTTGCTTTTATTCTAGACGGCATAAGTTAAAAGGGGCATGATAGGCTAATTTTTTGCGTACTTGAAAGTAGTAGCCCTACTAAATGGGCTACAAACTGGAAACACCAAATTTATGTACTTCTTTTGAAAGTGGAGCTAAATCAGAACAGTATGTACGCTTGGAATGGTCACCTAGGGAAACTATGACGACTTGATGCCCTAATGTAATTCATGAGCCACTAGTTAAGAAGGATAATAAAAATCCTTTTTATACCACTGCATATATGTAAAACTAGACCTAATGTAGAAATTTACCAAAGCAAAGCAACATAAAAAAGCTATGTTTCCATTACCTCAAAGCGATCTTCCCTAAAATAAGTGATGCCCAGATTTAAAAAGGCATATTCGTAGGACCTTAGATTCGTCAACTTATCGCTAATGAAGACTTCGAAGCAACAATAAATGAAACTGAGCTAGTGACCTGGCATGCATTCATAAATGCATGCAAAGTACTTCTGGGAAAAGCACGAGGGGCCCAGAGAGAGCGTATAGTGGAGAGCCTAATCAGGTGCTACCAAGATCTCGGATGCATTATGTCGCTAAATATACAATTTCTTCATTTTCATCTGTCCTCCTTTCCAGAGAATGTAGGAGATGTGATTGATGACATGGAGCGAGGTTTCATCAAAATATATCCACAATAGAAAACAGGTATAAGGAAAATGGAGACCTGGTAAGCTGGCTGACTTCTGCTGGAACCTGAAGTGTAAAATACTGAGACGTCTTACAAACCAAACAGTATGTACTAAAATGGAGGTTGATACATTATATAATGCTAACAAACATGCTGATTAATTATATACTCATGAAATAATTGCAATGGAGACATTTAATCTGACTTTGAGAGCGAAAATGCTTTCATGGTATCGTGGAAATCGGTATCAATTGCATAATTATTAAATTGGCAATTTACTAGTAAATGTTGCGTGATAGGAAAGTTTTGTTTTGAAATTTGAATTCAGCTTAATCAACTTTATAATAAAATGCAGATGCAATCTAGGTTTTCCCTTAACTCTGAAATTTATAATGTTATCTTTAATTTCCTGAGTTAGTCCATTATTTTGGTGTTTTTTCTTCTAGACTCGATCTTCATTCAGGCTTGTTGGTTTTCCACTCGAAAGGGAACATTGCTCTTCCGTGACACAGCTCTCGGGGAATTACCAGATTTTCGGCAATGTATGGGCGTCCAATTCGTATTTATGTAAACTCTCTTTATCCCCTGAATTAACTCATTATTTGTTTTCTGGAAGAGTCTTTATTTCGACGCGAAAAACCTTAAGTCGAACCCGTGTTTTTCTTCTCTTCCTTTCTCGGTTATTTTGAGGGTGGATAGCTCGCTCTTTTCTTTGTGGGTTTCAGCTTAAACAGTTAAGGCAGGCTCTTCGCGGTTGGTCTCTACTGGGGTAGCCTCAGTCTCCATAAATTCTTCTGTGCACTGTTACACTTTTTTCCTGAGCATCAGGTCTCTTGATTCCGCTGGGATGGGAAATTGTGTCTCCCTCTGGCTCGTGGATTTTGGCTTTGAATGTGCCTGATCAGGTGACGTGGGTTTACGAGTATATTGTACTTTCAATATATCCGCTGAGGGACGGTTCTCGGGGAATCACATTTGTTCGAGCCAGTTATTCTTCAGCATGAGATTCAGTTCCTTGAGTATGATCCTGGATTGACTACATTTAACACGTGAACATATAGAATGCATGCCAGTATATTCGGTGATTCTCTCTGCTTTATCTCGATTATTTTTTTATCGGTTGCATTTGTTCTGCTGTGGCCTTTGTAAACTTAGCGAAAGAGAAGTTTTGCTTTGATTCTTCTAGCCTTATCTTTTCTTTTCTTTTGCTTTCAATGAATTCCCATTTTCTTGGGCAAGCCATCGCCATATTGTGGTGACTGACATTGCAATTCAAACATTTCTTGATCTGGGAGTCACATTCGTGCCACGTATATCTTTTACTACTCCACTCTGAACACCACTTTCAAGGGGAATTATCGGGATTCATGTTTTTCTAACATGAAATGGTTAAAGCATGGTTGAACCCTGACAAATTCGCCGCGTTTGATCTGCTCAAGCTTAATTTTCAGATGAAATGCTAATAGGCTGATCTCCGTGGCCTTTCTCGCCATGTTGTTCTCCAGGAAGATTATTTTAAAAACATGGGTATATTCGTTTCCGTTGTTGCATTTAGTGAATTTTATCACTTCTTTAACTTTCGCTCAGTTCAGATCCCGCTCTATTTCTTCTTGTATTTCGTCGTACAATCTAGGGATCAATTTATCGACCGTAAACTGCCTTCGGGCCTAGATTTGGGATTGTGAAGAAATTTTTGCTTGAAAACAAACCTATTCCTTCTAATTCCTCCGTAGTTCGTTCCTAAAGAAGATAATTTACGTCCTTGTCATTCTGACAAATAGCAATATAAGAATTCGTGTAGTCCAAGAGTCGGGGTTTTGCGCACCCTTCCGGACACGCAAAGGGACCCGTTTGGGGAAGTCCATTGATCCACTATCTAATCCTCTTCTTCTTGGGTTTCTTCATCGGCGTAAAATGGCGAAGAAGAAAAGAGAGAGAGGCTAAAGGTAGATAAACGGTGCTGTTATATACAATTATCTACCTGGCTTATTCATCTGGTGAGTCTGTACACCTATATACTTGGCTATCACCTAGCCCTAACAGTTTTTGCTCTGACCACAATCAAGTCAGTCCGCCAATTACATGGGTCTAACCCGTCCATTGCTAAGCTTCGGCCTGCACTAACTTAGCCTTAAGGTTCATATATGACTCATGCTTGAGGGGTATCTATGGAGACTTTAAGCTTCCCTAACAGACTCACCGTAAGTAGGGTGGACATGATAGGAAAGATCGTCTTTGTAGAGGTATCTCGTCTCAGTCATGTCAGGTGGTAGTCGTCTCTTCTGGGTCTTCTTAAGTTAGAGTTAATTCTTACTTCAGTGAATAAGAAAGTCAGGATTGCTTGAAATAAATCTTCCGTAGTAAGTTTTGAAATCTGCTATCCGTAATATGGTGTCCAAATTTTTAATTTTAACTTTACTTTTTCTATTTCAACTTAAAACGGTACACTGAATATTTCGAATATCTGATTAGTAAAAAAGTATATAATATCTAGATGTATTTTTTATTGATATAGCTCAGTTTCATTATTCTTATCAGACTGCTCATTCATAATTTGGAAATTTTGATGCTGACGCAAATTAGCATTTCCTCGGTAAAGGAGTCACGTCAAGGGAATATGCCTTTAAAAAACGAGAAATCTCTTCACTTTTGCCTACGGAGATTTTAGAAAGAGAGAATTACATTTGAAGCTGCAACTAGGCAACTTTTGTCGTCCTAAATCCCCCTCCTATCCTTTCTTTGGGGCAAATGAGTGGAAATGAACTGGATTGCATTTCATCTAGTCTCGTTTTAACTATGCCTTTATATATGAAAGATATAATTAGAGGTACCGGGGAGAGCAAAGCTGTGGCACCTGGCATCAGAGGCATTCGGATAAGGGGCAGAACTGCAACTGCAGTAAAGGGGAGAGGGGGCTCGCCCCTCCTCTCTCCTCTGGTGTTACTTCTCTCTCTGGCTCCTTCTATCTACCCGGTCTGGACCAGAGAAAGAAGTAACACCCATCTGTCTGAATCGCAGGAGCAGTTTTGATTTCCCCACCCTCGAAGTGCGGCAACCCCCGGTTAGCATGGTTGATTTTAGGCTAATCAACAACCTCGAGAGGGCCCCCCCTTCCCCCAAGTTCACCGTTCCTCTTTGTTGATTAACGTTCATGGACGCGGCGTTGCGATAAAGAGAGGGTTAACCACCTATAAATAGTGAAGAAGAAAGACTAACTTGCAGATCGGCCCCGTATTGCTTCATTTTGTTAAAAATGGCCCAAGAGACTACAACAAGGATTCCCTTGTGGTTGGTAAGCGGGCAAAACAAGCCCATCAGGGAGAAAGTATTTGAATTAACGTTGAAGAAACTGAACACGGCCTTAATATGGCTTCTGGATGTCACCTCAGGATACGTCACAGTTTGCGAACGTGAGAAGCCTTAACAAAGGAAAAGGCATTGGAGACCCTAAAAACCGTCGGACTGCAGCCCCCCCATCCCTGCACAAATACTAACCTATTGCAGCGTACTGTGAAGCAGGCTCAATCTTTTAAACAGGAAATACACCAGAGAGAAGGGATCAATGAAGAGATCGGGGTAAGACAAAATTAGGCCTAAGGCGCAGACGTCATTAAGTTAAAAAACAAGCGAAACAACAGCGGCTACATTGATGTATTTAAGGCGGGTGTCTTTGCAGAGATCTAAATGGCCCAAAAGACAAAGGAACAGGGACTACTCATGTTCAACGCCAAAGTGAGCGGAGACCAAATTGAGCGCTGTTACATTATGGAGCAACACGATACCAAACATTGTCAAGAGTCCAAGGAAATGTGCTCTAAGTGCAGTAAAAAATGTCAACAATAAAATAAATGTCATAAAAATTACAAAAAATATACAAACGTTGAGCAGGTCCACAGAAGAATTGCCATGGCATGCCCAGTTCCCCCATAAAATAATCAACAGGACGAAAAGGAAAAGAAAACAGGAACAGGTACGCAGGTCTGACACAGCTTATGCTCAGATTTTCAAAGAAGCGTACAATGAAACAGAGAACAAAAAAACCTACCTGATAATACAAAATGGCGAATCTACCAATATTCTGACGTGCATCCTCTCCACTCACGCTAGGAACATGAACCTACCTGGATATTTCGCGAAAGATTTTACCAAAATGCTCGCCAAAATCACAGTGAGCCTAATGTGGTCCCTGGACGCCTTACCTTCATGGGAAGTTCTCCAGCTGCAAAGTGTTCCAAACCCAGAAACTGAGAAAGAAAAGAAAGCAACAAGAACAAAGAAGAAAACAAAACGGGGCCAAAAACCAGAACACAAGAACCGAAAGGTGCTTCGAAGAATGTACAGGAGACCAAGGTTGCGAAACCCATACAACCTAAGACAAAGAAAAAGGTCACGAAGAGGAAAAAGAGAATCGAGTGACAACGACGGATTCTTCAGACTCATCGGATCCTCTGATTCAGAAGCTCCCAAGACCAAGAACTAAACAAAGGGGAGAGACCACTAACAACTTTCTGGATGCCTATGAGATCAATCTCACCATATACGTATCCCAGCAAGTCCCCTTCCCTGAAAATATGGATGTGGTAAAAATATTCAATAAAATAAACCCAAAATATACACATGTGAGTATGACGCCTCAATCGAGGCTGAAACGGTCGAGGAGGCCCTGCACAGCCAAAACGTAACTCTATTCGAGGACACGTGTGAGCATATTTCTAGCACTACTGATTTCAAGGAGATGAGAAAAGTTGGAAAGAGAAACTCTAACCAGAATCACTAGAAGATGAAAAACATGGAGAACGTAAACAATAGACTGAGGATTTTGACAACCATCGCTGATGGATGAGAGGGGAAAGCAACGGCAAATTGAAACATATCCCGCGTGTTGGATCCCGACATAATTCTGTTGACGGAGCACGGTATTGACACTGCAATAGGTCATCTAAAACTACTGGTCTACAGAGTGCTCATGAAGAATCAATCTCAGGACAGAGTTGATGGTGCTGCAATAGCTCTCAGAGAGAACATCACGTTTATGTTCCCCCGGAACTGGACTATTACTGCAACATATCAACTCCCTCACAGAGCCTACCTTCGCATCAACAACTTCTGCACACTGTTCTGGGACCAAAAAATGGCATTATTATGGGGCCACCTAAACGCAAGATGCAAAACGCCGACTATAGTAGAACTAATAAAAGAGGCTGAAATTCTGAAATGGTCATGAAGAGGAAAAATATCCCGAAGATATGGCGGGACTTTCCTACCTATATCACACACAGGTCAGCCACCAAATCGCACATAATCATGACAAGTAACCGCTTCTCTTTCAACTACCATACTGAACCGGACCCAAGAAGTCCCAGTTACCCATTGCGATCCTAACTACCAACTCACTCGCACCGATCCAGTTCCCAGTCACTTCACCCAAGAACTACGCCACAGCCAACAGGGAACGTTACAGGACATTACTCCATCATTACCCTCAACCGACCTGAGCGAAGGCAACTTTGGAGGAGATCGACGATGAACCTGAAAGGGCAACTGCCTCTATCTTTAAGGCAGACCGCGATTGCGTACCCAAAATAGGTTTTAAAACGCTTCCTCAGCCCAAATGAATAAAGGAAATTAAGAGGATCAAAAGATTGCCAAGGAAGTGTTTCAGGAAAATACCACGCTGCTATGCTGGCTGAACTCTGAAATTGAACAGCCAATCAACATCCATTAACCGGAAATGTGGGTCAGCCTAATAGCCAGAGTAGACAGCGAGCTGAGCTCGGCCAAATTCTTGCAGAAAATTAGGAAACCAAAAGGACTTCCAGGTAAGAAAAGTTTCGGATAAAAGAGAACGGGAAATATATAAAGAACACGGCAGTTCTGGCGGAGAGATTTAGAACATTCTGAAAAAATGCCTTGACTATCACCGAAGAAGACAATGAATTAGAGGCATTAGCGGGCTATCCGATTGACGATTTGAACCAGATGATACTTCGCGCTCATCCACACCACCGGGTGGACGAATGAAGAGAGATGGCTGACCATGGCTGTCCAATTACAAGAGAGGAAGTCATGGCTACTGTGAAATCCTTTGAATAAAAGTCGCTAGGCTGGAAAGGCATCCCCAAAACAACTTGGTGAATGTCGCACAGCAGATCATTCAGTTAAACACTAACACCTTCAATGCTTTCCTTAATACGGCTTACTTACCCCATGATCTAACGGGGGTAACGGTAGCCAAAATCATCTTTATACCCAAGGTTGGTAAGCGTTAAATCTTTGACAAGTTTTGCTTGAGGCGCCTTCAATACAAGATCCTGAACCTCCAGCTAAATCCAGTCCTTGAAAGTGTCCTCTGAGATTATTTCTTATAGATAAATGCCCAAATCTCGATCCCTGGCTAGGCAAGACCTGAATTCGAACACAAGGCGGGAGTTCCACAAGACAGCTGTCTGATCCGCTACTGTACCTTGTGTACATGATAGACCTCCCTGCTCCAATACGACACGATGCGATTTATCTGAAGTTCACAAACGGCATCACTGAAATCTTCCCTAGTTCCTACAGAAAGGTTACAAGCAAGGGATACAGCTGTCGAACTCAATAATATCGACAGATATGAGAGAAAGTGGAAAATAACGACCAACTGCCAAAAGGTTCAGATCCTCCAAATGAACCCCGAGCCACTATAATGTAGGGCATCATAAGTTTGTTGGTCTATAACTTTAGTAGATTTTAGATTTAACAGAACTCTGTTAACTTTATTTTCTAGTTTTAGAGATATTTTTCTAGGTGTTTCTGAGAGCAGTTTAAATTTTGTAGTGTCTGCAAGTATGGATTCCATTTTGTTTACATAGTCAGTTCGATTTAATAGAACAACTCCATTTTCTTTATCGGGTTTGGTAATGACAATATCTGGATTATTAGATAGGGACTTAGCGTTTTAATATCACTGTTTCTGAACATGAGAGAAAATCTTTTCAATTTCTTCAGTTTGTGATAAAATTCGTGTGCCACTTCTGAGAAGTCAGATTTCAATCTACTGAAGTTATAGTTTATGGGTAATTTACGAATGTCATGTAGGAAATTTTCAAAGTATAAATAGTAGAAAGGATATTTTATTTTTAAGTTAGGCAATTTAAATTGGAAACCCAAAGACAATAGAAACTCCTCTCGGGGAGACAGGCTTATTATACGGCCTCCCTAAGCTACACAAAGCTGGTGTTCCTCTCCGACCAATTCTGGCTTCTTATTCTCTTGCAACTTTTAACCTTTTTAAATATGTTGCTAAATTGCTCTCTGGGTTAGCCATAAAAAACAGCTATTCTTTTGTTAATGAATTATTGTCACACAATTTTGCACCCTCAAAAGTCCTAGTCAGTTACGATGTATCCTCACTATTTACAAATGTTCCTGTTAATGAAACAATTGATATTATTTTAAATCTAATTTTTAACAAAACAGGCACCTTTCACAATTTCTCTCGTAAAAAGTTCAAGACTATTTTAGAAATGATTTTTAATGAGAATTATTTTTTATTTAATTACAAAGTTTACCATCAGATAGATGGAGTAGGAATGGGATCACCAATTGCTCCAATAGCAGCTAATATTTTCATGATTCATCTTGAAAATAAATTTATGAAACATTGCCCTTTAGATTTCAAACCCATATTTTGTCGTAGGTATGTTGACGACTCTTTGGCTATTTTTGATAATATAGAACATGCCCACCATTTTTTTGATTTTACATATAAACTCTTATCGTCCCAACATTAAATATGCCATTGAATTAGAGAGTAACTATCAACTTCCTTTTCTAGACGTCATTATAGAAAAAACCGACAAACTAACTACCTCAATATACAGAAAGCCTACCTTTAGTAACCTAGGAATCAATTTTTTTAGCCATTGTGACTTGTCACACAAACTCAGTGCAATTAAATCTCTAATATATAGAGGTTACCATCGCTCTTCCAATTATTCCCTAATGCACAATAAATTCCAAACTCCTAAGTCTTATTTTTAAAATAATTGTTACCCCCCACCTTTAATGACAAACAAATCAATAATTTTCTTACTTAAATTTATTCTCCATCCTTTCTCTCATATAATGTTCCCAAAAATAAAAAAAAAAATTCGTAGTACCAGAAATGGGACCTTACAATAAATTATTCACTAGAAAATGCAACAAATTACTCAAAAAATATTTCTTTCATACCAACTTCAAAATCCCTTTTGTTAACCCACTTTTCATAGGAAGTTTCTTCTCGCCAAAAGAGAAACTTTCTCTAGAAAGGAGCAGCCGTGTTCTTTATGCTTTTACTTGTCCTTGTTGTTTGCAAGGAACCTATATTGGTAGTACGGTTCGCTCATTGAAATAGAGGTTTTGTTCTCACATGGGAATAAGCCATCGCACTGGAAAAATATTGTCTAAGAAGGAAGCTTCTGTAATTAGAAATCATAGTATACAATGCAAGATAGAATGTTCCATAGATAACTTCAAAATAATTGGTCATAATAACAATGAATATAATCTAAGTATTTTGGAATCCCTACTAATACGTACAAAATCTCCTACACTCAACATAGATAATACCGCTGTTCCTCTTCTTATTTCTTAATTTTAATTACCTCATTCAACAACCAACCAACCTTCTCTTATTTAACAACCAACGAATCAAATTCCTATCCTTCTTTAAGCCACATCCTTTATAATTTCTTCACTTTGTGATTTCTCCTGAACTTCATCGGTATGCAATATTATACTGTAATTTTTTACTTTTGTGTTTTTGCTTCTTTTTTTCGTGTCAATAGTGATAACATTAGATTAATAATTTGATTCTCTTGCCTTTTAAATTCCTGAATTATCGGTAAGCAATATTATACTGTAATTATTTACTTTTGTTTTTTGTGGGTTTTTTTTCGTTTCAATAGTGTTATATTAGATTGATAATTTGATTCTCTTGACTTTTAAATTCCTGAGTTATTTTCTAATTTGTGATTTACCTAAATAGTCATAACCTAATTTTTTTTTATATTCTTTAACTGTATTAGATTAATTTATGGTTTAGAACCTGAAGATGGGTGATACGCACGAAACGTTGTTGTATAAATAAATCACATGTACCTTAGCCTCCTATGTGTCCTTACCTTCACCGTGAATTTGAAGATTAGACTGGTCAGCAGCAACTTATATGACTATATATATATATATATATATATATATATATATATATATATATATATATATATATATATAAATGGTGTTCCATTAAGACGGATCGAAGTTAGCAGTAAATAAAACAGCGTTATTGATGAAAATTTATTAATTTTACTATTGGATAATGTTATTTGGGTTATGGCAATTACGAATATTTTTGAAAAATAATATCGCTTAAATGTCCACCAAGGCTTCGGCGGCACACCTCCCCTCGATGGTCAAAATTTTTGACGACATCTGTATAGTTGCTCCTCGATCTCATCAATATGCTTTATTATCTTATCCTTTAGCTGTTGAATTGTTGTTGGCTTGTTGGCAGAGACCTTACTTTTGAGATGACCCCAAGGGAAGAAATCTAAAGGCGTCAAGTCACACGATCCTGGTGGCCAATTGACCTCGCTGTTTCGAGAGATGATGCGACCTGGGAACTTCTCATTCAATAAAGCCATTGTTGCATTGACTGTATGGCATGTGGCGCCCTCCTGTTGAAACCACAAATCTTCGACATCCATAGAATTTAATTTAGGCAATAAAAAGTTGGTTATCATGGCACAGTATCGCTCGCCTGCCACCGTAACAGAATTCCCGGCATCATTTTCGAAGAAATACGGCTCAATGATTCCGCTAGCAAAAAGGCACACCAAACAGTGACCCTTTGTAGATGCAGTGTCTTTTCAACAATCTTTCTGGGATTTTCATCAGCCCAAATGCGACATTTCTGCTTATTAACAAATCCACCAAGATAAAAATGGGCTTCATCACTAAAGATGATTTTTTCGAAAAATCATTATCGGCTTGTATTTGCTCGTGCACCCAATTGACGAATGTACGGCGCTTAAATGGTCAGCAATCTTCAGTTCTTGTGTCAATTGAATTTTGTAAGCGTGTAGAGAGAAATCTTTTGTCAAAATTCGATGTAACGTTATTGTGGGGAGGTTCAATTCTTGCGCTCGATGACGAATAGAGGTGTCTGGATCTTCAGCTACATTCTCGTGGACTGCAACAATGTTTTCAGCTGAACAGCGTAAACGAGCACGCAATGGCGTTTTCATATCTGCCACTGACCCCTTTTTGTTTGAATTTACGAACAATTTGCCTAATTGCACTCTCGGTTGGTCAATTATGTTGACCAAAAATTCGCGAAGTGCCCGAAATGCGTTTTTGTTTGAACGTCCATTTTCGTAATAGGCTTCGATAACTTTAACACGTTGTTCAATTGTTAATCTTTCTATGGTAGAAATTGCCAAAGACTGAAGTTGTTAAATCTGGAAGGAAAAAAAAGCATTAGACGCTTAAGCTTAACTCACATTTAAAATCAGTCCAAGTTATTAGAACATCCATTATTTATATAATTAAATTGGAAATGATTATCTCATTCAAAGCTCATTTGAAAGTAAATTTCTATGATCGATTTCCTGTTTCATTTTTCTATTTAGCTTCTGAATAATCCGAATGTTGTTAAACAATTTAATATATTTGTTAATTTTGTTTATTTTAATATAATTTAGAATTTGCTTTTTTGTTTCATAACTCTAAGAAAATGTGATATTATATGAGGATTGTAAGAAAAACTTTCTCTTTTTGCTGTCAATCGGGCCTATTTATGTTATCTTTATGGTAAGTGATCCTCTGCCACTAACTGAATCTAAAGTTTTTACCACATATTTTACTCGCTATACACTAGTTCTTATTCATGAACTTTATTTCGAAACTTCTTTCAAGTTTTTCTATAATATTCTTTGTATTGGAGATTGGCTTGCAAATTACAACTTAACTTATTTACCTTTGCTGTCACAATAGCGGTAATATTTGAGTAAATATTACTTTTGTTTAATACTATTTAATTAATAATTATAAAATGTTATGATATTTTATCGGGAATCCATTACTTTTAAAAATGCATCATAGAACGTATAATTTATAATTATACATGTACGACCTGCCACAGTCGTTATGTAGGTCAAACTTTAATTAAACTATTCTCTATATAACCAACCAACACTTTAATACATTAACTAGCCAATCAACCAACCGAACAAATCTCGTTAGTAGTTTTTATATTTTTAGTTAGTTGTTTTTTATAATTTAATATAATGTTATTTTTATTGTTTACTCCAGTTACCTTTAATATTTGATATTCAAGTCAGTTTATGTTATAACTTCACTTCTTTCTATATATATGTATATATATATATATATATATATATATATATATATATATATATATATATATATATATATATGTGGCTGAATATTATATAATTTTGAATATGTAATTAAAACTTATAATCGTAATCTAAAATAAGTATACTATACTTATCAACCTAATTTCTCGCTATTTAAATACCAATTTACTCATCTCTCAATCTTCTATAATTACCATTGGTATTATTCTGTACTACAGTTTGCACTTTGGGAGAGGTTTAAATCGCTGACCCCATTAACAACTCAGGCAATAAAAAAATGAATTAATTCAATTTAAAGAGGTATTTTCGTACAAATTCCTCCTCTGATCGTGACCCAAATTTTATGAGTTAATTTTTTTCTAAGTCTGCCCCCTTCTTTCAAACTTCCTGTTTAATTTTGAGATGCGAATTATCTTTATCTCTCGCGGGACGAGATTTTATTAAGAGTTATATATTGTTTGTATCTATTTATGAATATTTTCTTTTTCAGTGGGATGATCAGTTGACTCGAAATACCCATGCCCATACCATATAACCGCGGGAGGGTGGATAGGATAAATAACACACCTGACATGATTCAAGTACTTTCTGCAACGGACTTTTGTTAGAGTGAACATTTAACTCTTGATTTTTCATGTTTGTTATTGCTATTGAGTATTTCGCTTCGCCTCACTCACAAACTATTCAAAATTAGGCTGATATAAAGATTTTGATCTTCAAGACAAAGATTCAATGCGACTGCAGATCTCTGTTGAATTTGAAGCTAAGGGAGATATTCATACCAGAAGGCACTTCCAATATATACAATCTGGTAACACCGCTAGATGGTTATATGTAAACTAAGGGAGATATTCAAACAAAACGCGACTTTCAAGGCAGCCAAATTGGTGGTGTCACAAGATATTTACATAAAGTTGAGACACGACTTTCTAAGCTTTATGCCTACACTGATCTCTTGGTGACATATCTCTAGCTAGAAAAATAGTGGTGTCTTCCCGTACTCTGTTTATGCATATTTACTCTTTATTCCTTTTCTCTATTTATATAATACCAATTAAGACCGTACGCGCCCTTTCCCACCCACCTCCAAAATAATAATAACCTTCTCTAATTAAGTATACCACCAAATAAGGAAAAAAGAAAGCAGTTTTCAAGCGCTTTCGGTCTATTTACAAAGATCGCTTCAAGTTAGCAGCCCAGAGTAAAAATGCTGCAGACTAATTATTATATTTGGCAGCTCATATCTATACAACACAATTGAGCTGGACAAAATCGTATAGAATCTTTGACTTAATGTAAGAAGTATTAATTGAATCTAAAGCAAATAATTTAAGAAATATCAACATTTAATAAATAATGAGTTTCAAACTATTGGAATAGCGCAAAATAAATTATTAAATATAATTATTAGGTACATCTTCAGAAATATTTTACTGTTAGACATTGACATTTTCTCAAATTTTAACATGAATCAAGCTTATTTGCTTTAGATTCAATTATTACTTCCTACAGCAAGCCCACGATTCTGCGTGTTTTTTTCCAGGTCACTTAGAGTTAGTAGTGTTCCACTTATAATAATTTAAGTGCTGTATTTTTTCTCATGGTTCCTTTCTTGAACCTATTCTTATGAATAAAGACGAAAGCGCTGTGATTCTTTATTCCTTTTAACTTCCCTTTTTGATATTTCTTTTTGCCTGTTGAGTTTTTTTACTGCGTGGTCGATAAAACTTGCCGTATTTTTAAAAGAAGGTTCACCAATTACGTTTTCTTATCAATAAAAGATTGTTTGGCTCAACGATGGATTTGTAGAAGGAAATAAATTGTTTTGTCTCTTTTCATTTAAAAGAGAAGCGAAATTATAACTTTGGGGATAATTTTCAAACCGCCTTTCGATATGACTTAACAATAAGTAGGATCTGACGCGCATATCCATCAGTTGAAGAAAATTATTCGAAACTATTGGTCACTTGCTTTGATTCAATTACTCTTCAAAGAGTTTATTAAGAATTTTAAATGGAGTTTGTAGAAAAGAGTTAGTTCACTTATTACGCAAGGAACGCTTAGTTGCAGAGAAATTAAGTAAATCAACATTATATCTCAGAATGAACAAACCTATGTTTGCAGCGTAAATAGAGCCGAATACTCAATAAACATTACTCATTTACTAGTTCACCTAATATATTTGACATTACCCCAAACAACTTAAAATCTATCCATAATTAACAACTGTGTGTTATTATTAAAGTAAAATCTTTCATGACTTTCATGGCTAAAAAATGTACCTTCTACAGATAAAAATGAGTAATCTGACAATCATCGCAGATGGATTGAAATGGGATTTGAAAAATTGGAAAAATTGAGTAGTTTCCTGATGTTAAACGAAAAGAAAAATGAAAAGTGAACCCGCGGCCTCAAACTACAAAGCACCTTAATATTCCATAATTAATTATAAATCGAAATACTACAACAATTTAAGTATATATCATTTAAGTTAGAAAGCTTCATTGTTAAAATAAAATAAAAATGCTTCGAACCAATAAATGGAGTGACTATGAAGAAAAAATATTCAAGGGAGGGGCTTAATTTAGTTTCCAAAGAAAAGCGTAGCCAGAAAACCCACATCATTTCTCGTGGTTTTTGTAGAAATATTGTTCTGTCCCTTTTAGCAAATGATCCACTTGTTTCTAACTCATATCAATTTATCGCGTTGTCTTTCTTGCGTTATTTTCTCTTTATTTGAATATAACTTATGTCTTTTGTCTTATCGTAAGAATAGTTTGTGTAGCCTTCCTTCAAGAAAGAGTTCGAGGAGCTTATAATTAGGTGATCCCTATTATCATTTAATTGCTAGCATAAAACACATCACATCGGCTTTGATAATAAGAATTGTTTTATATTTATTATTTATTAAAACTATAGTTTTATGAAGTCCGAGGAAGAGAAGAGGCTTCAAACATTAATGAAAAAGCAAAAGTTATTTTTGGTTATCTCTGGGAGCGGCAAGTAATCAAGATCATGAATACTTCTATGATGACGAGATCACTAAAATAAAAATGAGCAAATATTTAAAATGAATATCATTTTGAGCAATTTCCAAATAGTTTTAAATCGCCCTCAAATCTTTGCATTCCACTAATCTAAAAATACACTGTCGAGGGACGAAGGCGTGTGACTAAAAGTCTCTAAAGGTACACACTACTGTACGCCAGGCAGTCACTATCAGCGATGCGCTCGGGTACCATTGAATTGGGGAGAGGTGAGGACCTTCTAACTAGAGTGCGATATTATTAGGTTGGCTCTTTAAATGGGAATATATTTAGTGGGTTCGTCTCAAAAATTCATATACATAATCTTATTAGCAGAAATATCTTTGAATCGTTCCTAATCTCCAGCACAAAGGAGAGAAATGTAAATATTAAATTTTTTCGAGGTATTTTTAAGCATTAAATAATTAATAATTGAATCAAGAATGAGTTTATAATTTTTAAAATATTATCCTTAATGACAGTCTTCTAACTTGAGTAGAACATTCGATGATACAAAGGAATACAGACGAAAAATGCAAAAACAAATTATTCCTACCTTAAGAAGTTGCCTGCAAACATTATATAGGCTAATTTTTCTAACCTTTGTCACCTTGATCATTGATTTTCGTTTATCTGATTGATGGTGAATGTGTTTATCTAGTCTATGTTTAAACGAATCAGCTGTAGTGCAGTCAATGACTTAAGAGTGGGACCATTCTATAAGTTGACAATTCGGTTGAATAATTTTTAGACCCTTGGATATTATATTGTCGATTAGAAAGTACTTGTTACAGTTCATATTAGTTTTGCTTTTCATGAATTAAAATAATTGAATCAGGTCACTTTTTAGACTACGCTGGGTAAATGGGAAGAGATTTATTTCCTATGTTTCACCATTACATTTTACGGGTAAAATTTGTAGAAATAACACTGAGGAACAAAACAAAATTTTCTTTTGGCAGAAATCAAAAGATGTGTGATTCTAATGGAACTTTTCACGCTGAATTCAATTATGTATGTAGATTTTCTCCATCACTAGCGTTATTTGTGATACAAAGGAAAGTATACAGCCTTTAAACTAGTTTTCGCGGAATCAATAAACAGTCCACTCTGTAGATTTATGTTGATGATGAAGTGCAGCCATGACAGCAAAAATATTGTCACAGTACACTAAACTATCTTCCTTAGAATAGAAATCTTTAAAGTGTTCTTGACGATTACGAGAGAAACACACTTCAGTGTGTTTCTCTCGTAATCGTCAAGAACACTTGAAAGATTTCTATTCTAAGGAAGATAGTTTAGTGTACTGTTCCAACCTTTCAGCCTAGATCCTAAAGGCTAGGCTTCTTTCTTCAACAAGTTCAAATCTCGGACAAGGTCGTTTAATTCGCCCTGAGTTAACAGGATTTCGCTTTAAAAGCAGGATCACATTGGTACTCATATCGAACTTCATTGGCTACCTCAAACTCCAATTCATTGTGTAAAGTTAGATTAGTTGGAAGATGCGGTACAAGTAAGTCCTTTCCATGAGGCACCGGCCTTATAGCAAACGGTAAATTTGGTTATTGCACTGTTTTTTTGGATTTAAAACTTATTGTTTTTATCTGTGTAATACATAAATAACAGTCTGACAAATGTTTTTGTGGTTCACGCCAAACCATCAGTATGGCAAAGCTCATGTCCCGATGACCGTTAGCAAAGACTGTCAGACGTTTCACACAGGTCAAACAGCAGATGTACAGAGCCCAACTCTTATCTTGATCCCCTACTTCACAGCCAAAATATTGGTCATAACATTTTTTAACGAGTCGAGTCAAATTTCCGCGTTGTTTCTTAAACGTCAAATCCCCATAAACGTAACAAAACTATCTTGATCGTTTAGGCACTTCCTTGGCATATTTATTTACTAACACATCACAATTGGCACAGTAATTGTAAATCACAACACAAAATGAAACCAGAGTACAGGTGTACATAGTTCGCGTTAAAACAATACTAGTGTGTCAATTGTACCAATCATGATACTGCTCTTCATTGATATATTTGAACCTGCAGTAAATATTTGTAAAACCCGCTCACGTTCTTACCACACCCTATGTTAGATATTATTTAATACTTTCATAAGTTATCCTTAAAAAGTACATTAGGAACATAATAAAACTTCCATGTGTTCAAACCTGTGTTTACTAGTGTAATTTGTCTCATTCTTTGACCGATTACACTTTGGCAATCCTCTGTATCTTTTTTGTTGTTTCATACTCGCTATCGTCATTTAGCAATAAAACTTATAAAGTCTTTATAATGCCAGAGTCTTATAAGTTTTAATAACGTTACATTCCTAATTAGAATAACTTACATAGTTATTTTAAAATCTAATACGCACTACTTTACTGACAGTAAGGTCAAATATTCTAATTATGCATTATTATTATTATTTTTGATTAGTGGTAGAATTTGTAGCATTCTGCTTTCTTATAATTAACTATTGATCCTTACTAATGTTATTTACAGATCTTGAACTTTCTTGACCATGGATGCAAAGCGTCTTAGCCATTTACCACCTATGTGATTGGGCAATACTCTAATGATCGGTGCTTAACAAACTTGCATTTCCTTGCCTCGTCGCTAGCTCAACCTATGTTATCAATTTAAGCTAGATGCCATTGCGAACAAATGAAATTATGTCTAAAAATTTTTATATGTGTGCAGATAAAGGACGAGCAATTAAGTTCTATATGACTGATTTAATAACAATGAACTACCTCTCTCGCTCTCTCTTTATTTCTTTTCCTCTCTCCCCATTCTGTAGTTTGTCGCCTTGTAAAGTGCAAATGCATTTTGATAAACTGCACACCTGGGCCCAGATACATGCTGAGAAATGAAGTAGATGTTATGGTGACAAATATTCTGAAGTGCTGGGCTAAAAGAGAGATCGGACGGAGATATGGCTCTCATAAATTTTCAGTGTTTGAATTTATTGTTATGAATCAACAGGATTGCTGCCCTTGAATGGTGATTTGTTTCCACTGGCTTTTCAATCGAAAACGATTCGCTTTTCTTTTATACTTTTCTCCGGTCTCCGTTTTTACACTTGTTTGCCTTTGTGTCCTTCTATGGTTCATTTTCTTTGTATTGTTATTCCCATGAAGATAGGTTGTAGTCAAAAGTGTTTGCGTGATTTGACTTGTAAAAAAAGAGGTAATAGATTCACGAAATGAATAAAAGAAAATTTTTTCAGATCAAAACATTCCAGGAACAGTCAAGTGAGAGCACAAAAGGACAAGGGCTAGAAAGGACCGCAAACATACTCATAGATTGAATAGAGGCCAGAAATAAGTAGAACCAGATAGACAAAACGACTAGTACGGACAAAGACAAAATTAAAATCCAAAAGTCGAAGAAGAACAAATATTAAAAGGAATAGGAAAGAGAAAACAGACACAAATAGAGGCATGTTTCTTTTCTTTTAGTTCTTTAAAAAGCTTTTGTCCTTAGTTAACTCATTGTTAATATATTTTACCCGCAGTATAAATAAGCGTGAGTAATTCTAAACTTATGGAGAATCTGTTTTAGAATAGTCAACAAAAAGTGAAGGGACAATTCCTATTTGATGGACTTTAACTTCTATCAAGGATATTAATTTCTGAATATCAAAAAGATTAACAAAGAAACATCAAACAACAATAAAATTGACAGTAGAAAGCCTTTCTGTACACAGTAAACCATAATAGAGAGCAAATATTGTGGAGAAAGAATACAGGACCTACAACCTTAAACAAGAGTCTAAAAGATATACATAATGCCATCAAATGGAAAAAAGATAGGACTAACTAAGTTCAAAGGACAGCCAAATACTTTCATACATTATTACACAAAAGATCAGCCACAGAAATAATGACATTTAACGCTGAACCACAAACAAACACACACACTCTCTTACATTTGATACCGATTTGCCCAGACAATTAACCTCATTCATGGTATCTTAGACTATACAACATGCAAATTGATCTGACAATATTCTAAACTTTTATTAATTTGCTCTAAGATGCATCACTATCCCCACCCAAATCATCATATCCACTATCTCTCATAACTTTATTCTAAATATCTGAAAATTTCTCACATAATGCCCAACCTCAAGCAAATTAAAGCAACTATAGAGCGGGCATTAACCTACCAAAACTCGCCTCTCTGCATCTCTTCCTCTACAGTGCAGCCCATAAGTTCGAGGATACAATTTTATTTTATTGATGACTTGAAATTTTTGCCAGTGATATTTTGTCGACCAGAATGTAATTAATTTAATTTTATTTCACGTAGTTTAGCCTTCTTCAAGTCCATCTTTGCTGCTGCTTCTATTTGAACATAGCATTTAAAATTTTAAGAACTTAGGCGAGACTAAGGGCAACCAGATTTTTTCTCTTTCTTGCGTTCGCTCCATTGAGGACATCTCCCTTACGAAATTTGCGTTGAAATCTACCATTAAGACTTTCAATTGGGCTTTGCTTTTGTACCCTTTCGCTTTTATCTCTTTATAAGCAAATCTGAATTATTCTATATTCATCAATCAAGACTGAACTCTTGAATTGAAGGCATTTCTTTGCTTCCAATGAAGCTAATAACATATTTTCTACAAAAGTTGTACGTTGAGTTTCCTAGGACTTATGGGCCACCCTTTATACTGAAAGCATTGTATTAAAGAAAATAAACCAACACTACTCACACGATTCAACGTAGTTTAAGCTCATTACATCAATAGCCATTGTTCTTACCAATATCTCCTAACTCATTGAAGAAAACTTTAACCACCTACAACCGCACTCAGGAAAGTAAGTGCAAGAATCGAAAAATACACATCTTTGGCACGACACCAATGCACATTTTCATCAACAAAATAATAAATTTCACTTTCAACTTGAAATATAAACAAAGACATGCCAATTATCTCACAGGTTTAAATAATACATACACAACGGTGACACATAGAAATCTGTAATCCTCGTAATCTTCTAACACCTTATCCTCAACGATATGGACCCTAATCGAATATTCCATAATGAGACGGTAAAGAACAAGAGATAAGAGTCCCATGGAGAAGCCATTTTTTTCCTATAATAGCCCCTTCAAATAAGAAAACGTTATTCGAAACAGAGATGTTAATTATTTCAGGGAATATTTAATGAAGGAGATGTAGATTAATATTAAGCAGAGCTAATTTTCTTTTTTAAAAAGAAGAGATACTGTTGTAAAAAGTAATCAACCCCTAAGGATAAGAGTTTATATTTTTTAGTGACTATTAAAGGCAAAATTCAAGCTGCTCCATGGTGAGCCCCTTATCACCTGTTCCTTGAATCCTAAATATGACCCAATATTGTCCAAACTAATCTCAAGCGTCATGTAGACGACTTAATTTGACTATGGCCCGAAAGTGTTAATTTTAATTATTCTCCTACCCAGCTTAATCCTATCAACCCCTCGATTAATTTAAAATTTAAATGGGCAACAAACTTTTCTCCTCCTTCCTTGATGTGCTCATTGACCTTGGTATTTATTCAAACTAGTTACAATTTTTTATTCGCGTGTGGAGTCTATTCGCGGGCGACTCGACATCTCACTATGTCGGTCGGTCCCCGTTTTGCTTTTTTATTGTCCTGGCAATAAAATCATACCTATTCAGCCAATTCTAACGAAATACGACGCTACTATGTTTTGTAACATTCTCTTTTTAATGATACAATTACCAAACTCCTTTGAATCCTAGCTTTGTTTTGGCAATAACATCATAACTATTCTGCCGATTTTAACGTAATTCGAAACCCCTATGTTGTTTTACATTCTCTTTTGAATAATATAATTGTCAAACTCCTCCGAAGCTTAGCCCTGGAATAATTTCGTAATGGAAATAACATCATGACTATTCGCCCGATTCTAACGAAATTAGAAACTTTATGTTGTTTTACATTCTCTTTCTATCAACATGAGTGTCAAAGTTCTGTCAAGTTTTCCCCGGGAATTATGTTGTTTTGGCAATAACATCATAACATTTCGGCCGATTTTAACGAAATTTGAAACCCTTATTTTGTTTTACATTCTCTTTCAAAGGATAGAATTGCCAAGGTCTTCCCAAGTTAGTCCGGAATTATTAAAAATTGTGCAGGTCGTAAGGTCATAGATCAGAATAATTGAGAGCTTGCAACCTTTTGGTCAGCAGACCTTGTTTTTACCTAAGCTCACTCATTCAAAGGCCTATCAAAATTTTACTCTGGATATAACAATCAAATAAAATAATCCGTTGTTTCCATCATCTACCTCCTGGTGTATAGAGTCCAATGCAAATTTTAAACATATGTCTGTCACCAAACACATGGTTGATTGCAAAGAAACGGAATTTATATAAATATTAAATGACTAAGTTAAACGACAAGTATGAAATCTGCAATTATCAATTTTCTTCCTTAATTTAATCTTTCCAAAGGGAATTGCAAATATAATTCCAAATATTTATCACCTAGTCTTTAAGAAGAGTTGGTCCCTCATTATAAATATTAACTCTATATTTTGTTGTTGTTGTTATTGTCTTTGTTTTTGTTTTGGTTTTGTGCGCCTTGATCTCTTCTTTGTTTAAAGTAAGTTTTCAATCTTTGTACAACTGAAAAATAAAGCATTATGCTTCGAAACTAGTTCCTTACTAGTGATCTAATACAGTTGTTCTCTCGTTATAAATATTTCCTCTATGCTGGTTTGTAGTTGGTTTGGTTGTTTTTTTGTGTGTCACTCTCTCCCTTGTTTGAAGTTATTTTTCCATTACCTCATTTTATATAAAAGGAATGTATTAAGTTAATATTCTTTCAGTTTACGTACAACTGAAAAGAGAAGCATCATGCTTCGAAACTAGTCTTTCTCCTTTAAAGTACTGATAAGAAAAACTTTTGGGGGATGAATTCGCCCAGAATGGGACTTCGTTTGTACTTATAAGTTCCTCTGTTGTTAGAAATAACTTCGATTTGCCTATGCATTCATAGCGATTGCGTTCTTTAAATCTTTTTTCCTATTTCTCCAATTTTCTCCTTAAACGCCTTTTAATCCCATTATCTTACGTCTCAAGGGAAATCGGACGCAGCTTAAGCAAACATGGATCTTGATAAATTCGGAGCATGGACGAGGCGAAAGGGAAATACGCGAGATTCCTTTCTACCCAAAAGGGGGTGAATATGAACACGGATGCTGAGCCTCAGAGCGGGACGGCGTTATCAAACTGGGGAAAGAGGGTGATAAAGCACCTCAAATTAAATTCAGCTGCGAGGATCCGTCTTGACTATGGAACTTCTGTGATAAAGGCTTATTGAGTTTTATGCTTCCACAAATGCCTTTCCAATATAACCGTGATTGCAAATTATGCTAAACCTAAAGAAGCTAGAAGACAGACGATAAATATTAATAATAACGAATTTATAGCATTCTTCATGGCAGTATTGTTTCAAATTGCGCCCGTCTATTGAGTACTGAACAGCCAGAGAGATATGGTAATTCTTCAAAGCATGCTTAAGGGACAAGGGCGGGAGAATATTGGTTATACCTGATGGGAGCACTACCAGTGGTAATGGGTCATATTAGGACCAAATCGCTTTCACACAAATAATTCTCTTTTCTTGCGTGTGATGACCTTCATCAACATCAAAATTAAAGCATTGCTGAGATAAGTAACTCGACGTAAAACAAAATTCTCTATTAAACCGAATCTAACTAACCAAACCAACCTAAATCAAACTAACCTTAAAATAATAAAAACTCCTGAAATTAAATAAATATAAACAAGCATACATAATTATTTTTTTCATCTTAGAAAGTAAATTCAAGTGTAGGCTTTCAAAACATGAACGTGATATCTCGGCAAATTTTGTTAGGTTGATGCACGGTCGATGGCTGCTATACCTTGCGTGAGGATAGGCTTATGTGAGCAGATTTTTAGTTATTGAGAAAAGGGTTTTGGGAAATAGTGGATATGAAGATTTGTGTGGGGATGGTAATGCCTCTTCGGGAAACTTACTCTATATTAAATTAGCCGACAAAACGTTGTTCGGTACCACACTAGTCGATCTTTAAAAATGAATAATATTCTCGTATATTCAAAAAAGAAAAACAAGAAATAAGAGCAGACGCTAGAGGACACCAAACAGAACTACAGTATTCAAAAAAACAAAATCGAAACCAACAAACTGAATAAAACCGGGTAACATATATATATAGCAAAGTAAAACGAACTAAAAAAATACAAACGAAAAGGTAAGGCGTCCAATGGAGAAAATAAACTTTATAGCATCATAAATATAGATTTGCGAGGCTAAAAGGTTTTTGAACGGCAGAAAGAAATATGGAAAAAGCCCTGTGGTATTTAATTACTATCTCGCAAATAAATATTATGCTCCTATAAAGTAGTTTTTATCCTCTCATATATATATATATATATATATATATATATATATATATATATACACAGAAAATAATCACAAATCAGCACGTGATCTTCGAATGCGTGAAATTACCCCTGAAAAAAAAACCGATAGCCCAAGCGCTTTCGTTGTCAAAACTTATTCAGGGGGAAGTACAAAGATAAATGTTAAAGAAAAAAGTTGAGCGGGCATATAAAACAAAAAACAGGTGACGTCCTAAACAAAAGACTAACGACACGTATCCCTAAAAAGAAACAAAAGAATAAAGAGATTGTTATATAAAACCTGAGGGAGGTTTTTTATATTGTTTACGTATTCTTTTAGTTATAAAATTATCAAGTTTAAAAATCCCATCATTAAGATTAAAATTTAGGTACTGCGTAGATTCAATAATGGACAGGGCTTTTTGGTCCTGACCAATCAATTTGATGGCTAGTGGAGCTAATATGTATAAATAAAGCATTAGAAGTCTGCCTTGTTCGGCAACTATATTTATGTTGGGTTTTCCTCACAGATAAACCTTTTCAAGTTTGACCAACATAAAACTCATTACAAAAAGTACCTAGAATTTCATAAATATAGGAAAGTTTATTAAATGGCTAATTATAAATTAGAGGTTAGTACGAAATGAACATTAAATGAGGATAAAAGCTTGGGAATATGTCTAAAATTCTCATTATAGGGAAGACACAAAATATTTTGGGGGGAGAAAGTTTTTTTATCATTATTGTAAACAGATTTTGGGGCTGAAGCCAAGGCACTATCTAAAACATTTAGAGGGTACTTTAGATCTCTACCAATATTATATATACACTTAGGCTCTCGGTCTAAAAATACAGGATTACAAACACGTAGTGCACGTAAAAACATAGAGATAAAAGCAGATTTTTTCACAACAGAGGGATGGTTCGAGTAAAAATGAATATACAAAGGAATATGGGTAGGTTTTCTAAATACAGAAACTTTAAATCCTTGCACAGTACGATGAACAAGTAAGTCTAAAATAGGAAGTTTACTTTTAATTTCAACTTCATAAGTGAACTTTATAGATGGTACTAAGTTATTCAGTTCATTCAGAAAAGCCTCAATATCACAATCATTGGGCCAAGTACAAAATACATCATCGACATACCTAATCCAAATAGCCTTTCTTGGCAGCATCCTAGATTCAAAAAACTCCATGTAAATGCAGCTAAGTAAAGGCAAAAGGGGGTTACCTATTGCCATTCCAAAGCCTTGCAAGAAATAATTATCATTAAAGCAGAAGGAACATTTTTTTAGGCATAATTAAATTAACTCGATACGACCTTCTTAGTTACTTGCCGGGAGTTTTGAATGAAGTTTGATTACCTTTCTCCACGCATATATATATATATATATATATATATATATATATATATATCTATATATATATATATATATATATATATATATATATATGTATATAATATATCTCAAAGTAGCGCGAAATATATATTATAAATATACAGGTGTATGATGGGAGCAGTTTCTTTTCTATAAATGTTTGTTAAAGACCAGGTTATATTTTGACTTCACTAACCTTAATTTAGAACGTTCTACCTGGCAAATGCAGTTTTTAGTATCTGGCTGGAGATTAAAAATCAGCTCCAGATACATTTTATTTGTTAAAAATTTGAATTAGTTTTGAAATACGAACAAATAAAATATATTTGCCTCCGCTCAATTTTAATCTTTAGAAACCAAAAACTGCATTTGCCTTTTAAAACGTTCCGAATACAAATTGGTGCAGTCAAAATACAATCTTATCTTTCATAAAGCACACATTTATACGTCCTATAATGGCCGCATATTTGCTCCCTACCTATAAACTGGCTAAATATCTCGTTAAGCTTCTAACGAAATTTACAATTAAATATGTCAGCATTGCTAACCGTTTTACGCCTGTCTATAAAATGAAACCTCTCTCCATTGGTCCCTCTAACCTCCTGGATGGTTTTGATGTTTCTTCACTTTTCACGAACAAACCCTTAAAAGAAGATATTAATAACATTCTCATTAAGTCTATACCTTCTTCGGAAAATATCTGTCTACCGTAAGCCTACTTTCTCTGAAATTGTGTTTAATTTCTTTATACCAGTGACGATTTTTTTTAATAAATGTCATTAAAACTCTTCTCCACCGTGCCTACATTTATCTTCATATTTTACTCTCGAAAAAGAGTTAGATTTTCTTCCCACCAATTACACGAATATTTCGTATCCTATGCGAGTATGTACATATTTTTGAGAGGAGATATAAAACCTTACTTGACAATATTTTCTGTCCAAATTTTATGTAAATTTCGTCTCCAAAGACATAATAACTTTCCATCCCGATTAGCTTCATCGATTAGCATACAAACCTAATTTACGTATAATTTTTTAGAGCAGAAGATGAGCATTTCTTTGCTCGAAACGTAGCCAGTGATTTCTTACCTCGGATACTCACTCCGAAATAAATTGCATCTTGCAAGGAGCAGTCCTTTTTAGTATATATATATATATATATATATATATATATATATATTGAGAGCAATACTTGCCTCTTATTCTTTACAACAATCATGCAAACTGTCCAAATATCTAGTTAAACTCCTCTCACCTATATCTAAAAATGAGTTCTCCATCGAAAACTCGTATAAGTTTAAAGAAGAATTACTCAGCAAGGTTGACGATAGATATATGGTGAGTTATCATGTTGAATCTTAATATATTAACATTCATCCAATGATACAATCAATTTAATATTAAATAAGGGGTTCTATTTCGAAAATACTTTTTATGGATTTTCACGAAGCCAATTACAAAAGGAGCTGGAATTAACTCTTTCGGAATCTCGGTTTACCTTTAACAATAAAGTTTATTGCAAGATTGAGGGTGATGGGACCACTTGCAGCTGATTTTTTTATGACACATCTTGAAGAAGAAATGTTTTACACTAATTTAAATTATAAACCCTCCTTGTATCACCGTTTTGTTTATGAATCCTTTGCAATTTTCGATAACCCTGCACATAACCAACCTTTCTTAAATTTTTCGAACACTTTACACCTCAGAAACATATTCACCATGGAAGTATAATCACATGATAAGATGCCTTTTCTTGATCTTCTATTTACCCGTGATAATGAGCATCTAAAAATTCAAACAACAATTTACCGAAACAACACTTTCACAGGACTAGGCTTAAACTACTTTAGTTTATGTGATTTTAAATACAAAATATGCACAATAAAAACCTTCCTACATAGAAGTTTCTCTTTGAAATCCACCTATCATTCAATTCAGAATGAATTTATTTTTCTTAAAAAATATTTTTTAAATAATTTATTTCCTTCTGACTTGTATGATAGATCTTTTAAAAAGCTGCTTGAAAAACTCATTGGTCTCCCTTAAGCCCCCCAAAAGGTTCCTAAAATGTCCATATATTTAGTAAGTTCCGAGATGAGTTTTTTAAACGCTAGTTTTAAAAGAAAAATCTTATTCATTTCCAAAAGATATTTTCAATAAATCAACCCGCAAATAGTTTTAATAAACAAGTTATCAAAGGGAAATTCCTTTAGAAGTATGGATCCTAGCTTTTTAGAGTTCCGCAGTGATGATTTTAATTTATTTAAATGTCCCAGTTGGAATGAAGCCTCTTACATTGGCAGCACTGTCAGGTCTCTTGGAGATAGGTTCTCTGCTCATATGGGGATTAGTCGGTGCACAGGCAAAATATTAAGTTAGAAAAAGAAGTCTTCTATTAGGAAACATGCCATGATTTCTAAAACTGAAGATTTCTATTGCTAATTTTAAGGTATTAGCCTTTAATAACAACCAACAATGCCTAAGAACCCTCGAAACTTTATATATCAAACACTGCAAACCTACACTCAATGAAGATTGTCGAGGGATAAAGGCGTTGTAGCGGGCCGAAAATCTATACTCTAATTCAAATCGTTCTAACCCGCTTCCTACACTAATTCGCACGTGAGAAAACGAGAGAGAAATGAAACGGATTGTATGTACATCCTTTATTTACAAGAAAAATATGGGGTAAATATTTAAAGGAGATCTCTTTACTTATTTAAAGAACAAAAAAATGGGCTTTATCAATTTGCAATTCCAATATCAAATTAACAGAGATAAATGCGCAAATAAAACCGGTATTACTCCTATAATCGAGGTCTAACACTTTGGATCAAATACAATGCAAAAAAAAGAAAAGGCCTCACGTGGTACCCAGAGCTTGGGAAGGGGCGGAGTCCTACCGGCTGCCACTTGACTGTTTATAAATTTCAGAGGACTAACAAGGCTGGTGCCTCCGAACAGCTCTTCTGTTCCAACAGGACGCACAACAACATCTGGTGTACCTCAAGCCCTACTGTCTCCGCCACGCTGTACAAATTTGAAAGGTAATATTATCTATAATTTACTAGAGTGGTCCTTCGAAAAAAATATTTAACAGCGTGTAACCAAAAAGTCTCTAAAAGCACACACTACTGTACGCCAGGCAAACACTATCGGCGCTGCGCTCGGGTAAAATTGAATTGGGGAAAGGTAAGGACCTCCTACTTAAGAGTGCGATATTATTAAGGTGGCTCTTTAAATGGGAACACGTTTGCCGGGTTCGTCTCAAAGCTTATTCAAAAGATAAACACCTCTACAAAAATAAACTTTAATACAAATAATAAGAACAAGAGCAGAGATAAATATTGAAATCTAAATAATAATCAGCATTCCAAAAGAATATTTTAAACACAAAAATTAAGGAAACTAGGTCCGGGAAAATATATAAGTTATCTAATAAGTTGGATTGAATGAAAGATTCAGCAAGTCTATTGGCGTTACACCAAATGAGGAATTCTTCTTAGGACTGAGAACGAAGGGGTGGGACTTACAAGGAAAGGACTCCTGGTCACCTATGGAAGATGAACTGAGGATGTACAAGACCAATAGCCAGGTCTTCGTCGATCGGTTCTCGATGCGATGGCATCCAGAGTGACTCAGAAAGGGGTTGAGATTACCTAGGCTCCAGGGAGAAGTACTTACGAAATCGAGATTCGTCTGCCGACGGCAGGAAATCTCAACCAATGTAGGGAGACAAGAGAGACCCTGGACAATCTTCTGAGGTATAAACAGGTTTCCGTAATCTTCCTCTGACCAGGGCGGATTTCACAAAGACGATCTGCTGACGAGATAACAAAAGCGAGGGGACCAGTTCACGTGAAACATATACGCAAATCTGGACGGCAAGAATCTAGGGTTCTCTTCATCTGCTGAGGATTTGCAGACATCACCTTAAATAGCAGCCACAGGCATGGTCGATAGAGGGCTGCGCGTAGCGAGGGCGTCCAAAGGGGATATCGGACGCGGCTTAAGCAAACATGGACCTTGATAATTTCGGGCATCGACGAGGCGAAAGGTAATTAAGCCGTTCGAACTAGGGGGGGGGGAGACGGTGATAAAGCACCACAAATTAAATACTGCTGGTCTGTCTTGACCAGAGAAATTCTGTGTGATAACGGCGTATTGAGTTTCATACTCCCACAAAGATTTAAGTGCAATATCTATATTAATTAACTAATTTTTAACTATCGTTTGGTTAGTTGGTTTGGTTTTTTAAAACTAAATTTTAGCCACTGTAACCGATAAATGTTAGCCTCTCGTTAAATCCACCATTCACTCCCTATGATGTATCCACTTTGGTAAGTACTAAAAGCAACCCATTTTTCTATTAAATATTTTTTTACTCTTACAGTATTTACAAATTTTAAAACAAAGTTTAAATTTATTCTTATTATATTTGATTATCTTAACTATTTTTAAAGCAAATTTAACTACTGCCAGGTCGATTTCTCTTACAGTTTTTAATTAATTAATTTTACAAATTTTTAAAATACATTTTAAATTTCTTCTTATTATAATTGTTTATTTAACTACGTTTTTAATTCAGTTTTAAAGCAATTTTTACTATTCCCAAGTCATATTTTAAATTTTAAAAACTTATAATACATTTTATTGATATTATCTAATTAGTCACCTTTAAAACAATTTAATTTTGTATTAACCACTACCTTTTCATGTTCTTTTCATTTGTATTAACTTTAGTAAACTTGTATTCCAGCCTGAAGATTAAAACTTGTATTTTTCGAAACGTGAAAATTAAAAGATGTTACATCCGTTTCTGGTGGCTCTAAGATTTATCCACAATATCAAATGCAGGCTTCATGGCCAAGCACTAAACAAATATGTATATATATATATATATATATATATATATATATATATATATATATATATATCACTGAAAAACATTCCGCAATGATTTGTATATGTAATAATTAGTAGTCATTGTAATGACGTAATCCCCATTATTTACACAGAAATTGCTATATAATATATATAAAAGCTTTAGGTAATAGGTGAAGAAGTGTTACTTGCAATGGCTTATTGGTTAAAATCAGCTTAATCCCAAACAAATGTTTTCTCATGGATAAATGAATGAATGACTAAATACCAAAAGACTATTTAAATTACACCAACCACCTATACTAATTTTTAGTTGAAATTGGTGAAGATTTAGAATTCCTGTAACTGAAGTTAGAGGAAATAAGGTAAATATTTTGTTTTAAATCCGCAAGCTAGTAAGAAATAAATCTATATTTAGGTTAAGTAATCTATTAACAATCAATCAACTATCAAAATGTTTCTCACGTCAAGAATATTTTGGGGTTTCGATAAATAAAAAGTTAGTTATCCCATAGTGAACCAGTCGAGCAAGAATCAAGAGATTATATTTTACCAACCAAACCATTTAGAGGATGCAATAAGGAATTTGTCGCTCAATTTAAACATGAAATAAAACAATAGAGTTCATTCATACTGTGAAAGGATAACATCTACCCCCCTACGCACTATATTGCAGACCACGTGCGATAGTATCCTGCCATGGTAAACGTCACCTCCTCTTCGGGAACATTCAAGAAGTTTCGATTCCTGACCGCATTGGGTAAATGTTCTCCAATCCTGCGAAATCATGACAAGCCTCATCCCCGCTCCGGTGACGAGGCGAGAAAAAGCCACTGTGTCTCGCTGTGTCTCGCACCTTGCTGTTAAATAATAAATCGACTCTGCCTTCGGATTAAGATGTCTGGAGCTTGTGACTCCTTTCTCCAAATACCCCTGTTCCCTTCAGATTCGCACATACAAATACTTGGTTTGACTGAAAATCAAAGAGTCAGACACGCACCTCAAGGCCGTCCTCATCGTCTCATCGAAGTCCGGTCAGAGTTCATCAGACAGCAAGACTTTCTCTGCCGTGATTCTTCCCCAGTCAATTGGTAGCTTCTTTGAACAGAAAGCCTTTCAATTTGCGCAACAATCTTCCTTCGTTTAATCGAACAGAAGAAAATCTCTATCGATTACCTTTGAGAAAAAGAAGTTTTTCTTCCAGTAGAATTACGAGAATTCACACATTTCCCGTCGAACGTTATCTTTGAACATTGGCTATCTTCATCAAAAGGTTGGTTCGGATCGTGCCTCACTTGACTCATTCAGACCGTGCCCCATTTGCCTCAGTGGACCGTTTCCCACTCGCTGCATTGTAAGGAGGACCTTCCTCGAAGTCACCGACACGTAAGACTGAAACCCCCTCCATTAATAGTATTGTCAAGTTCCCTCTTTTGATCTGAGCCTAGTAACTCTATTCTATTAACTCTATTTGAGAATCCCTCCTCATGATAATTATCTAAAGACTATTTCAATTTAAATAATCCCCTGTTACCATTTTTTAATTCCTAAAATTGATTTTTGTAAATAAAATTATATTTTTGTTAATTCATCTTCAACTAACTTTGAACGATACTATCGGCCTATTCAAGTAAATCTCAGAACCATTTATGCACTCTGTCTGATTATTAAAGATTTGAAACCCAACCCCTCAAATTCGACCTAGTCAGTCGTTAATCCCTGCGAACACTTCTTAAACGGTTTGCGTTGCAGTAGGTGATTAAATCACCCCCACATAATATAAAAATAGCGTGTGGTATAGAGTGGTATACCAAGACGTAGAAAAATATATTTACTTAACAAATTTACATGTTAAAGTCATCAAAGATTTGACTATTCACTTTAATCAATGAAATCACTGTCCACTTTAACCACCTCTTCCAGGTGGCGTCGAAATCTGCCTCAGGGCTTCTTGAGGGTCCACTCACTATTCCCTTGTATGTACCTCATTGATTTATTGTGATCATTGCCAATGATAGCTTGTATGTTCTCGAAAAATTATTGATTTCCTTTCGTATCAGAACTATTTGAGTGAGTTTTCCGAACTACCGCACACTCGTACTCATACCCTGACTCTTCCAACTCTTTCCTGATCCTCCGAACAGTCCTCAGATTGATACCCAATCTCTCGGTGATCTTGGCATTAAAGCTCCTAGCTTGCCCTTTTACAATATTTTGGAAGATGGAATTCGGACATAGTCTTTCGTCCTTTATAGACGATGTACAACTGTGTATGCTATGATAGGAAGAAGAGAGAACCTTCACTAGAGAGGACATATGCGCAGAATTCCGAGGTTGCCAACGGCAAAAATGTCCATCGAACCCTTTTTATTTTCAGATATTAATGAAAAACGCAAATAGGAAATAATTCTCAGTTTCACATCACTCTCTCTTCGAGTTTATTCTGATTTTCAAGCAAGAAATATTTGTTATTTGATGTTAACTCTTCCTTTGATCATATGTCAAAATTATAAATTATCATTCACAGTGCCTAAATATAGTTTATTGTTTAATTACAGCTTCGAAAAGCTGTTTAAATTTCCTTCTATGACAATTTCATATTTCTTAAATATGCCTAGTTTTAAATCGATATCTTCTTTTACTCCACCCTTATATAATTTTATAAATTTGCCATTATTCGAAATCAAATTTTCTAATGTGCACATCTAAAAAACACCAAATAAATGTAAACCATGAAGAAATAGTGAATGAAAGTCAGCCTTTAGAAATTTCAAAAATTTATTATGCTCTTTGAATCAAGGAAAATAATCCAAAGCCATAGCAATGGATAACCACAAACAGTGCTTCGGACATGCCTGGCAAACGGTTCTTGCATATGCCAAGCATGAGTTTGTACCAATAAAGGCTAACTTGAATTAAAAGACTAAAAAAAATGAAACCAGAGGTAGCAAAATGGCAAAACATAAATAAAAATATTAGACATAGAACAAAGAGAAAGATTGAACATAATGAAATCATAGGAAACACTGGAAAAATAAGTATTAGTGTGAAACCGGGGGTAAAGATACGAAGATAGTTCGGGCGGTTTATAAATAAGTTTGGCAACTTATTCGAAATATATTTTTTGAATTTTTATTGCTCTTGCGATAAATTGAAATTATCGACTTTGTTGATTAATATTATTTCAGGTATTTTCCTCACAAGATAACAGATTTCTATGACAGTAAACCAGGCTAACAAGAAGGAGTATATTTGAAACCATTTTTTTTGGCGGACTGATGGATGAGCTATCCTATAATGTGGTTTCCCAGTTAGAGGACGAAAGGATGTCAGGATGGATCTGAAGTAGATCAGTTGTATAATAATGCCACTACAGTAACCGTACCAATTTGTCTTGGATCTTTTTCCTTCTTGTGAAAATGTTTGACTAAGATAACGCTGTTAATATATTAATAATAATAACAGTTTTATATGAAAGTAAACGAGACTAACATAAAGAGGAAACTTTGAAACCGTTATACTTGACTGGTGTATGAGCTATCCTATAATGTGGTCTCCCAGTTCGAGGACAAAAAGATGTCACGCTGGACCTGAAGTAGAACAGTTGTATAATAATGCAACTACATTAACCGTATCAATTTTTATTGGATTTTTTCCATATATATATATATATATATATATATATATATATATATATATATATATATATATATATATAAGTAAAATAACTTAATGGCGAGTTATGGTATGTGATAGTGAAACCACTGTATAAGAGCCAAAATTTTAATTTACGAGACTAGTTCCAGTATGTAGTTTATCATACCCTCTTCAGTCGTATACTGAGAATGCAATTGTTACAAAGGTCTATAAATAGCGTAGAAATGGGAAAAAACGAAAAAAAAACACAAAAAAACACAAAACGAAGGAAAAAGGTCATTAATCAGGGGGTGACAGTCTAGATCGTTGACCAAGCTGTTTACGATGACGTTACGGGAATGGAGGTTGCATTTCAATTGCCCGTCTGACATATTAAAATTGGGAATTTCTCCTATTAATATAGATACTACTATTTTTTTTACGTAAATCTTTACAATTATATATAATTTGTGCCTTTGAATAGTCAATTTGGTGGTTAAACTTGCTAATATGATTAAAAATACTGTATGTGGTACTGCCTCGTCTGACATCACCTTTATGTTCATAAATTCGTTTTGTTAAGGTTATTCTGATCTCTACTATGAAAAATGAAGGGCAGTTCGTAGAGCCACACAGGATTAAATATACACCTGCTTCATTTGGCTGATCCACGGGCTCGGTCGAAGGGAAAGATTTAAATACCCTTTTTTCTATCGATATCTTGTAAGCCAGCCTCTTTTCAATTATTGCACTCTGAACCACATCATTCCACCACCACGATTCCCTCTCCTTTGATCGATGCCCCTTTGCATTGCCACATATATTTCTGCCCTTTTCGTTACTGCCTTCTTAAAATTTTCCAAGTTCTTTTCCTGCCCAATTTTCTTATTTACCACTTGTTCATACTCTCTTCTCAGGTTTTCGGCCTTTAGCCTCCATACTTTGATCTTATTTCCCATATTTACTTTTTTCTCTACCAAATTCTTTCATATACATATCCATGCACAATAAGCAATGTTGCGCCAAACATTCCTCTCTTAGTATTACTTTACAGTCATTCACCTTTATATTTCATTTTTCTTAAACAAAGATGTAATCAATTTGCGTCGCTGCTAGGCCACTATTTTATGTTATCAACTTTTCTTGGTCCTTCTACAACATAGTATTCTCTACTTGGAAATCCTTTCCTTGGCAGAAGTTCAGGATACTCTCCCCTTTCTGGTTTCTTTCGCTAAACACATAAATACTCATTACTTCTTCAAAATCACTACAATCTCTACCCACGTGCCCATTCAGATCTCCTCCAATAATAACATCTCCCTCTGCTATCTCTGTCACTGCATTGCCCAATGCTCTCCAGAACAACTCCTTTTCTTCTTTTGTTTTTACTAGCTGAGGGGCATACTGAGAAAATATTTAACACTCCTCCCCCCAGTACTATCTTTATGTTCATTACTCTACTATTTATCATCGCTACTTCTACAACCTACTCCATCAAATCATCCATATCAATATTCCAACTCCCCCCTCTAATTTCTTTTCACCACACCACCAAAATGTGTATATTTCCTCATCATATTATGAGTACATACACCCGTGATCGTTATAACGCACCTCTTGCATGCTATATATATCAACCCTCCTTCTTGACAGCATATCTATGATCTCTCCACTCTTTCTTATCATCGTCCCAATATTTACTGTGCACACCCTTAACACGCCTCTAGAGCGTCTTTTGTGTGCACGGCGCTCCACTCCGGTGATAAATATATATATATATATATATATATATATCGAACGAATTGATGGACGCAAACATTAGACGTAGTATAAACAATATAGCCAGGACATAACTGATGGAGAATCAAAAAAATGATAAGGATTTATTATTCAAACAGGGTTAAAGTTTTTTTAATATAAAGTGATTCTAGCAAGGAAAATAACAGATGTTGCTTTCCGCATCAATTATCCTGAAGTTCTCGAGTCTGACACTAGAACTGCAATGCGAGAGGGGGTTTCAAAAGGAGGATGGGTAAGTTTTAGCAAGTTGAAGACCAGTGCTCTTAGATCTACACATATGTAGCGATGAATAAATTTTGCCGAATTCCATTTAATTAAGTCGATTCACCAATGATGTTATAAAAAGAAATATTGTTGAATGTTCATTTATCAGTAATCGCGATAACTTTAACATTTCCCGTGGCCTTTTCAAAATTGATGGCTTATGTTCTTAGTTTTGCCCGTAATATTGATAGTCATGGGTACCAAATTTGTGATTTTAATTATTTCATTGATTTTATAATAAATATTGTTTTATCACTCGCACTCTCTCCCACATTTTCCTTGCTCATTCATTTAGCTGCTTCTCGTGTCTCTTTTAATCTTACCTTTTATGCTACCTCCTTTTCCGTTAATCTTTTTATTTTTTTAGCTCTCTTCTTTACCTTTTCAGCCACCTAGTTTGAATTTGCTACCTGCTACTTATAACTCTTTATGTGATTTCCCGTCACTCGACCACTTCTTCATTGGTGATTTCCTTACTTAGAAGGCGGTGGTATATCCTTTCTTTCTTATGTATAAACCTATTATGTTAATTTCTCTTCTATGTAGTTATCCTTGATTAGGAACTGAATATATTTCGAAAATACGAAGAAACACCTTTTCCTTTTGACTGCGGAACATTACATTCATTACTAACCTAACGTGCCTCTTTGTGAGTTATGTATTTCACACACATACACAAACACACACATATATATATATATATATATATATATACAAACAAAGTTAAGTTTTCAGAAACTAGCTTTAAACTTTCAGAGATATATTGATTTAAACATGTTTCCTTTTTTTTGCGATACCTTATATATATATATATATATATATATATATATATTGGTATGGAGCTTGGCCGTGAAGCCTGGAATTGATACAGGGAATAAGTCTTAGAGCCACCAGAAACGGATGTAACATTTTTTACTTTTTAACTACGTTTCGAAAACTACAATTTTCCTCTTCAGGTTAGAATAAAAGTTTACTAAAGTTAATACAAATGAAGAAAACATGAAAAGCTATTGGTCAATAAGACATTGAATTGCTTTAAAAGGTGACCATTTATAAAATATCAATAAAATGTACTATAAGTTTTAAAATAAAATATGACTTGGCAATAGTTAAATTTGCTTTAAAACTAAATAAAAAAGTAGTTAATAAGAAGAATAAATTTAAAATTTATTTTAGAAATTTATAAAATTTATTAATTTAAAACTATAGGGTCTTTCAACAAGGACGCTCAGGCTTTGTCAGGCGATAGTGGCCATGTTGTTATAGCAACATCTGGCAACCTCACTGTGAACTATTCAGTAGTACTTGGCAGGGCCCGATGGAAGGTTATAGCGTTAAACAGCAAGTGCAAATCATCAAATGTTATTATCAAAATCAGTTCTCTGTTAGACAAACGTTCTGCGCATCACTTGATTTCTATCCTCGCCAGCGACGAGGCTTATTTTTGGATGAATGGATTTGTGAACAAACAAAATTGTCGGCTTTGGGACGAAAACAATCCACATGAGATACAGCAGCACTAAATGCATCACAACAAAGTCACTGTTCGGTGCGAATTTTCGTCTAACGCAATCATCGGTCCGTATCTTTTTGAGAACGATGATGAGATTGCCATAACCGTCAACGGCGAGAAATACAGATCGATGATAAGCATGTTTTTGTGGCCTCAAATGGATTATATGCCTGTTATGGATACTGACGACATGTGGTTCAAACAAAACAGCGCTACGTGCCATACTGCCCACGCCACGATAGACATTTTGCACCAGCAATTTCAGGAAAAGGTCATCTCGCCGGCGACGTCAACTGGCCACCAAGACTACTTTATTTGAGGCTACCTTAAATCGCAGGTCTATGCGAATAGTCCGCAAACAGTTGATGTCCTCAAAGTCAACATAACGAACACCATCCAGAAAATTTAGCCAGATTTATGCGACAAAGTCATCGAAAATTAGGCCTCCCGAATACGTTCCACCAAGTGAGCGAGGCCGGCATTTGGACGATTTAATATTCCACACTTAATGCCCTAAAATGTCCTTTCGAATTTAAAATAAATTGAGTGCATATATCACAAACAACTTGTTTTATTTACATTTAAAATTGAGTGACCTTATTTAAAGACGCTTTATATAAAAAGTGACCTGGCAATAGTTAAAGATAATCAACTATAATATTAAATTTAAACTTTGTTTCATAATTTCTAAAAATGTAAGAGTAAAAAACATCTAATCAAAAAATAGATTGATTTTGGTAAATACTGAAGTGGATCCATCCTAGAGAGTAAATAGTGGATTTAATAAGGGGCTAATATTTATAGATTACAGTCACGTTTGAGAGAGAGGAAAACTAACTAACCAAACAGTAGTTAAAATTTAGTTAATTAATATAGATATTGCACTGAAATCTTCCTTTGCAGTGTTTAAAATATAAAATTTAGAGGGTTCGTAGGCATTTTTGTTTGTTATTAAAGGCTAATACTTTAAAATTAGCATTAGAAATGTCAGTTTTACCATGTATGGTATGTTCCCTAATAGAAGACTTCTCCTTCTTACTTAATATTTTGCTTGAATAATCCCTATATGATGCTCACTGAAAGTGCCCGAAGAGTGTTGAAACGCATTGGGATGAAAAATCCCGGGGTAACTGCCACTAAAGTGAATGCAGGTGGAATCATCATCTAACTAACCCAGTTTCGACCAAAACTGTTCGCCCTGAGTTCAATAAAGCCGCATATCATGGAAGAGCCACATACCAAAACCTCTGCTTTCTCATCGAAACATTAAGAAAAGGTTAAACTGGTGTAGAGATCACAATGGCTGGCCTACAGACCAATGAAAGTATATAATATTCTCCAACGAGTCCAGTTTTTCTCTTTTCCCCACTGTAAGGCGAGTTTATGTGTGAAAGCAGCCCAGGGAAGCTTTTAATCCCAACTGCATTCTTCCTACAGTGAAGCACGGAGGAGGGCCAGTGATTGTTTGGGCAGACATATCTTGGAATTCTTTGGATCCAATCGTTGCCCTGCATGCTAGGATCAACAGCCACAAATATGTGAATATTTTGGAAGATTAATTCCATCCCATGGTTTAGACATTATTCCCTAATTGTGAGTGCTTTTTCTAAGATGAAAATTGGCCAATACACACGGCTCATATGGATAAATGGTTAAGAATTGGTATGAAGAGCATAGGAGTGAGCTACAAAACATGATGTGGCCCCCACAATCTACAGGTCTTAATATTATTGAGCATTTATGGTGCGTCTTGGAGCGACAAGATAGAATTCGTTACCCTCTACGGTCGTGTGTGAAATAGCTGGAGCAGTTATTGCAAGAAGAATGGCTCAGGATTCCGATCACTTAAGTCGGGAAGTTGTATGAATCAATTCTAAGATGCATCGACGCTGTTCAAAAGCAAAATGAGGACAAACTCCGTAGTAAATAAATATTCATTGAATTAACACGTGTTCAAATTATTTTTTCCAACCCCTATATATATATATATATATATATATATATATATATATATATATATATATATATATATATATATATATATATATATATATATATATATATATATATATATATATATATATATATATATATATATATATATATATATATATATATATTTATATATGGCTGGAAAACAGTCCTCTAGATTTCAAGCATATTGTCTTCAAAAGATATATAGATTACTGTTTTCTAATTTTTAAGCACAGGGATCATGCACCCTTATTTCTTGATTATATTAACCAACAACATCCTAACATAAGGTTTTCTATTGCAACAGTAAAGGACAACAAAATCTCGTTCTTGGATGTCAACGTTGTTCGAGCAGTTTAGTCTTATAATACATCCATTTACACAAAACCTACCACCCCTAGATTGGCTACACATTTTTTAGTAACTCTCCCATTCAGTTTAAATTACCAAGCATTAAAAGCCGAATTTTAAGAGCCTAACATATATCTTCTAGCTGGTTATCTTTTCATGAACAAATGACATATTTAAGGGATTTCTTCAAATTTAATTTTTGCCCCGAGTTCATCTTCGACCAGTTAGTATCCAAATTCTCTCCAAAATATATTATCTTCGACCCTTTCTTACTAGTGTTTCTAAACAGATGGTCTTCCTTAGACTACTTCATTTCGAGCATTTGACATCCAAGTTTAACAAACTCTTTCTTTTTACCCTCAGCAATTGTTTCCCTCAATGCCAATTCATTTGTATAAATTACAGCCCTGTATCGTTAAATTCTTTTTTCTGCATAAGGAGCTAATCCCTTTGGGCTTGCGATCCTGTATAGTTTACATTATACACGTACGACCTATCAGAGTCGTTATGTAGGCCAAACTGGCTTACAACTTCAAATGCAGGATCGCAAGTTACTTAGGTTTGTCTCATAGGACTGGTATTCCTATTTCTAAACCTAAAGCCTCTTCCATCAGGCAACGCTCCGAGTATCATCATCATCCTCTTAATTCTGATTCATTTACCATATTGTCTACAGCCTTAACTTATCTCGATTTGAAAATCTTAAGAGTTGTGTACATCAATAAAATAAATCCAAACCTAAATAATTATTCCTCATCAATTAAACTATTCAAAATATAACCAACCAACACTTCAATACATTAACTAGCCAACCAACCAAATTTCCGGTAGTAGTTTTTCTATCGTTAGTTAGTGTATTTCAAAACTCCTACGATACAGGTTATTCCTCTGTTGAATTCGTTCACATTTGTTTTCGGTTTTATGTCTTGTGTTTATAATTTAATATAATAGCTTATTCTATTGTTTATTTTAGTTACCTTTAATTTTTTATATTCAAGTGTGTTTATGTTAAAACTTCACTTCTTCCTATTATTTTTCAAAACTACACTAGATAGTATAAATTATTTCTATATATTTACCCAGCCTTTTCCCGCTTTTTTTGCCATTATATAATGCAGATTTCTCACTATTTAACTGTTATCGTTAATATTTCTTGCCCTTCTCATTAGTCGATTCAGTCGCTGAAGATGGTCCTAGCGAAGGTAGGTCTGAAACGTCCGGCAAATAAATGATAAGTTAAATCTCCTGGGTCTTTATATTACTATATATATATATATATATATATATATATATATATATATATATATATATATATATATATATATATTTATATATATATATATTTATATATATATATTTATATATATATATATTTATATATATATATATATATATATACAATACTTATATGGAGCAAACATAGACATTGTATTTAAAAGAGAAGAATATTTTCTATTTATGTTATCCTTACAAATATGATTATTTATTTGAAATGCAGAGCAGTTCCTTAGCACCCATATAAATAATTTTCGGATTTAAGAAAACAAATGCTTCAAGAAATAATCGACTCTGTTTATCATTTCTTTATTTATGTATGTATATTAAAATTTATATGTTTGTTTGAATGAATTTATATATGTAGGTTAACCTTTATGTATGCTTGTACATTTTACACCTCACCTCTCATTTAATCTTCCTTTGTGATCTTATCTACGACCTTAATTCTTTGTTAGGCCGTCCAATGCGTACTTCATCTATCTAGTGCTTGGTAACAGTTTCACGCACCTCAATGTATCCATGAGCATTAATTCTACGACCCTGTAAAAAAAAAATGGGGTGGCATGACATGACCTTCTCTAATCACCACACGTCAAACCATAATAGTTTCTGGAAATTTGGGGTTCATCACTCTGGTTACTTCAGAAGGATCTGCACAAGTCTTCAAGTCCAACCCAACTTTGTGTACAAATGATCTTGCAACATTTATAAAGGTGTTAATTCACAAAGCATTATGTTTTGCATGAAGAGCAACTAAAACTGCATGTCTTTTAATTTCTTAAGTCATTATGCTATTTTATTTTTTTCTGTATAATAATATTTAATTAATATGAAGTTGTAATAAACTGGAAGCGAAATGCCTGAAATGCCCCATATATATATATATTATATATATATATATATATATATATATATATATATATATATATATATATATATATATATATATATATAGAGAGAGAGAGAGAGAGAGAGAGAGAGAGAGAGAGAGAGAGAGAGATTCTAAATAAAAATCTTTTCTTTTAATTAAGCTATTATTAAAGTATTTTTAATATTTTTTAGTATTTCATAACTTCGAAACTATAAAGGTGCTAACCATGATAGTTCTTTGACCTTGAGCAGGGAAGGTTATTTCACTGAAAGCTAAATGATTTATTAACCATAAGGTAGCCAAAATAATTGAGCGAGGCTTGATATACTATGGAAAACTTTTATTAAGTTTACAGATACATAAAGTTCATGGTTGATGGCCGAAAGCTACTTAATAAAGGGTTTAAAGATCAATTGTCCGATCAATTGCCACGTTCTTCAGTTAAAAACTTAAGACATCAGGAGGTTTGAAATATTCTCTGTCTACAGATCGGAAATTGACATAAAACAATTTTGATCTAAAAATTGAAAAGAGCTAGATTAAAGATGTTCACCTCCATTAAACCTGAGATACTATGCTCCGAGAGTATTTAAAAATGGGAAGTTACTTCATTTTCCTGGATGAAAAATGCATTACTCCACGACTAATCGAGTTATTCGAGCGATCACGTATTCACGATAAAGGAAGAGTGTTCTCTCAAAAAAAGTTCATTGTGCAGCAAGACAATCACGCAATTCCCATGACAAAGCCCATACCAGACTTCCTCCATGCTGTTGTATTTGAATTTTTACAAGGGGCAGCAAGAAGCCAAATCACAAACGAGCGGCGGTCAATAAGTTTTGCAATTCGTTTATAAGGAAACGAGATATGAGAAAAAGTCTTTTATTATTTTTCAATATAACTACCCTCGACTTCAATGCACTTGAACCACTTGTCCCTGAGGCTTCGAATTCCTAACAACCAGAAATGTGCCGACTGCTGTTCAATCCACTCCTGGACGGCGAGCTGGACATCTTCATCGTCCCTAAACAGGCGTCCGTGCAGGGCAGCCTTGAGCTGGCGGAATAAAAAGTAGTCGCTAGGGGCCAGATCTGGACTGTAGGGGAGATGGTTGAACTCCTCGAATGCGCACTGGCGCAGGGCAGCTTGTGCAACTCTGGCCTTGTGGACTTTGACGACATTGAAGTCGATCATAGGGCGTGAGGTTTCTAGGGTTCCAACGGGCAGAGACCTTGGTCATGGCCAAATTGTTGTGGATGATGTTGATAACACTTCCATGTGATATTCCAAGTTCTCGCTTGATTTCTTCGACCTTCACCCGTAGATTTTCGATCTTCTCCACACGGGCCAGATTGTCCTCGTTGGTCACGTCTAACGAGCGTCCTGGACCGGGGTCATCTTCAAGGGACTCACGACCATGGTGGAACTTCCTATTCCAGCAAGCAATGGTTGCATAGGAAGGGGCGGTGTCAGTGTACATTGCAACCATGCCTTCATGGATGTCTTTTGCATTCTTGCCTTCCTTGGTCAAAAATTTGATTACTGCGCGGTGCTCAACCTTCTCTATTGTTGAAAAGTTTTGACTGACGATCTGCGATAAGCTGCTGCTTCTTAAATAGACGAGGCAGAAGCGTGCGGCTGCAGGTCCTGACTTGTCATAACTTGTCCTAACACCCCCACAACAAGCCATCCCCCTTCCTCTGTTTTGCCCTACCGATTCGCAAAACTTATTGACCGCCCCTCGTAGTTAATGCTTAGGTATGGCACAAAAATATTGTATACAAGGAGCGAACACAATAGTATACTATTGAAAATTCTAAAAGGCAATTTTTAAAGCACAGCTGGAGCTGCAACTTGAACTGCTTTAGATTTTGATTGGGAGGATGAAGTCTATTTTTTTTAAGTTATTCAGAGCGGGGAGATGAGTTTCACATTATTTTCAGTTTTTACATCAGGGCGTTATAGTTTTTATTAGTGATAGTTTGACTTTAAATACTTTTGAAATATTAGCCAAAATTATGAGTGATTGATTACAATAAATATTAATACTCCACTTCGTTTTCAAATTTCTTCCTTCGTTGAGGAAAAAATTCTTAATTTGGTCAAATTTTTTTCTATAAAAATAAAGTAAAATATTATGACTTTACAGGATGACTTGATTATTGATATACCAATAAGAATTGTAGAAGCTGACTTGGAGCAGCGTATTGTGGTTGCTAGGAGTTCTTCAGTACTTTGATTCTTTAAAAGAAATCAATTTGTGTAAGTTTTTACTTGTCTATATTCTTTCATCTGTATTTCATCGCTGTTATTAAAAAGTATATGCCAATAAGCCAGTCAGTCTCTTACGCTTTACTTGCTCTTTCCGTTCTCCTGAATACTATTTTGAATAAGCGCTTATGGAATCTAAATTCATTACCGTCTTCACATGGGCCATAATTTGATTCCTTGCTAACTCTTCTTTTAATTCTTCTTGGGATTGTTTTTTAACTATAGGTTCTAGTTTTCGACAAGATAATCGCTTATTGATAAACATTTCAGGAGGCCCAATGGATATCATATCTTTTACCTTTCGATTGTCAATAGCTTCTGTGGTATTCAGGTTTCTATGTCGTTTTCTTTTTGGATCACTATGAAGTCCCCTGTAAGCAATGCAAAGTCTCACGAGGGCCAAATTTAGTTTGCCATCCATCAGTCTTTTAAGTGCCTACCTGTTTAACTTCTACCCTCCTGTAGGACCCTTAAAGAGAGCCATTTCCATTTCTTCCTCTTTATCATCATTTTATCAATAGCCTTCTTCCTTCCCTCTCTTAACGGCGATATGACTTAGGCCGACATAAATGCATGGTTCTGTGTAAATTTCTCTTTTGAAATTCCATTGATGGCATAATGAACAATCGCTCTAACTTGCCCTTTCGGTACCTGGTCAAAGCAAGACAAGTAATTGTGTAGATAGAATCCGTAAGATTAGGAAAATTTCAGCAAGTACCCCAAATTAAAAACTCAAAACCCCTAAACTTATAGGCGGCGGTATAGGTTAGTGTTCGGATTATAATAATGGAGGATAACAGCCTGATAATATCACTCATATATGAATAGACTGAGTATGTGATGACAGGTACGAGTGAAAAGAGAAAAATGTCGGTTCTAGAAAATCCGACGAATACATACAACGAAGAACACAAGAGGGGTGATCTAAAACACTCTATGATGGCAAGAACCAAGAATTGAGAGAATGGTAGCCTTTCCATGATCAACCACTCTAAGAATAGGATCAGTTCTCTTAAGAACGGATTACAGGCTATATTAAACCTTGAATTCCAAACTGACGCTCACATCAATATTCGAGAAAGAATAGTAATACAAATTCCGAGATGGCAACAGCTTTTTCGAACATTAACAAGGAATATGAGTTGAAAGATTAGTCGGTAATTTCCCCTTGTCTTTGGGTCCAAGTTCGACTGTTCCTTACAAGTTGTCAATAAACTATGTGTTATATAAAATAGTACCAAAATGGATAAAAGAAGTTTATTAAAGATGCGAAGGAGGTGAGGGGAAATAACAAAAAAGAACTGACAATAGAATTATAGTGGGAAAGTTAAACAGAAGAACCAATAGTTTTTGATTGAAGGAGTAAAGATGTTATCTCCTCAAAGTAAAATAGGCAAAAAAGCAGAGTAGTTTGGAAGGAAGGAGGGGTAGAAGTAGCATAAATTGAAATTTCAGTGGAGGAGGGTCTGTTTGATCAAATGTAAACTAAATATGTTGTTGGACAAGAACAAAGAAATTGGGAGGTATGATGATGGGAAGCAGTGAGGTTTCACAGTAAAAGAAAGACAAGTTAGACATTTAAATAGGGTCTGTGGTTCACTTTTTTTTAAATAGGATACAGCTCGTGTGTGCTTTATCGGCAAATTTGCGCAGAACATTGCATTAATAAATGGCAAGCATATAGTTTTTTTGCTTAAAGAACTTATTTTTGCGACTGCCTAATACAGCAAAAGTCTTTATAATGACCTTAAAGTCTAATAATAGGCTAGATTTACTAAAAAACTTAAGTTATAAAAAGTAACAAAAGAGGGAAAAGGTAAATAGAAAAAAGTACACTAAAGCGTCAGGGAGGCTCCTAGGGCATTTCGGGAACTTTCTAAGCCGCGAAAATTCAAAATTCAGTCTCTTTAACGGGGCATGACGCGTTATTTCTTGTACCATGCGTTGTTTTGCAACTAACCTGGCCGCGAGGACAGTCAAAACACCTAGCAGAGCCCCACTTACTTCAAACCAAGGGAATCTGGCGTGGAAACTGACCACCTCTTTGGGACTTGGTTGTCATTCGTATACAGTGGCACGGATCAAACGTGATTTGAAGTGTGATCCAAAAAGGCCTATGCAATAATTCCGGCGCTGTAGAAGCTTTGGAAGAAGAAACGTAGCGACAAATAGTCAAAGCTGGTACCATCCATGGTGGCGTCCTCGGCAACGCCAGAGGCGAGATCGGCGCGAGAGCTACACCTTGCTCTAGAAGGAGTTTCCTAGCCTTAGCCTTGAAACACAAAGGTTTAGAGTATTGCTAACGTATCTAGGCAGCATAAACACCACCATGATCTCCCGCGGGCTTTGTGAGGGCCCTTGTAGACAGGAAAACTCTGGACTCACGCTTGCAGGCACAAAAGGCCCTATGAATGGCGCAAATCGAGAGACATCTCCTCAATATCGACAAGTACGCCCTCAATTGAACAAGTGAGAGTTGGAATGGAGCCGTAGGTGGCGACAGAAGTGCACCATTTTAGTCTTGGTCAAGGTAAACCAAAACCTACCCGCTTCAAAATTGCGAGAGATCCGGTGATATACGTGTTGGATTAGATGCTCCAGGGGTAGCATCCAGGCCAGATCAAACGAGATCGAAAGATTGTCAACGTAGACTATAGCAAGAACATCTTATGACAGCACCGAGGTGATACCGTTGATGCTCAGCAAACCTGTGTGCCCCTTAGGACATTTACTTAGGTGACACCCATTTTTTGCTCCATTGGGTTAGAGAGAGTTACTACCATCCGTACGCGGAATTGATGAAGTCGCAAAACTCAGAAATAAAGATTGGGAGGCGTCTCATTGCCCCATCTTGAGGACAGTCTCTATGATAATGTATCGCCATGCAGCATCATAGGCATTCTACAGATCTAAAAAAAACATGGTGTCGTAAAAATGGACTCTCAACGATATACCATATATGACTATTCGTTAAGGGACCTATTCAATTATATTTAGAGTGCGTGGTTTCTGGTTGACCGATATTATTTATCTTCAATATGCTTAAAAAGTGGACCTGAGCTCAAGGATAATAATATGGCTATCATTAATAAAATAGAGTTTTATTAATAAAACTTTCAACAACACACAAAACGGAAAATATTGACATAAACAGAGAATGAAAAGGGGCGTGGGAAATCTAGCTAATCCGAGGATTAAGATTTGGAAGAGATTTAAAAGGCTAAAACAAATAAAAAATAAAGGGATGGGATGGTTCGCTAAACCATTTAAAGGTTAAATACTCAAAGGTAATGTTCAGCTTACGTAATTACACGTAGTTGTGCAGAGGAAGGCGACGCGAAGGAATCTTCGGTCCGCTGGCGAGTTCCAGCCGAAGGGAGGGGGGGGATTAAATGATCCTGACGTAGCGTTTTGGGAATGTGAACCATTTCTTGGCGAACGGGCTTGAAGAACAATGGCTGTTGTACGTTGTTCTCTTCTGAACAACAGGGGGAGAGGGAGAACCGTTTCTTGTCAACGGGCTCAAAGAACAATGGCTGTTCTAATGTTGTTTTTTTTCTGAACAACAGGGGGGAAGGGTAAGAACCGTTTCTTGTCAACGGGCTCAAAGAACAATGGCTGTTCTAATGTTGTTCTCTTTCTGAACAACAGGGGGGAAGGGTGAGAACAGTTTCTTGTCAACGGGCTCAAAGAACAATGGCTGTTCTAACGTTGTTCTCTTTCTGAACAACAGGGAAAGCCTTGTGAACTTGGCGTCCTGAAGGTTTGAACCTTGGCACTCAAGGGATATTCTCCTCTTCTGGACAATGATGGTGGATCTCGAGGTAGAGTGCCCTTGGTGCACAAGTTGACACCGGATCGGCGGGATGTCTCGCGAAGATAATCTGGATCTCGAATCTGCTCTTAGTAGAAAAGTTTTTCATAAATAGTCGAGCCATCCCCTTGGCGTAGGGGACAATGGAGTGGGGGCTTCGAGGGAATTCACAGCCACGCCTGAAAACAATACCTTATCTGCCCATAAGCCTAACTCAATCTGGCGTGATCAGCGCATGGGGCGAAACGGGGCGGCCATAAACCTCCTTGGTTAAATATTGGCTCAGGTGGCGGCGATAACGCGCCCGGCTTCAAGGTGAAAATTCACGTGGGTAGCAACGTGTTTCTAAATAACATGTGATAACGGTTGAAATGAAGCGGCCTCAAACTGTTCTATCACACATGGCATAATGCTCTCTACAAAAGAACTTCTCGTAAACGGGCATTTTCCAGTCTGAAGAACGCCTCCAACGAGGAAAGGAACTTGAGAAATCCTGACTGTACAAAAGACCGGTGCCTCCGCTTGCCAGCAAAAGGGTAATCAAACTTTTACCATTTTACTATTAACGTGTACATGCAGGAGGTTAAAGAGATTTGGCGAAAACCAGCCAAGTTAGAGTGATCTCTCTGTAACGTACAAAAAGCAAGAACAGTACTAGCCATTCACCACGAATCTGTTAGGATATACTCTCTCTACATACGGTTGAACAAATCTACCAATCAAGCCATGCTTTGCTCCATTAGTTCTCAGGGCACGTTAAATGCGATATCAACTGACCAATGGCACTGTCCGAGTATTAAGCGAAAGCGGAACACAACCTAGTCACTGTAAACATGTATTTGAATGGCATTCAGTGACATCCTGACGTACATTGAATTCTGGTGGAGCAGGATACATGCTAGAGAATATGGAGAAGGCGGTCTCAAAAGAATCCACCACAGACGCGTAGTCCTAGTTTTCGGTCACATTTTCCTGGAGAACGAGAGGGTGTTCTTAGGGAAATTTGCCCTAATCCTTTTGATTCAATTCCGCAAAAGTGCTGAGGAGGTCTTCGCATTAACTGAAGATAAGTATGCGCGCCAGGAGAAGTGGCGAGCATGATTGAATCGTTCCTTAACCTAGCTTCAGCTTGAAGAAAAATTCACTGATAGTGAAATTGTTCAGGCGGCGTTTATAGCGCAAGTATCATAGTGCTTGTATATATGGGTCATTTCACACTCGGCTGAGCAGAAAGGAAGCGTCCGGCATGTAAAACGTGCAGACGTTCTAGGAATAGTAGTTAAGCCCATGGGTATGAGGTTGCTGGAAAACAATTCAACTGCTTCATCCACCGACCTTAATTCCTTATCTGGAACAAAGAAATCAGTCATTTCCTAAAATGCGGACCAGCACGCCCGAGCTAAGCACCACTAGGAGGGGGCTGTCTCGTAGGCAGAGGTAAAAAATGATATTTAAATTGGAAAGTGATCAATACTATGGATGCCATCGACTAGCTCTCCCAAAATCAGGCTATGCATCCGGAGATCGCATAGATATATCAAGGCAGGAAAATAAGCAGTTCTCAGGCAGTGATTAATAAACTCATCCACATTGAGGATTCCTATTTCCAGCTCGTAGATCATCTCGGCATGGAACTGACCCCTTTTATTATTCGAGTAGTCTCCCCAGAGGAAGTGTGTACCGATCAAATCCCACAGCAAAATAGTAGGGGCCTCGACAACCATACCACGACGCTGCGGACGTCCCCCTGCGTCGATGTCGGCTTAAGGTGGAATGTACGTAGAAATGAAAATATACCTCCCATCCAGGTGCAGGTGCATTGATACTGCATTAAAGCAAAGACACGAAGGGAGACATCATATGTGGTGTAAACCCCACACCCTCCTTACCGGCCCCCATCCCTTAGTGGTGGTGTTGCAAAACACTCATACACTTGGCGAGTGAGCAGAGGGCACGCTTCCAGCAAGGTCTCCTTCAAAAAGAGAGCTAACGGGGAAGGGTAGGAGATGAGACTCCATAGCTTCTTCCAGTTGGCGTGGAGTCCGCGGAAATTCTATTAAATGAATATGCCTTCTAATCTAGCTCGGTGGTAATGCGGGGGCCCACTTCTTAGAGATGACCTTCACATTAATGGCGTAAGCCTCTAAAATGTCGAATTTCTGGCGCTAATGACCAAACTAGGCAGGGGAGGTTGGCTTTATTATGAGAGTCTTTTCCTGACCCAGCCTTGAAAGCTTTGGCAACCGGATCAGCTTTGGAGTCAAATGTCCCTCATTTGGAGAATCCACCAATTCCGAGCCATCTAACCCAGACTTAGTTAAGGTGTAGGAGCCTACGGTCCTCAGAGGTGTCCTTCTTTCGGGATAAAGCTTTAGGAACCCCGAAAGATGGTCTCACTAACACGTTCAGGTATGTCGACTCGTGTTAGTCTAACGAAATGGTGAAGGAGCGCGACCCTTTTGCTTTACGGGAAATGGTCACACTAGAGAAGTGATCTCTGCTCTTAGCCCAAGCTAGGTCTGTCTTCCTTGTGTTTGTATCACGAGTCATCTAGGTAAACCGCCCGGGTGAGTAGAATCCACAGAATTATTTCGAATGGAAACGGAAAATGACCTTGCGGGTAGGCCTGAAGGAGCCAGGTGGTGCAGAGAAAGGCTTTTTTAAGTTGAGGCATAAGACATCCCGTGCAGCAGAGTGTGTGCCAGACCAAGTTCTTAGAATCAATAAATGAGAAAAGATCCGTAGTTTGAACGGCCAGGATTTCTTTCTTCAGGACATACATTCCACAGATTTTCGGAGAAGAGAGGTGCGGTTCTCCGCAATTGATACAATTAGCCATATAAGATATAGACCTATCGTGTAAGGCCTTGGAGCAACTCTTACAGACTTTGGGTTAACCCGACTTTGTAAGTCTAGATTAGCAATTGTTATGACTGAAGCAGCGGCAGTAGTAGTACCTCTGTTGCAGTGGCACTAATGCCTTTTCGCGGTGAAAATATCAGCGGGACGCACCAACCCAGAGAGCCTACCATGGTCGAATCTGACAAGAAGTGTAGGGCTATGTTTCGTGCCCCTCCCACTTTTCTCATCAGACGTTTGACCTTGACTTCTCCATGGTCAACCAGCTTTAAGATAATATCATTTATGGAATAGTCCACCAGTTTTCAGCCGTAAAGCACGCCTTTCACGAAGTTCATGGTAGAGTGCGGTGTCACATTCACCGGTGAGCTAGTAACTGTCCGAAAGGCACTAATCATAGCAACTTTGTAGGGATCTGACACATTCGTCAGAAGGCTCTCCTCTAAGAAACTGATCGCCTTCAGCAGTTACCAATCCAACTAGCTAATGATCTCCTCTGCTGGCTCATGATGCCCTTAGCCAAAAAGCTGTCATCAGTGTAGCTAATATCAGAAAGCGTTTGAAGACGGTGGCTCAAAAATGCCAGTTAGTCTCTCAATGAAGGTCTCCGACATAATCAAGGCTCTGTTCAGTGCACTTGGAATATCAAGCTTTGGTTGTGCCCTACCCACCTACTCAGGGGAGCTTCGTGATCGTAGGTGCCATTCTTTGACTGGTCACTGGCTGAAACGACAGCGCGCCCGTCCACCCCAAGAGATTTCAAGGAGGGTGAGAAACCCTTATTTCGTTTTATCTTCCTATATTTTTAAAGTTTTTTAGAATAAGGGGATGGAAACTAAACCCGCTTTTTTCTACGACTCAAATGAGCCCCTGAGTGGGACTGACTGGCTTCAGCAAGATCCTCTTTTGAGATTGAGAAAATATTTGCTGTCACAGGAACACAAGCTGGAGAAGGAGGTCTCTCCTCTCCTTGTAATTCTTCGGGAGCCCTGGCCATGTAAAAGGAAACTTGCACAGAAGCAGATTCAGTTTCGGTGTTTGAGACTTAGCCTAGGCTACACCCATGGAAAATCCTGCTATCTACCTCCCCAAAGCATCACAAATTCCATTTGAGGTACTGCCAGTCGCAGTCAATTTTCTAGCCAACAAACCGACCTCCATCGGGGGAAAGAAGCAAGTAGGGACGCTAACCTCCGCAATGCCAAAATACATTTTTAAGGAAGCAAGGCCAAAAGGGGCCCGCTTTCCCTTACCACCCTGAGTCCTACCACTTTGAACGGTCGATTTTGGGCCGCCTGCCTAATCTCTTGGCAGCTCCAGTGATAGAAAAAAGGGGACTCCCATTAGTCGGTAGATAGTGGTCTTTGCAATAGGGATGAGGAGCAAACCACCGCATCTGTAGGCCTAGTAGAGTAAAGTAGGTACTCTGCTGCCCACCCAATGACTAAAGGTTAAGAGAAAAGTCTCCATAGGATCACAAATTTCCAGAATGTGACCATTTTTACCTAGTCAAGACCGGTTCAGTATTTATTGGCTTTGCCAACCGGGCCTACCATTTAGGCGAAATTGTCCTAGAACTGTAATCATAAAGGATGGTGCAAGCGTAGCCACCTTATCTATCTATTAGAGTGAGGTGAGCATAGTCAACGGCACAAAACACCCTGTGTGTGGATAGAAGAGCAAGTGCGGAAAGTGGTAGGAAAATATGTAATAAGGAGAGGTAGAGATAGGCGGGTCTACTAACGAATAGGGTTGATGATCACCTATTATTTGCATATCCTGGTAATAGGCGATACCGGGATGCCGTGTAGTTTACAAAAGCACCGTGGCTACTGGACCGAACTCCATCCAGGTGGAAACACTCCTTTTGGCATAGAGTGAAGCTAGAAAAGGTTGAGGGGATAGCCGTAATGATAATCATGAATAATAATAAATTATATTATTAATTAATAATAATAACATACTAATATTAATAAATAATACTAATAATAAATAATTATAACACATAATGATAATAATATACAATAATAATAATACATACTATATAATAATGATAACAATAGCCAATAAAAAATTCAAGTCAATCCAGTTACATGGCTTCCTAATTTAATCAAGCCGGGAGAATGTGCAGCTTCTCCTGGTAAGCTTGTGTGGCAGCAGCCATCTCAACGCTATATTCACGAGCTTCTCAAAGATGCCTCTTGCTGGTACGTCTATACTGCTTCGCCTCTTCCATGTACCAAGGGGCTTACCCTCAATCAGGGAAATGGAGTAAGTAGGAGAAGATGGACGTCAAAATTAGGTGTGTGATTCTGGAAAAATAGCTATGGGAGTCTTTGAGGGAAATTCAAGGATTGATTAAAAGAGAATAAATTAACAGAACACTTTACCTTTCGGTAACCATATCAGTAATTGAAGTAATTTTTTGTAGCATTTTATCAATATAACACCGGTCAATCCCATTGTTCCCATTCACGTTCTGATTTTTATATTCATATATTCCATATTTGCACTTTAAGGCTTCTCTATTTTTCTTTTGAATGCTCACATTTACCATTGTTTTAATAGCTACGTAAATAAGAAAATATCTTTGCATTTCTAAAACAGAATAACAAATATCGGTCAAAATTTCCTAAATATAAACTAGCGTTATTAAATATTCGTAGCAATCTTCTTTGAAGGACCTGGAAAAATTTGTAGCAATCTAGTTATTCGTTTTAACTATTTCAATTTATATTCAAACTTGAAAGAAAACTTTCTAATATCAGCATGGATCAACGTAAAATTATCTGCCCGAAAGATTGAGAGGATTCTGTATAAATACGATTTACCATCTCATAGATTTTCTTAGAAAGAATTCCTACGAACGCCCAAAAGATATAAACTCTTGGGATGTATTTGGATTTTGATCAGCGAAGAGAGAATCATTTGTGAAAACATAAGAATAACTGCCCGACACATTTATATACTATCAGAAGTATTTATACATATCCACTATACACCATAGTTTGTATATATACATACAGCGTGGAAAAACAAAGTGTAGACCCCTTTTTAACATATTTTAAATATAATTACATATGAGTTTGTTATTACTTTCTCTTATTATCTTTTAGGATTTATTAAACTTTGTTAATCAAATTGTATCTTCATTAAAAACCATACCCGTTAAAAATAGGAGTATAAATGTAAAGAAATCAAGTACCTTTAGAAGCGAAAGACATTGTGTAATATTTTCAAAATGTTGAGCCACACTGTGAGCAGATATGAATTTTTAAATCTTTTAAACTCCAACCCGATGAGTGAGGACCGCAACACTTATCAAGAACAGGATTAATTTGACTACACAAAATGAAATAAAATTTTATCTCCATTCAAGATATCCTAACATTATTTGCTTTCCATCCAAAACAAAGTAAGAAGTAAATAACAAGAGCAAAGCTGCTACTTCTCCGGCGAATTGATGACTCACAAACGAACTAGAACTTCTTCACCTTTCTAGTTCACCCATAACTCACAAAATGATCGCTTTTAGCCCCCAAATAAAAATGAGATTTCAGGTGAATAGCAGATATCTTTCGGTGATAGTGCGGACTAACTTAACTTCAACGCCTCAAAAAATCACATATCAACCTAATTAAAGATGGGGTAAATATCCTAAAAATATTTATTTGGATATATTAATGGAGAAAGGAAATAATATTGTTTCCTATCAACAAGATGGAAGAACCTCATACGCCCCCCAAATTTCAAACCTTTGCCAAGCAAATTTTAAGGGGCTTTGGTGTAATAGAATTTGGCCTCCTAGTTGCCCTATGTGGTCAACTAGGCCTGTACCAAATCTCTTCAAAGGGTGGAAGTTCTGAACTGTAAGCTGAAAAGATGCTAGGGAAAAGAATCAGCTGAAACCCTGCGTGCTACTTGCACTCAGGTCAGGTGATACAAAGACTTGGCATCAACACAAAAGTCTATCAAATTGAATATTAGTCAAATCATTTGTATAATTCTTTTTATTTTAGTCTAAAAATTATGTAATATTAATTTTTGTTCTGAAAATAATTAAATAAATATATGTACTTCGTCTTTTTAACCTCTAAGAGCATAATAGGCGCAAAATTTATAGGTCACTAAGTTTGATTTTAATAGTGTTTAAAAGAAATCTAAATATACGTATTTTCCCATTATTATATATTAAATATCTGGAAATAAATTCAGCCGTAATCTAATATAACGCGTACCATATAGTATCCATATAAAATACTGATAACGACTTACCAAATCAGACAAAGATGAAATGTAATCCCCCATTACGATATTTATTCTATCTATTGTATCTTCAAATGTGAATTCATATTTGATCATTGTACTCACTAAGTTAGAACGAGAGAATGACAGACAAAATAAGGGATAGTGCGAGCAAAGTGGAAGCAATTTTAAAAGAGTAAGGATAGAGAAGAGCTTTTGAGGATTCAAGGAAGGCTTATGAACACAAAGTGAAATGCAAGAAATTGGAAACTAATTATGGCTTTGAAAAAATACACATTATGTTTTGAAATAATGTACATTTGTCTAAACAAGAACATTCTTTTGTATTGGATTGATTAATTAACATAAGAAAACTCAGGAAATCCTGGATCTAAAACAAGAATAGTAAAAGGTCATTAGGAAAATAGTGCAAGCTAATACTTTTTAAATCCAAGCCTTTTGCTCAAGAAAACCTGTAAACAAAACCAACGATCAGGTTATTACATTAATCATTCAGACATAAGCTATAAACTCCAATTCCATTATGGAAGGTAGATTAAGGATAAATCTATATTCTTTTGTATTTCAAGTGGACCATAAAATTATGTAAAAGAAGCACCAAATTCCTGCCCACATAAATCAATATGGATAAATATGGAGCTAAGAGAAATTCTCTTGCGATAAATCTCTTTTGATCCGCTATTGTTGCCCAAGGCGGGACTCGATGGTGGAGATTTAGGGATTGAACATCTGTCTATTTACTCTGCGTCTTATCTTGAATATACAACGTTTATAAATTGTCCTGGATAAATTATTCACCTTCCGGGGTTGTTATGAGATTAAGAAAAAAATTGAGTTTTATTCCAGAATTTGAGTTGCCTCTGGCGATTTATTTCTACGCTCTATCACTTTATTTCAATTTATTCTTATCTTTTAAATGACTATCTTGCATTCTTTTAAACATCTAGAAGTGCAAAGGTATTTTTATTCTTGGGAAATAAACCCTATCCAATCGAATTATAGACAGGAAGGAACTGAGACAGATTCAGTAGTTACTAGCACTAAAGCTACTCTTCTTCAATTTGAAATTACTTGTAACACTTATTTTCAGTTCATGCTACCACCTTTCTAACTAATCTTTTTTTAAAGCTAGTGACAAAATTTTCCAAATGTTTTCACCAATTTCTAAAGATATAATATACAATTTAATCTACTGTTATCCACAGCGACTCTTCTAAACTCAAAATTTTTATTTGATTAAGGCAGTGTTATTTGGAGGTTGTCATTGATCCAATGCCCTCGCTAGTTCTGATTTAGTTTCGCAATTAAGTATTCATTTTCTACTTGCCCAATTGCTAATAATCCCTTTTAACTCATACCTGAAAATTAAAAATATATGCCAGGAATTCGTAAGAATAATTTTTAAAAATAAGTATTATTTTCTTCTTTCATCTCTTTCAATTTTACAATTTTCTTTAGTTGTTCTTCCCTTTTCTCATACGTTTTTATATTTTGCAGATATTGACAATATCTTGGACTTGTATATCTTTCAGTACATAGGTTACCATATTTTTTCTTTTATGTTTGCATTAAATAAACTAAATTGAATTTATTTCCCATGATAATGCCAAATTTCTTTGATTAGAAATGAGACCCAGTCAATAATATATTCTTGTCAACGAACCTATTATATGCTTTGGATCTGATCAAAAGACAATGAAGCGAAGTGCCCTTTTTACAATAAAGGCTTTGTACTGAGCTAATCGGATTCCGTATCGATTTTGAGATACGAGCGGGATTGTCTTGCCATAATCCCTTTTATTTAAAAAAGAAAAAGAACCCTAACATGATGAACAGTCCGTTTGCTGACAGAAATATATCAATATCAGAAGGTTTTAGCTTTCCCAACTATCGATTTTGATTGCGTATAAATATAAAAAGATAAATATTAGTTTGAATTAGAAAGACCCATATAAGGTGTGTTTTATATAAATTAAAAAGATATCTATCGATGTAAAATAACACGTGCATCTATAGCATATACAGTTGAACCAAACAAAATGAGCTGAAAAACAAAAAATCATAGCCTACCGGGTATTGCAAAAGTCCTGTTATACTCGTTATGACACTCTCAACAAAGGACACAATAATAGTTTTGATATAGTTACACACGTTTATATTGTTTTGACAAATATATATATATATATGTGTTTACTTTTTAATATTAATCAATGTGGCCGCCTTAGGTGTCGAGTAGGCACTCTGGACTAGAGTTGAATAATGCACACACGTTGAGGACGAAGTCCTTTCTCATGCTAGCCTACATGCAGTTAACGAAAACCCTCAGCTTATCAACGTTGCTGTGACAGATCTTGCAGGCATTATCTTCAACATGCGCCCACAAGTTGTACTCGATGGAATTGAGTTCGCGTGAGTTCAGTGGTGAAAAGTCCTTCACCAGAAGTCGATTTTCGATCTCAACCACTCTTGCGCGACGACAATGGTTTCGATATTTTTGTCGCATACGGGCCACATTATCCTCGTTGGTCACATTTGACGGGCGTCCTGGATGGAGGTCATCTTCAAGGGACTCACGACTATGGCGGAACTCCCTATTCCAGCGAACAATGGTTGCATAGGAAGGGGCGGTGTCGGTGTACACTGCAACCATGCGTTCATGGATCTCTTTTGCATTCTTGCCTTCCCTGGTCAAAAATTTGACCATTGTTGAAAAGTTTGTGACTGATGATCTGCGATCAGCTACTGCTTCTTGAATAGACGAGGCGAGAGCGTGCGGCTGCAGGTCCTGACTTGTCATAACTTGTCCTAACACCACCTAACACCCATCTTCCTCTATTTTGCCGAACCGATTCGCAAAACTTATTGATTGCTCCTCGTATAACATTTTTGACTCGTGAACATAATCTAATATAAAAATTAAATTAAGACTAGAAATTTAATATCAGCCAAAAATGATCAAATTTAGAGTAGTGAATAAGCTTGGCCCAAATGAATAATAAAATTTTCTAACCATATATCAGTATGATAAATAATTATACGACAGTACTCTTTTCCTGCCTGCCTGCCTATACCATGAGAAGATCAGACTTTTCCTCAATATTTTTTTCTGAGCATAAATACATTTTAGTAGAATGATAAAAACTCAACGTTTTTTTAAACTATAAACACCTTTAGAAGCTTTTTTTTACTAATTATTTCACTAAATCTTTAATGTACTTGAATTAGTTACGTGTAACGTTGCCATTTTTTAATGATTAGAAACTAAAGAACTACTTGGGCCAAAGGACCTGAAAATATTGTTTCAATATTTTAAAAATGTAGTGAAAAAATTTATTTTATTGAAATTAATAAATTACTAGCATTATAAGAAGGTGCGGTGAAATGATGATGAAATCAGTGAAGTGAAAATCTCTGAAAGAACATGGATTAACCAAATCAAAATCGGATATTAGGAACTGAGAATGAACAATGTTGAAATCTCAGTTCCTTAGCGAAGTCAGCCTCTTGCGGATTTTTTTATTCGTCAAATGTTCATTGAGTTCATTTAAGCAAAGATTAAATCTATAAATTATGTAGTTTTAAAGATAAAAAATATAGCTAATGTTTTAAATTATTTAGCCCATGATATATTTGACTCAAACAAAAAGAATCAAAGTACCGAAAAGAAGATTGTTCATTACCACCAATTTCTCTAGCTGGGTAAAAGTGAATTTTGTCTGTAATTCCTTAAAATATTAGCAAAAGATTTTAGAATAAAGAGCGAAATTATTGTATTTCTTACTTAATCTCATGTGAACAGAACACCGGTGCAGTTCAAATAAAAAATAATAAGTATTCAGTTGGTTTATGTATAGCGCCTATATTTAAATAAATAAATACAAGTTATCCTATAGAGACAAGGAATTCGGTTCCCATTAAGTATTTACATAAATACAAAATCTTGAATGAATTTGCATTGAAATGCATAGATGTGCATGTAAAATTGAAAGAAAACGTAGTTAAATTAATATTTAAAATACGTGATTGGTACAGCAATGATTACCTGAACGTTTAGAAATATTGCCTTCAAATTATTAAAATAAATTTAGAAAAAAATATGCTTCCTAACAGAAGGTTTTACAAAATAAATTGAATTCTTTTTTTCGTAATTAAGAAATTAATTAGAAGAAGAATTGTGTAAATTACAAGTTAATTAGAATTAACTCTTTCTAATCTGACTCATCCTGTAGTTGCTCTTTTCTTTTATATTCTCTCTTTAATGACCCGATTTTATTAATCACCTTACACTTTCTTTTGTAAAGGAAACCTTATATCTTTTATCTCTTTATTAACATATATTAGATGTAATACATTTAAAAATATTCCATTTTCTTTTAGATATTCTCAGCATTTATTATTGTAATTTTTAGAATTGCTATGTTTATTTTTGTTTCTTTGTTAATAGCGTCTTTGTCTCATCATTTCGAGTGAATAATATGGAAATTCTTTCCTCCATTTTTTCCTCTTCATTGAACATTTGTGTCGCCAAGCTAATAAGAAAAAGAAAGAGAAAAGAAAGAGAATACTTATTATTATCAGTAAAAATGGCTTACATTATTTTATTTTTTGGAACACAACATAAAAAATACGAACATGTTTAATGCTCTCACTTCTCGGTAAATCATTTATTGTCTATTATCATTTGATTTTGGGGTTTAGATCCATTTTTCTGCAACGATGCGATATGAGAAAATACCAATGAGTAGAACTTATCATATTTCTTTGTAGGTTCCGGAACCCTTGTTCTGTACCTGGCATACTGATATCACATTTTTTGGGCGGCTAAATGAAGAAGGGTATAAGAGAAAGGTTTGCATTTCAGGTCTTAACTAAAGAAATAACTTCTCATTTGATCAGTTTGGATCAGGAACAACTCTATAGTTTTGCTTTGCTTGGCAACACTAATTCTATTGAAATATATTTTTGAAGATAGATGTTTATGATATCGGGTTGGTTTCTTCGCATTTTCTAATCATTTCTATACAATGGAAAAAAGAGTTAAATGTCAATCATTCAAGAGGTGTTTTACGGCAAAATACATTGAAATATTGTAGCTAATAGACATGAGGAATCAAGCTGCCTTATTACGCAACCATAAATAATGGAATTCAATTTGTTAAAGGAACTCGTATTTTCAATCGCGCCGTCAATTATATATATAGTGTAAATATTTCATGATGCAAGACTTAGCCAATTTTTAATAATTAAAAATACACCGCTCTTTGACCAAATCTGCAAGAGTAAACATAGGGATAGTTAATTGAAGAAACTACTACAAAATAGATTTTCAGCACAAAGGTTCATAAAACGAATAGTGAAGTTTAGAAAAGATGAACTAGTTTGCTTGGCCCTGGGATGTCAAGTAAATCTCAAGACAGTGCCATTTCTGATCGACTATGGAATTTTTGTCTATTCCTGTTGGCATGAAATGTTACTGATACAGGATTGCCCGTGATACAATCAGGGCCCAATTAAATTGCCTGAGATTAAAAAAAATAAGGGACATCCAGTTAGAAGCAGGAAAACAAGAGAAAGATAATAGCGTAAGAAATATTTCATATTGCTTTAAATAAGATGAGAAGAAATGAAAACCCTTATAATTAGTTGTGCTTGAAAAGGGAATATCTCATAGCATGCCTAAAAAATTTCCATGTATGTAAACGGATACGTCCTAGAGGAAGAAAAGAAATATGCGTGTGTAGATGTCACGCTTTACGCTTAATTTCAAACATTCAATAATAAACAATTTGAAAATTTGAGCGCTGAAATCAATTTAGTGCTTAATCTCTTTACGATTCCCCTTCCCTCAATCTCCATTGGTTATACAAATAAATACGATAAAACCTGTCATTTCAGTGGTGTATTTGGAGGATTGCATTGTCTTTGCGTTCCAACAGCATAGAAATCTGTTGGCTAAAGTCTATATTTATATTATATTGATTCAAGTTTATTTAAAGTTGCTCTCATTAAGTTAACAGAAAATTTCAAACTGTAAATTTTATTGCATTAGGATCTGAATAGAGGAAAGAAAGAAGCATTCTCAGGTATCTTTATTCTTCTCATCCTTTCCCACAGACGATATTACAAATAATTGAGTGAAAATTGCAGTTTAAACACATTTCGTGGAGGAAAATAGGATATTTCTACGCACGATTAATTTAGTTGTCATTAGGAAATGCAAAAGAGTGACATAGATTATGCTAAAATCTGTGTAATGGTAAAAAGGCGACATCAGATCCCAACTTTACTACCTTATATAACGACTAGAGTAACATTAGTTCACAAACGCTGACGGTTATGGTAACAACTAATATGAATTATCATAATAGTGGATTACCTTAGTGTGCACGTTGATTATAATTAATTAAAGACAAAATATCCATTTTCTGCTGTACAAACACTGACAAAATATTACCTTAAAAAATTACTTTTAATTAAAATCAAAGGAAGAAGAGAAAATAACTTCAAACAGGAGAGAGTTAACGACTCGCACAAAATACATGGAGGAAATATTTATAAGGTGGGGCAGACTCCTCTTAGAGTTCAAGTGGTACCTATTTGGGATCAAATTTGTGATCAAATCGATTAGAAGGGTTCAACTGAGCGTCGCCTAAACCCAGCCATTTGATATATATGACTTCCATTTTACCCCAATTGCCACTGTAGTTTGTTGCAGATATATGATTAAAAATTGCAATGGACATATTCGCGTGCTCACTGAATATTTGTGTTCATATATCCTCTGGGATATGCTACGTCCATTTGACTCTATGTAAATTTCATCGCATTTATTATGAGTTAATATTATATACGCTGACCATATTAGGGGAAGATCATTTTTGACGAAATTGGGAAATTTAAAGACTATCTTGAGATTAAATATTTGGAAATGACAATTAATCCGTTTGAGGGAGGGGTGTAAGTGAGATTAATTCACTTTGGGTTTGTTTTATTTTGTTATGAGTTAGTGGAATAGAGTTCTTATATCATATTTTGTGCTAAAATCTTTTTTGGCTCATAGATTTGCTTCTTCAATGAAAAATGTTTGCTAGGAGGGATTTAAAAAAATGTTCACATACTCTGTACGCGCGGATAAACATGATGGAAACAACTGATTTTTTTATTTGATCGCTATGGAAAGAATAAAAATGAATATAGACACTGCATGATGGAGTCTACAGTAAAGTCAAAATTGGAATGAGTTAGAATCATATCAAGGAGGATGAGCACATCGAGAAAGGGGTGAGTAAAGTTTGATTCTCATTCAAATTTGAAATTAATGTATGGGTAAATATGATTAAGGTGGATAAGAGAATAATTAAATTTAGAAGTTTAGCGCTATAGTAAAAATAGGTCGTCTACATTACGCAAAGGATTAGTTTGTAAAATAATTCGGATTTAGAATATTACATAAAGAGACAGCAAACAAAAGAAGATAATAGGCTCTCCATAGTGATCCTAATTTTTGCGCATAATTAGCCCCTTCACGTGAGTAAAATATATTCGAAAACATGCGTTAATCAATTCAAGGAATACTTCATGAGTCTCAAATAGATAGATATTAGGCCAAGATATTTTTTTAAAAGGAGAGAATTTTATCGAAAGTTACTCTGATAAAAATGAAGTCTACATTTAGAGATGAGAGCACACATTTGCTAAAATGTACTCGCCATTTTCAATTGCGTATCAGAAATGCTGCCTATATTGGTGGATTATTACGAGACTATCCATTAAGTTAATATATAACATAGTTAGTTGACTGTAAAATGATGGGAGGTAAAGGACATTGCTCCTTATGGGTCGTACGGATACTATACATACAGGAAAGGTGACGTTAATAAAAAGAAATTAATTTTTTATTAAGGGTTATATCGCTTGTCGCATCCCCAATCGGTCTTATATGAACCTTAAGAAGAGTCAGCCCCTCTTTATAAATGTTAACTCCAGGTTTGTTGTTTTTTTTTTTTGAGTGTATTGCTTTTTCTCTCATTTTTAAGTTATTTTCTCTTCTCCATCTCATTTTGTATAAAATAACATTGTTAAGGTAATATTTGGTCAGTTTTGTAAAGGTGAAGGATGGAGCGTAATACTTAGGAACTAATCATGCACTTGTGAGCTAATAAATTAGTTCTTTCTCAAAGCTATTTTTATTTTATATATCAGCATATTTAGTAAGAACAGAGACCTACAACTTGAATCTTCTTGATTTCACTTATTGCGAAAGGTAAAATCATCTCTGATAATAACCGAAAATTGTATTTAAAAGATTAAATAAATCGCTAAAGAAAATTCACTTACCAAAAATATCCAATAAGTCATTCTGAAAACGACTTGGCCTTTATTGCAAAAAAGATACAAAGAAGGCAAAATTAAATAAGCTCCTTTTCGTTCAACTGAGATGTTGCCTGAATACAGAAAAGTTCAAATAATTCGTAAGGACAGGGTATCATTAAGGGATATATCTGAAAACAATTTTATGTATTAACTTAGAGAAAATTGCATAAAACTACTTGACTTACGATAAATTGATATTAAACTTCTCTCTTTTATCTTAATAAGCTACGAAACAAATTTGGAAAGTAAATGAAAAACGTGTCTTGTTTCAAAATGTAAACACCTCATTAATATTCAATCCAAAACGAAGATTAACAAAGCCTTTTTCGTTGCTTTCATTCCCAAACTGATATTATGATAGAGTTTTAAAAAGTTAATTATAATAAGAAACAGCAGTCGGTTTGTTAGGCGTATTATAGAATTAATGTCAAACGTTCACATAACTTGAACACGGAAAACAAGTTAAAAAAATATGAATTTAGAATCGTAAATCCTATAGGAAATTTGTTTTCTCACATATAATTGAAGACGAAAATTAAACAGAGTGTTTAAAAATGTATAAATTGTGCTAATAATTACATACAAATATAGAATAATATGTTTTGAAGAATAAGGGTTCCTAATGAAAGCAAAAGCCACTCTCCTCCAGATGGTCCACCAGATGCCCTAGACAGGAGCGTTTCCGAGAGGAAATACTTTCATTACTTATTAAAAATTTCTCTATTTATATTGTCCAGTAATATATGAATTTACCTTAAAATAAGGAGCATAATTTTTAAAAAAATATTTCTTTATTGTTCTATGATTCCAGGCTTTTCTCAAAGTATTATAGGTAGGGAATATTGGAATAAAGCTATCCTTCATAATTATTGCATTATTAATAAGTTTTAAGGGTAGTAAATTCTACCAGTTTTATCAAATAATAGTTAATGCTACTACTACTAGAATCAGTAGTACTGTGGGAATCCTATGGCTTTGTTTATTTTTTAATTATTTCCTTAATGAGAAGGAAAATATTCTAAAAAGTGTTTCATACTACGAAGGTCAAGAATTGAAAAACGGACCTTTAACACTTTTTTTAAATTTGGAAGTAAAGACAGTTTTGTTAACAAGGAAGAGAGGAGAAAATCCTTTATCTTAGTTATTTCCACTCAAATTATATTTTTGTTTCTCTTTTCCCAATTAATCGCCTAAATAACAATGAGAAAAATCTACACAGACCATTTCCCGAAGTTTTAAGGCAAATAGAGCAGCATACATAAGAATATGTATTTATATTTATTTTATTTTTTTCTTAATGTTCATTATTTCTAAAATTTTCCGTTGATAATACTGTTCTTTGATACATTTAAATTAAAAGGTGATCAATCTTATTTAGCAACCAACTTTATCCTCTTATGACTTTCCCAAACGTACATTCATCAGCCGTTTTAATCTCTAGTACTCTTTTATTGGTTCTAATCCTCTTATTCTTAGTAATCCTCATAATTAGTAAATAAAACATATTGTTTTCCTTTATTTATCACGCGTAACCTATAGAGCAATTCAAATCAGTTTGTTTTTAATGCCATGATTTACCTAGTCTGTTGCTTTATATAAAAGGAGAGAGACTGAGTTTAGAAGAAAAATATTGATATTTTGCTCCAATAAATTAATGAAAAAGCTCATAATAAGAGAAAATCTACAAAAAATCTTGACAGGTACTCACTCAAGACCAGAGTCGTTAAAAATAAAAGAAAATGAAGTTAAAGCGGCATTAAGAGTCAGCATTTCTTTCTAAACCTGGGAAGGAAATATATTTTTCTCCTGTTAGGAGGATTTAAAAGATAATTTAAGACCTTTGAGTTTATTTAGGTTCTGCTTAATTGCTAATATGAGTAAAGTTACTTTGTAAGGACCAATTAAGTAGAACTAAAATAACTATGATATTTAATTAAAATAGAAATTAGGAAGATTAGAGTAAAATCGAGGCCGTTGAAATTTTAAGTTAGACACAGCTAACCAAAGCCGATAAATAAAGAAGTCATTTGATACTAATAAGGATATTAACTGATATTAAACAGGATTTTGTATCAAACAAGTATTTAAGGTATCTCTATGTAGTGTTGATAAACATACAGTCTTTCTATGTGTAGAAGTGGCTCCATACCGTCTCAATGCGAATATAATAAATGATATGATTACTGTAATGGAATTCCAGAAATAAGCAAATTGTCGCCATTCCCATAAAATTAATCGTAAAAAGGCTTGTCGAGGTCATAATCGAATAAATGTATGAAATATAATGGTTTATTTGATTAAGCAAAAAAGAGGAGAAGTAGAGATTATTTTGAAAGGGGACAGGGGTGATATAAATTCTTGCGATTCAAAGTGATCTTTGATTTTATGACTGAATAGAAGATTTTAGCCGAAATTGTGCAATGTATCTCTAATAGAGAAATCATACATTAACTAATTTAAATTGAAAACAAAATATGGTAACACTTCAGTTTCGAGGCGGACGGTAGGTGGCGCTGTTTATAGGCTACAATTTTGAGCTACAAGTCTTATGACGTCAGACGGTAGCGTCAGCTGTGAACAATTACGGCGTTATATTTTTTTGTATATGAGTATAGGTCATACAACGTAATCTACTTTTACCAACAAATTGCATCTTTAGCCAACTCCTGAACTAGAGCTCGCCTGGAATTTGGGTAAGTATAATAAGATCTTCATTCATCCTGGTTAAGTTTATATATGAATACCAATACCAATGATGCAACTGCCATTAGTGTTCACCGTGATTCAAACCATCAAGCTCTTGAATGAGAAGTGAGAGATAGCAATGACCTGAAATTAACAAAAGGAAACGCAACTTGAAATCTATTTACAATTTCGAAGGGGTTATGTACACGTCATCTACTCCAGATCGTGGTAGTTGGTGACATGGCATTTCTAGGGACTTTTAAGTATAATTCGGGTTGCATTTCATTTTGACCCTCCTGGCTCACTGATGGCGTCTCCACTTGTTATATAAGAAATATTGGTTCAAATCCAGGTGAAGGATGATAATTTTATTTTTTCGTGAGCCACGGATTTATGGTTCATTAATAATAATAATAGTAGTTCCTACAAGCCATTTTACCGCTTTTTTAAAACAATCGTTTAAATAATTGACACAACTGTTTCCATTAATTGTAAGAATCATGAATTAGTACTGCAAGATTCTACCCAATTGGACAAATGATTAATCCAGCTTTTCACAAAATTTCCAGTGGTACCTCCGCGTTTTTTCCCAGAGCACATCTCAAGCACGCTAAACCTCTCCTTTACTATTAGTTCTAGCAATATCAATAAAGTTAACTAGTCAAACACCATCAAATGTGTGTATTTTTTAAATAAATTAACCTATATGAAAATTAAAATAAAAACATTGTCTTTACAGTCGTAGAACCATTAGCTTAATAATTATAAGTGTATTTGCTAAAAATAAAAACTAAGCAACAGTAGTAACGCCTCGTTTTCCTATAAAATTATGGGAGAGCAATAAAGAACATCTTGAGTTCGATTTACATTGATGAGCAAGGATCATCATTGTTTTTAAACAAAAAACTATTTATATGATTTTTATAACTTCGGCAAGAACTCATTTGTGACTGGAATTAATTTTCCCTCAAACATTTCAGTTTCCACATTGCTCGTATCTTTAAATGGATTGATCGCAAGTCAGCTAAATTAGCTTTATCATGCTGTGCTCAATACGCTGGAGGTGAGCGTTTGATATGTTCTTCTCCTTCTCCAATTCTGAAGTGCAGAGAGAGAAAGAGCATAGCTGTAATAGAGTAGGTGTGAATAACACTATTTTCTTTACTTAAGGTGTGAGGGTTGATTAGACAGGTAGGATTAAAAGCATTGCCTTTCAGTTGCAACTTAACTCCATAGAATGTTTTTAATACAACGGACAGGTTTTAAGGTTTATTAAACTGCCATATAACTTCTAGATGAATAAATAAAATCTTTGTCATTATTATCAGCACAGAGCTGTAAAAAAAAACAGAAATAAAAACCATTTAACTAGGTTGTATTTCCTGCTTTAAAACAGTGCTTAAGGATTTGTAATGGGAAACTCTTAAACTTTGAGGAGGAATGGATTGTATCTGGATTAAACTGTGCAAAGACATCGTAGTTATAACGTTTTCCAAGAAAGAGAGTAACAAGAAGTAACAAGGAAAGGAAGGACCCTAGGAGACCTTACGGTCCATTCAAAGAAAGTACTTTTGGACTAGCAATCGAGCAGGCACATGGCTGCTCAATTGTTTCGCGTCCCTAAACGGCCACTTTTCAAGACTTTGTCAAGTCTTGACTTGAACTGGTCAACAGATTCACTGTTGACAACTTCCACTGGAAGTGCGTTCCACTTACCGCAGATACTGTACGTGAAAAAATTTCCACACAGATTGCGGTTGTAACGCCTCAGTTCAAGTTTAAAGCCGTGATTGCGCGTTCTGTTCTCACTCAGTGTGAAAATATCTCGGTAGTCAACATTGTCCAACCCTCGAAGTATTTTAAAAACTTCGATGAGCTGACCACGCAGTCTACGGGTTTATAGCAAGAACAGATCTAATTCCTTTAGTCTATCCTCCTAACTTTTATGTTGGATAGAGGGAATCAGTTTAGTTGCCCTGGCTTGTACGCGTTCCAACTTTGTGATATCATTTCAAAACGAAGGACTTCAAAATTGTACGGCATACCCTAGGTGCGGCCGAACGAGGGAGTTGTACAGACAAAGTACTATCTCCTTGTTACGTTATCCAAACTGGCGCTTTATGTAGCCTAACATCCTTTGGGCTTTCTTCTCTACCTTGATGCACTGTTTTGAGAACTTGAGGTCGTTAGTAATAGTTACACCCAAGTCCTTCTCAGTGTCACTCGATTCAAGAGCAGTTCACTTAAGGATATACTGAGAATGGGGGTTTTTGTGGCCGATATGCATTACTTTGCATTTTTTAACGTTAAAAGGCATTTTCCACGTGTCCGACCACTCCCCAATCTTCCCAAGGTCTTCCTACAGGCGGGCAATATTTCCATTCTTTGCAACGTTTATACCAAGCTTGGTATCGTCGGCAAATTTGGAAATCTTGGCAACCATTTCACCGTCCATGTTGTTGACGTAGATGAGATGATGAAGAGTAGTGGTCCCAGGACAGAACCTTGAGGCACTCCGCCTGTCACCACCACCTGTTGCCGTCTGCTACTTAGCCAGTTCTCGATCCAGTCGACGACAAAGTGTAAGCCATAGTGCACTCTCTGCTGCGCAGGCAATGTTGTTGGTAACGGTTATTTTACTCTCGTTGTAAAATATAACCTTCTCGTTTTGTATGTTAGCATTTGATTTGACATAAAAATACTCTGTATTTAAACCAAAGTTTCATCTATGGCGAAATAAATATAGTCCAAAAGGTAAGATTTATTGCCTGATAAAGATATGAATTTTCTAATTTGAAAACAAATTTTGGCGTTCAAAAGATTTTCACATCTTTTAATATTTTCTTCCAATTCATTTACATTTCGTCGAAGATAAATAACGGTGAGAAGAATACACTTTTCTTGAGGTGATCCGACTAAGGCATAATAATTTTTCTAATTTAATTACGATTACCAGATCTATAAAATCAATTTATAATAAGATTTATGTCCCAGAAAAACGCCCCTAAATTTTATTCATTTCTAGAAAACCTGCTTCCAATGGTTTTCTTTTTCTAAAAAATTCATCGGTTACTGATAATATAATAGGATTATTTCTACATTATAAAAATGTCTCTTAAAATATTCGAAAATTTCCATAGGGAAATAATTTGGTTGCTCTTTGAGGTTTGGAGCTGGTACAAATATGTTTTTTAAATAATCCGAAATGCCTAAACTTATGTTTTGTTTGCTCAATGACTGGCATTATATTTCATTAGAGAAAAAACATATGTATTAAAACATTTAGGCAATAGCATAAGACTGTAAGCTAAAGCATAAAGAAATATTAAATCAGTGTAATTTAATTAAAGTGTAATATGAAAATAAACGTTGGAATTTGAAAATAAACTAGGACTATTAATTGTTAGTGCTAATTATTTTACTTTTAAGCTAATATAAGGCCAAGTAACGCTTGATTACCTATAATAATAATAATAGTAGGTAATTATAATGTGCCCTTCAGGGCTGTTAGCTCTCACAGAGCGCAGGCTGTGTAGCGAGTGTAGAGAGAGTTTACAGGGAAGATAAGGCAATTCTGAAGAGATAATGAATGAATTTGTGGACAAATATGTAGCGAATGAATAAAACTAGACTATTTTTTATTCAAACCTTAAGATCTAAAATACAAACATAATTGAACATTGTCCATTACAGCCACTACGAGAATTCTAATCGAAAGGTGAAAAAGTTTGTTTACATTCTTCCAAATATTTTTACCAACTTAAAAGTAACTTGAAAGCATGTAAACAAAATAAAGAGTATAAAAACATATTGGTGCTGCTGCTTTATTATCATTATGAATGCTACAAAAAACAAATAATTTTTAATATGAAAGGTTTGGAACAGCATCATTTCTACACCTTTTGGAATTGCTATACTAATACGTGAAAGTAGAGTATCAAATACTATTGGGATAAATCTATCCCGTTGTGAAGTAATGTTTGCATTTTTCTATCACAGATGAAAATAATATCAGATATATGCACCAAAAACATCCCTCTTAAATGAAGGATTCTATTATTATAGTTATTTATATTACATAGTACAAACAGCTATGGTCTTGCTCCATTTAAGTTCAATAAGCACCTGAAACTCTTTACGATTGTTCAGCTTCTGCTTATCAACTGTCATCTTGATTATTATCGGACACAAATTCTCTTTTCGGTTAAAGTCTGGCAAATTCCCGGGCCAAGATCACACAAGTTCGATGTTATTTCCAGCGAGGACTTTGTTTGAATGGACCGTAAGGTCTCCTAGGGTACCTTCTTTCCTTGTTGTTACTCCTTGTTGTTACTTTTGATTTATAACAAAATGAGCCATCATGCTGAAAAATAAGATTACATATCATCCTTTTCGAATTGGTCTTGAAGCAGGTTTTAGGAGCAATTGGAGTTAATGGGTATAAGTGATAGTACTCCAATTCCCTTAGAAAAGAAGGAGTCCTAGACATAAAGAGTGTCAAGAAACAGGAGTTGTGAAAGCCCTCCCTTTTTTTCCTCGTAACCAGAGATCTTCCAGAAGCTCCAAACAAACGAATGGTTAACTTCATCAGAAAGTATCTCTTAACGCCCCCGTCTTCTACACTGCAATCACTTTATATAGTGAATAATGTAGGTATCCGTGGCGTTTTTATTTTTAAGATGAGGCTTTTTCGCAGCCCTTTTCGACTCGAAAGGTGCCCAGCCCACTTGGCCCGCCGAAGCGTTCACGCTGCTACTTTCCATTCATGAGCAAAGTTGGTACTGGAGTCGATCCGATTTTTTAGTTGGGACCTTACCATCCCGAAGACTCTTTCACGGAAGTTTATCCAGTCTTTAACAGTCCATTTTTTATATTTCCTACAAAATCGGAGCTTATCTGCATAGTACTTCTTCTTCACAGAAATATAACCAGACTTTTTAAAGTCATCAATGACACTAAAGAATAATAAAGAAGCTCCTTGATGCACCCTTAGCAACTATTACCTCGCATTTCATGCCACTTTAATTACGAACTGCAATGGTTGCTTGCTTTTCTTTGCATTGACCATTTCTGAAATTGGAAAAGATTCAAGCATCTATTTTTACTAAATAATATTACAAAATAAATTATAATTAAACAATATTATTCATTGAATCCATATTTGTCATCAGTTTTTCACCTTTTGATTCAATAATAGATTCGAGGACTGAAGCTCACCTTCTGTGGAACAGGACTAGAACGAGACTGTGAATTCAGCAAAGGAATGCAGTTATTTCCTATTTTGGGGGGGAAATTTAGACTTTTAAATAATCCTGCGATAGTTTACTTGGTAGAATAATTATTCTTATCATGTAAATTGTAAATACCAGCGAAAAAATAGAAAATATATATTAATCTCAAAACCTTTGCCCATGACTACATGTGGGCTAAAGGTTTTAACAGAGATCAAACCTCTGGTTCATAGGTTTTATATATTAAAATTATTTCACTGCACTTTTTACATGTTTCATGGGCATCTTATATAACAATAAAAATGCTAAATGTAAATTTAAATGCTTTTATAACCCCCTCTCTCATAAAAATAAATAAGTGTAGGACTTCTACAATTCGTTCTGACTTGGTATGAACTTATCGAGAAATTGACCAGTGTGGGTTCTTCATTCTTGAGTATATAAGGGATTGGAGCTCTCATAGTTCCGGTCCTTAGCTGCTTAACCGTATTTAGAACGAACATGTTCTCGATTAGATTAACATATAAGACAGGGATGAGCAATAATTTTAAGCAGCGGGCCGCACTTAAACAGCTAGATGTAAATTTAGAATACATATAAGGTAATTGTTGTTACCTTGTGCATTTATTTGCATATACTACATAGTCCTGGATATACCTAAACAATAATAACTAAGGGTAATTTTTTAGTAACGTGTACCTCTATATCTTACTATGTCGGTCGGTCAGTTGTTCACCATTTTGCTGTTTTTTTTGTTTTGGTAACAACATTATAACTATTCGGCTGATTCTAAAGAGATTTAAAACCCTTTTATTATTTTACATTTGCTTTCAAATGATATCATTTTCAAGGTCCGCTTAAGGTTAGTCCAAGAAAAAATTGAAAGTTTAAGACGTCGTAAGGTCATAAATTACAATAGGTGAGAGCACGCCACTTTGGTCAGGAGACATTAATTTTGCATAGTTTTGCCGACCCTTTCAAACTGTTTCCAGATTCATAGAAATGGGAAGACCAACAGCTTAACGTAGAATCAGAATCAAGAAACCCAATTCTACATCATGTGACCAATACCCAGGGCCCAGGCGTCTCCCTTTAAAGTACTAACCAAAGTTAACGTAGCTTCACTCCTGCCAGCGAAAGAGATCGTGTTGATAAATTTAATGAGAATAAGTATTCATAAAGTATCGTATTTATTTAGAAGGAACATTTTATCTAGGAAGGAAATATATTTGAAAATGACTGATTTAAGAATCAAATACTTACATAAAAAATATTGAGGTGAATAGATACGTTTTGGGGGCATTAGCAACTTCATCGAAGTCAGAAGTTAGCTCAGACGTATAAATTGTTAATATTGCCTTCAAATGTGAAATAATCATCGTTTAAGGTGAAATTTTGGCAAACTGTTCAATATAATTAACTTCCAATATTTTGTCGAATTCTAAAATGAAATGCGAGGCCACATGAAAAGTCGTCGCGGGTCGCAGTTTGCCAACCTCTGATCAAAAAGATTTCCAAGCCATTGGATATATATATATATATATATATGTATATATATGTATAAATATATATATATATATATATATATATATATATATATATATATATATAAGGCTCTGTATAAAGTAGAAAAAGCAAAGAACCGCGCCGAAATGCTTATGCATCTCTCATACGAGTTATTCTTAGGAGCATTTTGCCCCACACTTTTTGATTTAAACTGACCCTCATTGGACGAAATTTGCCTTTACTCAAATTTTGTCAAGGAATATCTACTTTCCATGTAAATTACTTTTATATGTAAAATCATAGTTTTCGCCACCAACATTTTCTGGACACGCTGTTCCATGTTTATATTTTTTAGTGATTTATTGGTATATGTCATCTTTGCGGGGAGAAAATACCAAATTGAATTTTATGAGCGTCATTTTAAAAAAGTGCATGATATATTAAACAAGACGTCGAAGAAACAATTTTGATTTCACATTTTTCTTGTGTTATTTACCTCTTTTGTGTCATTGCTTGTTAGGAAGAGATTGAAGACTTAGTTTAAGTGAAGAAACCGATTTAATTCAGAGAGCTGTGACAAATAGAATATTTGGAATAGTTCAATATTACCGTCAATATTACCATCAATTGGGGATGAGGGCAGAATGAAATCTCTCAGGAAGCTTGGTAATTCTCTCAATTCATAGCAACATCACAAAAGGCTCAACGACCCACCTATGAACATAATATTCTGCCCAATACCCTTCCATCATGCTTTACTCTTAGCCCTCTGTACTCTTGGTAGATAGGAAAAAATGTTGGAAATAAAAGTAATTTATATATTAATCTTTGAAAATACAGGAATTTCCTAAATGTATTAGTAATATCTATGCAAAGAACAAGTCATATTCGACAGTTCTAAAGGGTTCTAGAAGCAAAGTAAAGTAAGATGACGGTGAACTGAACTATAATACGTGTATGTCCTAAAATTTACGTGGAATAATTTGCAAATTTTCCAATTTTAGATTTTTTTTAATTATTCCCTTGAAGCAAAGAGACAAGAAATCGGAAGTGAAAGAATGACGACACAAAGATTATGTATAAAGAGAACGAGGATTGAACTCTCCTATAATCACTTAATGAATAATATATGGAATCAATTCTTCCGAAAAAACGCACACATGTTAGTAAGCAAATAAAAAAATTAAATTTAGTAATTTATTGTTTATTTGTACATATATCACAAGATCAAATTACGAATCTGTTTATAACATATTTTGTTGTATAGTTACAAAAAAACAATAATTGATATTGGCTTGTGCGGCCCTTCTCGTTCCTCACATTCTCCGTTTTTTTTTGTATCGCTGCTCTCCTGGATCTTTATATCGCCGACAGGCTTGGGTCCTCAATTCCTAAGCCTATGCCCCCGTATCCCATCACCTGGTGAACTCTTTGCTTTTTCCATTCCGATATCCTTTAATATTATACATTTCTTAGCCTTATATGGTTCATTTTAGCCATTTCAATAATAAAAGTACGTGTACTAGTTCAGATTTAACTTTAGGAACTCGAAATCAGTTCATAGTTGGTTATTGAAATTGTAGTTGGACTAATTAACCACTTTGTAATAGTGCAATTTAAAAATAACAATATTTTGATCCTCATTCGTCTTTCTTAGAAAGCTAATTTAGCTTCGAGCAAATTTGACCTCAAAATAAATGAAAAATGTCTACTGAAGGGATATTTCTATCGCCCTCATAATATAAATTGTTACTGATTTATAGAATGATATTTTTTCCTAAAGAGAAATATCGTTCCAGTTCGTTAAATAAAATAGAGTATATTATTGTCACTATTTATTCAATCGTTTTCCCCTGCTGTCGGCAACCTTGGGCTCAGACAATTACTTTTCTCACTTTGTAATCGTTAAAGATTCATTTTGCTTTCTTTTCAATGGAGCTCAATAGTCAAAGTATAGTAGATGAACGATGCTTCCAATAAATGGTTTAATTAAGTTTCCGCAATAGATAGGAAAATTTCTATGAAAGAGACTTTTTCGTAAAGATTGCAATTTTCTCCGTTCTCGTCTCCTTTTTTCTCGTATGGGCTCTCCTTAATTTATTTCGCAAGGAGGATCATGAAAACTCATATCACCCCTAATGTTGTTATAACGCTATGAGATACATCTATGTAGGCAGAAAGTTGCTCTATATACCAGGTGTCCCAGAGAAAAGTTGACCGTAATTTGAATTAGTATAGCTCAAAGACTATTGGAGATTTGGGGGTTCTGCACATAGACTTTTATTTACCAACTATTAATTTGTCGATCCTGTAAATTTCATTAAATTTCCTTTTATGACCTTGATACACTAATGGGTTTAGTGGAGGCTATCAAAAATATGTTTGCGCAAGGAAGTAAAATAATGAAACGAAGCCTAGGCAGGCTCGGCCACCGTGCACTTTCAAGAGAAGCGTAGCAAGGGTATGTAGCCTAGGTCACTGTGCGATTCTTCAAGCAAAGCCTAGGCAATTTTACACTGTTTTTTTAGCCACGCTGTGGTATGGTGTTGTCATTATTGCTTACTAAGCCACTCAAGGCGTTTCTTTGTAAAAGTTTACTTCCATAGAAGCTTTTTAATCATGCAGTTTACGAAGGATCAATGGGTATTTGTAGTCACAAACTTTATTAAGACTAGCAGTATTAAACAAGTACAACATTCATTGGAACAACGTTTTCCAGGTAGGCACCCACCAAGCAAGCCCACAATTTGGAAAAATGTGTTGCAAATACCAACATGGAGGAACATGCTTAAATCTAAATAAAGGGCGTTCGGGTCGTATGAGAACCATAAGAATAACAGAAAATATCGAAAATGTTCAGATGACACTTCTTCAAAATTCATATGTATCACTCAGAAAAAAAATTATAATTGTCCTACTCATCATTTAACCGCATTAGTAAACATGACTTAAAATGGCATCCCTATATGCATGCAAGACACCAGCTTGTTGAAACTGATTTCCTCATCGTAGACAATTTTTCGAATGGCTTCCTTATAAACTTGCTCGTTTCTTGGAAAACATTGTTATTGGTGACGAGGCAGCCTTTTTCATGAATGGAAAGGTAAATAGCCATAACATTCGGCAGTATGCGCCGCTGAACCACCCCCCAGCATTCAACTTTGACACACGTATTTGTCAGCTTTAAGTGTCTATGTGGACGGAATATGCGGGAATGGCTATCTTGTCGGCCCATTGTTTTACTAAAATAACTTGAATGGTGCTGCCTACCTGAGCATGATCAACGAAAGGATCTTCCAGGAACTTCACCAGATTTAGGGCAATCAATTCAATAGACTTTGGTGGATTCGGAAAACGCACCAGCTCATAGAAAGCTTGCTGTAAGAACAAAACTAAGAGAAACGTTTGACAACCACATTGGCGCGCTAAATCATGCAGTTGAATGGCCCCCAAGATCTCCTGACTTAACAGCGACCAATTATTTCTTATGGGGATATCTAAAAAATAAACTGTATTCTACTCCACCACAAAGCATCAACCAGTTAAGAGATAGTATCACACGTGAAGTACATAAATAGAATTAAGGAAAATCACAAGTTAATCAAAAAGGTTGTTCAATCAATACGATCAAAGGCGCAACTGTGCTTGGAAAAAATGGAGAACATGAGGAAGGAAACGGTAGTTAGAAAATTAAAAAATGAATTTGTATTACCATATGAAGAGGTGTTTTTGTTAAAAATGGATTTAAATATATTTGTTGATTTTAAACTTCGAAGTTTCATTATTTTACTTCCTTGCGCAAACATAATTTTGATAACCTCCACCTAACCCATTAGTGTATCAAGATCATAAAAGGGAATTTAATGAAATTTACAGAATCGACAGATAAATAGTTGTTAAATTTGTTTTGTTTTGCAGGACTCAAAAATCTCTAATAAGTTTTGAGTTATACTAATTCAAATTACGGTTATCTTTTTTTCTGGCACACCTTGTATATCAAAATTTAGTTTATGCTTTTCAATATACACGCACATGATTGAACGAGGGTCTGGAAAATATAACTGCTGCCAAAAGGTTTAAGTACATCGAAAATTTTACGAAACTAGAAAAATGTAAGGTCTTATATTTTTTTATTTTTACATCAATATGAATATAACTGAAATAAAAAACAATAAATAATAGTAATTTATATAAACCTTAAAGAATAAACAAACTTAATAAATTACCAAATCATGTAACATAGGCAACTTTTAACAGATAAGCAGATGAAGCTCTGTGAAAATTTAGTCACAACCAAAATCATACTTGAGACTCAGGGGCGTGTCCAGAGTTCCCTTGCAATGAGGAGAGCATTTATTCTTCAAGGCATGCTATCGATGAAGGTGACGCTCCTGAGGGATGTGACATTGGCCCAGTCTTCAGTGACGAGTGTTTTCAATTGCTAATTTGCGGCTGGCTGACAACGTCGCACTGATTTTTTTAGCCCTAGCAAGAGGTTTTCCAGTGAATTCAAATCTGGAGACTGAGGTGGCCGGTCAATTACCGTTTTATTGTTGTCCCAGGACAACTGTATGGTGGACGCAGACTTGTAACATGGGGGGATAGTCCTGCTGGAAAATTAGATTCTGGGCAGTTCTGGACCGGTTTGGGGCTGAGGGCAGAATGAAATCTCTCATGACCCACCTATGGACTTAGTATGCAGCCCAATACTATTACAAAGCCCACAACATGGTTTACTCTTGGCCCTATGTACTCTTGATTCCACTGCTCTCTTGGCTTCCTGCGGATTCAAACGTGACCTGTGGTCAATAATAACTGGAATGTGGACTCGTCCAGTCAAATGAAAGTCCACACTGAAGCATTTTTCGTTTGCGGTGAGCACGTGCCAAATTCAGTCGACGATGATTCTGCTAAAGTTGATCAGCAGCTATACAGGCTTTACATGACCAAATGACCTTGTGCTGGCAGTTTGCGTCGGACTGTTCTAACAGATATATCAACATGGCCGCGCTCTGTCTATTTACGTTACATATGGAGTGCGGTATTCTTACGATCCCTAAGGCTCATGCAATGCAGATACCTCTTGTCACGTTGCGTATTGAATCTTGGTCGTCCAAATTGAGGTCAGTTTTGAATGTTTTAACTTTTTCAGATCTTCGTCACCACATCTGTTATAGACTGAAATGTGTCCCTACGTACGATTTTTCGACAGATGAGTCCCACTGCGTGCAGCGTGTGTATAAGATTTCTTTTTTTCACCGTATTGTTACGTGTTTCCATAATTATCATATAATTATCAGATCCTCTCGGCATGGAATCTCATATTAATCAACAAATATGATGTCTGATATTAACATTTGTGACTGTAAGATATCGGAAGCTGATACTAGGATTTCATACTTTCCAAGGCATCGCTATTTTAGATATTACGTAAAGGTTATCAAGAATCTTGTACTTTTATTTTCCGTTCCAGATATATTGGACACGTATGCGAATCTACACCAAAATATACAGAGATTCCAAATGAATAAGAAAAATTCCCGGTGTCCATAATGAGCCTAAATAGCACGGAGGTTAAAAATATATCCGACTTAAATTAAAAAGAACTTTATTAAGCTTTATCCCCATTTCTCATAACTTATATCTCTTTTTCTCTCTTTGTTTCCTTCACAACCTTACCAGAGGGAGAGGTGACGCCCTCTTGTCGCGGGAAGAAAGCTTGTGTGTACCTTTGACTTTTCGAGCTATGTCGGCGGGGGTACCTCTCTTTTGGGTACCCCTGGTAGGACTTTCCTTGTCGATTTGGTCTAAAACAAGGTTTCAGACTAAGTGCGTTATTCTTTTTTCTACTCTATCCTTCTCTTTTTTCACTTTCATCCTATCTTTTCAACTTATTATATAACTAGAAAAAAACTATAAAAAAAATCCCTACTACTATCGAGTCATTCTCACCCTTTTTTCAATCTTTCTAAATAGAAGGACCTGGCAGCTACCTCATGCGTCAGAAGAGAGGCTTTTCAACCTTTATAAACAACGTCAATAGACGCTCACTGGTTGCGAAAGACTAGGACTAGAGGTGTCCCAGGCGTTCGGGCACTATAAATGGAAGAAGGTAGTGCCCCGTTAACCCCTTCCTTGGCGCGTAATTATTGACCATTCCCAGTAACCGTTGACGGGTGCCTCTGGTAGCATCGGTCCGCGGTGACGGCCCTTTATTTCCAGGTTGGTTGCCAGGCCAATAAAAAGCCTTGGGTCGAGTCTCTTGGTGTGGCGGGATATCCATTAAACGCTGCTCCAAGATCTTGGCCGTCGTGAAGGGTACTAGTAGGAGTTTAGTACGGGGCGTGCTCCGTTGTTCACCTGGTGAGAAATCGATGGCCCCTTCGGGGAAAGTCAGTGCTGCTTGGTTGGGAGCCATGGCACGCCGAGGTTTGACGACTCGGTCGGACGAATAGCAGCACATGGAGCGTGCCTTCTGAAACAACCGAAACCTCTCCTATGGATAGGCGGGAGCAACTCACGTGGGGAGAACTCACCAACCCCCCTTTTTTACTATTGATTGGTCGCAAAGTTTTGAGAGAGAGAAAGTCTTCAAAATGACAGGAAAAAAAAGTTCAGCTGCACTCAAATATACTTGTGCGATATGCCAGAAGGATAAGTGGTACGTGGACTTCCCGGAAGGATGTTTTTCAAAATGCCATCCGGGAAGTATATGCACCGACTGCATCCTTAAAGGAGAGGTCCAAGATGCAGTGGCATACTACAATGAACTAAAGGATCTCTTCAAAACCTCTGAAGAAAAATCTAGGGCGCTGGAAAGAAAAATACAGACCCTAGAAACGCAGCATGCGCTTCAGATTCGGTGTCTCGAGGAGAGAATCCGAGAGCTAGCCTCTAAACTAGAGGCCAAGTCAGCTCAAGCTCAAGACGAAAGTCCCACTGACTTGGGTGGTTCTGCCGATGTCACTTCAGCTTGAGGAGCTGAAACTGCATTGGCAGTCCCACTTCAGCTATGCGGAGAAGCCAATAAAAAAAAGAAATAGAAAAAAAAAGAAAAACGCCCTTAATGCAGCTCACCTCAATGTAGAGGATTCGAAAGTTACTGGTGCGCAAGGGAAAGTGGAAAGAGAAGAAGAGAAAAGAGAAACAGAAGAAAATACAAATAAAGATCGAAAAAAGAGAAGAAAAAGAAGAAAAACAAGGGAAATACGGAAACGAAAGAGAAAAGAGATAAGTCTATGGCGAAAGAAAAGAGTGCAGTCAAATGTGCGAAGATCAATCTTATTGGGGAGTCTCAAGCACGGACCCTGCAACCCCTGCTAGCAGCACGCCTTTGCACGAGTGAGAAGGTAACTTGCCTACCAGGAAGGGAAAAACAACGGATCAGAGTAGCGGTGGAGAAATCTCAGATTCCTGAGAACTCAGTCGTTGCCCTAATGGTAAGTGGCAATGACCTCTACCTGAGAGTAGGAAGGGTAGGCACCACAGAAAGGATTCTCAACACAGTCATGGGTGCTGTGGACGACTGTAAGCTAAAGACACGCAGAAGTGTAGTGGCTGGGATGTTCCCGAGAAGAGGTCCAACCCGGACCCCTCACTTGAGAAACGTCTTCCTTAATCGACGCCTCGAAAATTTGTGTACGGTGGAGGGGGTCTTTTTTGTGGACCCTTACCCCACTTTCTATGGTAAAAATGATCTCTACCAAAGGGATGGAGTACATCTATCCTTTAAAGGAAAGGCTGTACTCTGTAACTTAATCCAGGTTGTCGTAGAGCGGATGCAGAGGAGCGTCCGACCCAGAGTGAAGGCGGACGTAAGACAGTATGCCCGTGTCACTCCTGGAACGACGTTCTTAGATGTGGCAAAGAGAGGTACTGCCACACAAAAGAAGCTGATAAACGGAAGAGCGTAGTGAGTCTTACACTGGGGGACTCCCTCAAAGTTCTTCTGTTCAATGCGAGGTCATTCAAGAATAAGTTTCTTGAGCTCCATGGCCTCGTAGCAACAGAGGAACCTGAGATGGTGGACATATGGAGTCGTTGATAAAAACCACAAGCTGAGATTATGAAGATGAATTCACGATTCCCGGTTACCAGCTCTTCCTGAAAGATAGACCAGACAGAGAGGGTGTTGGTGTGTTGTTGTATGTCAAGGATACTCTTAACTCGTCGAATTGCAACATCATATCCGACCATGAACTACTAGGGGTTGACCTAGAGTTAGGTCCTGCCAAATACAGGACCCTGGTGCTTTATAGACCTCCTGCCCAACTTGTTGAAAAGGACAGAGATCTGTACCAGCTACTAGGAGAACTTGTCGAAGACAGACTGTGTATCGTCATGGAGCATTTCAAAACACAAGTTGACTGGGAAACCAGAGAACCCTGTGGTGAGAACGCACTACTCCTGGAGTTTGCGAACAACGAGTTCCTGACTCAATGGGTGAGAGAGCCAAAGAGGGAAGACAATATCTTCGACTTGGTTTTCACCTCTAAGGATGACATCGTTAAGGACCTCTCTGTTGACGAAAATCTCGGTGGCAGTGACAACCGACTGATTAGATTTGTAATCAAAGTCCCGAAGGCTGGGCCTGCAACTAGTAAATCGAGGAAACTCGATTTGAAAAGAGCAGACTTTGCAGGTCTTCCTGCTGGACTGACTGACGGGAGGCTAGAAGTGTGCGATGCTGTTAAAGACTCGTGGAACATTCATGAGTCTCCAATCGCGTTTCATCCCTCTGAAATGCCCCCGTCGGTCTTCTGTTCAACCAAAGTGGTTTAATCGAGAAATCGGGCAACTGCTTAGGGAGAAGAGAACTGTGTACCGGCAATCGAAGATCTCGGGGGACTTTAACGAATACCGGAGGCTAGCCAGGAAAGTGAAGTCCAGCATACGGGCGGCTAAGCGGTCTGAGGAAGTAAGAGTGGCGGGACTCTGTAAAGAGAATCCCAAGGAGTTCTTTGGATATGCAAACAACCGTAAACCAATCCGTCGAACGATTGGCCCTTTGGGGAATGAGGAGGGGACATTAAAGCAGTCAGCTGCAGAAAATGCTAACCCTCTCAACGACTACTTCATTTCAGTGATTACTGAAGAGTGTGGTCCCACCCCCTAGCCCACAGATTCCGACTCGGGGGAAGAGCTAGAGGATTTGGACTTCGCCGAAGGAGAAATAAAAAAGAACATCACTGACCTAATGACGATTAAGCAACCTGGCCCGGATGGCTTTCTACCTAAAGTGTTGAAAGAAGTGCACGATCAAGTGTGACGATACCTTAGCGCAATTTTCTACATGTCAATCCGGACCGAATGCGTTCCTAGAGACTGGCGTTAAGCGGAGGTGACTCCTATCTTCAAGAAAGGAGACCGTAGCCAACCTTCGAATTACCGACCTATCACTCTAACTTTGATAGTCGGTAAACTCATGGAAAGCCTCATTGTTGGCAAAATGACGTCTCATTTAGAGTCAAACCTGCTACTGAGGAGTTCCCAGCACGGCTTCCGAAGGCCGCGGTCATGCCTGACGAACCTTGTGGAATTCTTCCATTTCGTCTTCATTGAGCACGATCGGGACAAGGTGGTGGATGTGGTCTACTTAGACTTTCAGAAAGCCTTTGACAAGGTACCACACCACCGCCTTCTCTGAAAAGTGCGAGCGCTGGGCATAGACGGAAAAGTAGCAGGCTGGATAGAGAACTAGCTAAATGGCAGACGGCAACGGGTGGTGGTGAATGGGCAGGCTTCTGAGTGAGTACCCGTTAGTAGCGGAGACCCTCAAGGTTCTGTCCTGGGACCACTACTATTCATCATCTACGTCAACGATATGGATGGTAACATGGTTACCAAGATTTCTAAATTTGCCGACGATACCAAGCTTGGTATCAACGTTGCAAGATGATCTCCGAAAGAAATGGAAGTGGTCTAATACGTGGCAAATGCCTTTCAAGGTAAACAAATGCGAAGTGATGCATATCGGCCACCGAAATCCTCAATTACCCTATATCCTTAAGGGCACTACTCTTCAATCCTCTGACACTGAGAAGGACTGGGTGTAACTATCAAGAGTGACCTCAAGTTCTTGAAACAGTGTATTGAGGTGAAGAAGAAAGCCCAAAGGATGTTAGGGTATATCAAGTGACAGTTTGGATATCGGAAAAGGAGATAGTACTGTGTCTGTACAACTTCCTCGTCCGACCGCACCTGGAGTATGCCGTACAATTTTGTAGCCCTTCATTTAGAAAGGACATCGCAAGATTGGAACGTGTGCAAGCCAGGGTAACCAAACTGATTCCCTCTATCAGACATAAAAGTTATGAAGATAGATTAAGGGAATTAGATATGTTCTCGCTGGAGACTCTGAGACTATGTGGTCAGCTTTACGAAGTGTTTAAAATACTTCGAGGCTTCGACAGACTGGACTATGGGCATATTTTTCAGCTCAGCGAAGGGAGAACAAGAAATCACGGCTTCAAACTTGAACTGAAGCGATACCACCGTGATCTGCGTGGGAAATTCTTCACTTACAGAATCTCCGGTAGTTGGAACGTACTTTCGACGGAAGTTGTCAACAGTGACTCTGTTGACCAGTTCAAGCAAAGACTAGATAAATTCTTGCAAAATCGCCGTTAAGATCTTCGTGAGTAATCCTCGAGGTTGCAAACGGACGCCTTCGAGGATTGAGCAAAAAGTACCCCCCTTGTATGGACCGTAAAGTCTTCTAGGGTACTTATTTTTCTTTAGCTCCTTGTAGTAGTAGCAGAACTAACTATAAAATGAAGGAATTAATATAAATTAAAGGCAAAATCAAATAAGCAAGCTATGATATTTCCGTGTTTGTCTTCCTTTTTTACTGTCGCAATTTTTACGACTTTGTAGAAAATTGTATTCCCATCAACTCTAGCAAACATTTGGAACATTATCGCGCAATTCCTAAGTTCAGGATCACATGTTCTCTGTTTGCGCGAACAAGTGTTTATTAAGCTAAATGGGGCTGATTTTATAGGGATAATAATGAGAAAAATAAGTTACCGTCGGGTTTTTCTATATACAAACTAGAAATTGTAAACGAGAAGAGCCAGAAGAAATAAAAAAACTCACATCAATGGCCTATAATTTTTAAAACATCGAGAGTCTGCTTTCTTTTTTGTGACTCTCGCTTGGTGCCCTTAAACTAGTCTTTCCTTGGCGATGTTTTTTTAAATATAAACTTCTTGGAAGGGAATTACAGGAGACCTAAGAAGCGAGCTTCATTAAACTCGCGAATTAATAGTAGGTTTGTGGTGATTGGATTATGTAATAAGTAGGGTACTGGTACTAAAGTGCTGGATTAATAGGCTCAGCAAAAACCACCACAAAATGGACACGAGGCGGTCTTATCAAATCCCAGCTTACTCCACACATATAAAATAATATGTCTGAAATAAAAATAAGGAAATGAGAATGTATAGATATATTCGCATTTCTGAATTTAAATATAAAAAATAAGAAATGTAAATATATTTGTTAAGCGGCCGTTGTAAGTGCGCGTGGGACACCGAAAATACGAACGTGCGAAGTATCAGAGACACCTTTGTGATTAAGACTTTGCATAAACAAACAATTCGATTCTCAGAATAGATTTATCAAAAGACGGATGTCTATGAAGCATCTGTGTAAATACACCCATTGACCAAACGGAATAGTATCACAAAGTTGCGAGAAGAGTATCTTGTTATATAGGTTAAACTTGGGATATGTAAGTAATTCGATAGCTGCGCCTTAGGGGTGGATAACAATGAACTCGACAACGATATCATCCCAAAGACGATTCTAGGCTACGCCCTCTAGAAATAAGCATATATATTATAGACGGAGCAGCTCAGTTAGAATGCTTATTGAGTTATTAAGATTATTAGATTACTCTCGTTAAGAAGATTATCTCGTTCATGTTCCCCCTTTTAAATTCACTAAGACTTGTTGCCCCATATATATATATATATATATATATATATATATATATATATATATATATATATATATATATATACTGCTAGTCACCCGCAAAGTAACTACATGTCCTGTCGCTTGCCACGTTAATAAGCCAATATTAGAATAAAGTGTATTTTTTCAACGTCCTTCTTTATCTCAATTTACCCTGAAACCTTTGGTAAGCCCAGCCAAAATAAGCACACATTGAAGAAATCATCTATGGAGTCAGATACATAATTCACCTTCAATAAGTTGGAAATCCTCATAAATTCGTAAATAATAACCAGTATCTCCCCGCTCCCGATAGGTTTACGGCTAGAAACATTTGCCATCGAATGTATTAAATTAAACAGAGATTCTATAAAAAAAAATCTAATAAAAAGAAACATTAATAACGGTTAATTTAACAATATTCAATTGAAATAAATTAGCTAATGATATATATTTAGCCTAAATTAAGTTTCAAGGGATTTTGAATGTCACCTACGAAACAACCCCTAAGTCAATAGACGATAAACAGATACAATTATAAATATGTCCAATGGTAGTTTTAATATGTCTCACCAGTGAAAAGTTCTTTATTGTATTGGAAAGGTTATAACTGTTTTTCTCACTTTTAATTGATAGCTGCAGGGAAAAAACTGGATCTCGAATAAGGTATTAAATTAAATTATACTTTTAAAGAGAAAATAAAAGTAAAAAGTGTGAGAGATCATTACATACCAAGGAAAAAATACGATACGTTCAAAAATGAAAAAAGATAACAGTCGAGGTATTTTATTGATCTTTACGTTCCGTCGATTTAAAGAAATTAGGTTGAAAAAAGTAGAAACGGTTTGTCCTTCCATGTATTGGATCGCAAAGACAATAAAATTCAATTTACTAATAGGCTGACTTTCGCATAAAATACAAATTCTGATATTTAACAGGAAATTTAACATCGAGAGTAATTCAATCCGAAAAAGGTGCAAATGGCGAATCAGCAAATTAAATGACTCATCAAAATAAAAGCAAATAAATTGAATTTCTAATGAAAAATCGATTATAACTTACTTGTTGCAGAACAAACCTGATATTTTTTTTAGAAAATGAGTTCGAGTGATTTGAATTAGTAAATTAATTATCATACCACCGGATATAGAGCTATATATTATTTAAAATAGAGATTTTGAATAATAAATCAAGCCCAACTAAATTTAAGAATTACTAAAACGTAACGTCGAATTTACCTACTTTAGAAACTAAACTAACTGAAAACTTAAGTACTATCTAGAGAAACATTGCATTTAGTAACGGCATGAAGACGAAACGCCGACATAATTTTTTGTCAGGACAACACCCTACTAATCACACAAACCTTCCTGAGTACCAAAATGATTTATTAAGAAAGGTTTTCTCTCACTTAGTTTACGAGTGCTCTGCTACTAATAATAACATCGCTTGAGATAATGTTAAATTAAATTAACTGCATTTCTACTTGTAAGAGAAAATGGGCAGTATCCCCCGTCGTCAAAGTCATCCCTGATTTTGAATCTAAATAAACAGCTCTATCATCCACTATCATACTGATACCTCTAAAGCCTTTATTCATATATTTTTCTTTGCTACCCATTCATTCATATATATATATATATATATATATATATATATATATATATATATATATATATAACATGCAAGAATTTATTATTAAATTTTTGTAATAATAATTCCCAAATAAATTTTCCAATATAGGAAATCATGTCTATACTCTTTCTATTAGATGTCGACTGAGTGTTTCGATTACATTGTAATTAGTAAGTTACAAATTTAATTAGGTTTGGAATTCACAATGTTTGGTTGTACATTGAAAATGAAGTTAGTGAACTAACGGTGATATCTGCACGCAACAAAGTTGTTAAAAATGAATGGATTCTGCGGGAATTTTTTACTTGCATCCTAGCAATTTGAGAGGAGTCAGGTGCAGTTTTGACTCCCAGCTGTAATGTTTGTAAGAGCATCGGCGATTATATATTTTCCCCAGATTTTCACCTCCCGTAAATTCATCACTTTCTATACAGATCTATTCTTACAAATTTTATGGGTAAAAAATTCTTTGGTTTTGCGCTTTGATTAAATTCGAAGGAAGAAAATGCGTGATCTTCAAAAAGTTCGTAGAAATCAAATATTACAAAAGTTTCTTATAGTCAATGTAAATTCTACAGATAAATTCATTTTGATTTACTTGGTAGCAGTTTAAATTTGGACCTGACACTGATACCATGGATTCATTACAATTTGAAGCAAGAATTAACATCAAATTTCGGGTCAATCTTAGTTGGCAAAAGAGAAAGATTATTGATGCATTAATTAAAGTGTATATAGACAATGCTTCCCGAAAGCCTACTGTATATTAATGGATGAATTACTTTCAGATGGAATAAAAACAGTTGAAGACTACATTCGCACTAGCATACTATCAACATCAGTAAGGGAAGAAAACATCTATTGTTTGGAGGAAATAATTGAAAAGGACTGCCGAGTAACAGTGAAAGAAATATTGGTAGGTTCACTTTATTAAATCTTGATCGACATACTGAAGCTCTGTAAGCTTTCTGCACGATGTATACCAAAAGTGTTAGGCAAAGTTCAGTTGGAGAATAGAGCTAATCTTTAACTGTAAATTTTGAACAAATAGGATGAAGATCCACAGGAATTTTGACAAAGAACTGTAACCTGGGATGAGTTGTGATTCAACATCCTAATCTAAATGACAAAGAGCAGTCAAATAAATGGTTACCAAGAGCTGGAAAGGGGTACATCAATGCAAAATCTGAATGATCAGTAAAAGAGGTAATGGGCAGTGTTTTATGGTAACCAAATATTTGATAGTTGTTTACTTTGTCAAAACGCAAAGAACCATCAATGATACCTATTAAAAATAGTTTTTACAAAACTTCACAAGGGTATAGTTGGGAAGCGCTCCAGAAAACTTCACAGGAGTACCCTCTTTCAACACAATGACGCATCCGCTAATTCAACTTCTTCACAAAGATAACATTACAAGAATTCCTTTGGGAGTTGATATCACTCTCTACCTTACTAACAGTCTTGATCTAGCGTCATTCAACTCTATTTTGTTTCTAAAACTTAAAATTACATGAAGAGTACGGGGCTAGATTATTTAATTCCCTACCTGGAATGCTGCGAGATTTAAGCGGATCAATTGAAAATTTTAAAAGTGTCCGAGATAAGTTCTTAACCCACTTTCCAGATGAACTAAAACTTACTAGTTATTCTACAGCATCATAGAACAAATAAGCTCTCAAAACTATGAAGATAGGGGTATCTTCAACGAGGGGGTTATGCTCGAGGAAGAGTCCGAAGAAAGAATTGGATTGCTTCTTTAGATTCCAAGCTCTCTAAAGTAAATCCAAGGTAAGTCTTATAGATATGGTTTAAATGTATTATATCATCGCTTGCAAAGGATTAAGGATTCAGCGTTGATTACTGCAGGAAAGGGCTACACTTGGCTACCGGCAGGAATTAAGCATCTATATTCAATACTACCTCTTCATTTCAGTCTAATTAGCATAAATTTCATATACTTATATGATTCACATTAAAGTAGTTCATTGGGAAGGAGCAAGTGTGGCATGTTCTAGGGCAACATACATGAGACATTTCGTTGCCATAGGAAGGAGATTCAGTGACCTCAATTACTAAAAATTAGGATGCTCATTTAGAGATGAGACATTGATATATTTATAAGTAATTAATATAATTTTATAGAAATAAAATATTATTATGGTTATAAAAAAATTAATTAGTATTATTATATTACTTATTTCTCATATTATAAATTAATCATAAATAAAATTAAAATTATACGTTTTGATCATTTTCGTCATTGAAAATAATTGTAAATATTTGATAAAAAATGCAAGAAAATTTGGTTCTTTTCTTTTGGCAGTGCCATTAACCTGTGATCTTCATCTAGGAGAATAAAGATCTTAGTTAAAATTAATTTGTTTTAAACAAGTTGAATTCCACAATGTTTTGCTGTTGTAATAGCATTGGATAGCCACCTTCACCTGCATCAAGCACTACTGAAGAGGATGCTCTCCATACTCGCCAAACAACTCACTGTATCCAATAGACCAATTTAAGTCACTTGTCTAGCCTAGATGATAAACGTGTCCAATGCTGTGTGAAGGTGACTACATATTTCTATACTAACCCCAGACCATCGCAGTGCACATGGCAGTTTTCCTGTGCACAATTTTAAGCAAAAATTTCGGAAATAATTCTGCCATCAGCGTTTATATAAAAGTGCGCCCAAAAATCAATACCAGACCAAACTCGGACAAATGGGTGACATTATTATTTTTCCCTATTCACCCAAGATTCAATAATCAATATTTTAATTTAACAATTGAGAGAATAAGCACTATGATGGTACTATTTGTATGGTAGTGGGTATTGTAATCTTAGGTTTTCAAAAATTAATGGAGTTTTAAGAAGAATTTTGAAATATACTCTTTATATTTGCCAAAATTGTTTAAAATTACTGTAAACTATTTTAAAATAACTCTCGTAAAATCTAAGTTTTTTTCTATACTATAATAAAATATTTCGGTATCAGATAACCGCTGAAGAACAACGTTTACAACGTGTTAATATTGGTTCATCTCTATTCGCTTGAAATAGGTGTGAGCCTTTAATGGACAGAATTGTTTCTAGAGATGAGAAGGGATAGGGTGCTTTATTTTAATATTTAACCATTGAAACAATTGCTTGATTGCAAACAAACAAACAAACATTCCTACTTCTCCACTTGGTCTTCAACTACAGAGGATTTATTACTCTGCATTTGGTAGGATGTAAAAAGAATTACTAATTATCAGCTCTTAAATAATAAGAACAGAATTACTATAAATTATGTTCATCAATCAACAATTAAAGTGAAATTCTTGAACATAACATCCTTCAGTGGTTAACGTAAGAGATGGCTTACACCTTTATCATAATCCACGTTTTACTCCTAAATAAATTATTTATTTGTGGTTGGAAATTGTACTTTATCAACCATATTCACTGAACCTTACACCATATGATGACCATTTATTTATATGAGTAAAACATCCCGTGTGGCCCGTGTGGAAAGGATGATCCTCGAACATAGACGGGTGAACGTTGAAGAAATCGAGCAAGAACTTGGAATATCACATGGAAGTGTTATGAACATCATCTACGACAATTTGGCCATGACCAAGGTCTCTGCCCGTTGGGTCTCTAGAAACCTCACGCTCCATGATCGACTTCAACGTCGTCAAAGTCCACAAGGCCAGAGTTGCACAAGCTGCCCTGCGCTAGTGTGGATTCGAGGAGCTCAACCATCCCCCCTACAGTCTAGATCTGGCCCATAGCGACTACTTTTTATTCCTCCAGCTTAAGGCTGCACTGCATCGACGCCGGTTTGGGCACGATGAAGTTTTCCAGCTCGCCATCCAGGAGTGGATTGAACAGCAGTCGGGAGATTTTTGGTTGTCGGGAATTCAAAGCCTCAAGGACAAGTGGCGCAAGTGCATTGAAGTCGAGGGTAGTTATATTGAAAAATAATAAAAGACTTTCCCTCATATCTCTTTTATATATATCAGAATTGCAAAACTTATTGACCGCCCTTCGTACCTCATCAAAACCTAAATGTATTTTTCAGGAAAGATAACTACCGTTTAGTTAAATGATTGTACATCCTTATTAATAATATTGGAAAATATTTCCTAAATAAACAATTTTTCTATCGAAAACAATTTTATTTTTCCTTCTAAAGCCATAACATTCATTGAAATCATTTCTTCTATATTTAAAGTGATACTATTCCTTGGATCATCGGGTCCATAAATGTCGTTCTCACCACATTAAATATGGTAGATAGATCATGTTTTTCCTTTATATTGATGCTACAAATTAATGAAATATTTCGGGATTTATATGCATTATATTTCTTATTAATTTATTCTGATCTTTATTATTTGTAATTATAAGGCTATTTTAATATTATTATTTAGAATAGGGAGTTAAATATAGTCTTGGCGACCTGACTGCATCTATCAGCTGGATGACTAACCTACCCCCATTAACCCTAAACCATCTGGTAGATTTCTTTTGGTTGTGGAAGTTGGTAAAGTATGAGATAGCTTATAGGGGTAGAAGTTTATAGCGGCACCAGTTTATAGGGGTAACCAGTATATGGAGAAGGTGAAATGAGTATTTGACTCCAAAGTTAATTTCTTCACTGTGTTCTTATTTTAGATTGGCTCAACGAAGGCTGCAGGGTAAATCGAGGTAAAGAAGGACGTTGAAAAAATATACTTTATTTTTTTATTGGCCTATTAACGGGACAAGCGTCACGTCACCAAGTTACTATGTGGGCGTCTAGCAGTCTAAATATATTCAACGCGAAGTATTAAATTCTGATTCAACAAGATTCGGCAAATTTAAAAGGAGGATCGTGAACAAGATAATATTCTTAATGACAGTAATCTAATAATACTAATAATACAACAATCATCCCAACTGCGCCGCTCCGACTATATATATGCTTATTTTCTAGAGGGATTGGCTTAGAATCGTCCTTGGGATAAGCTTCTGTTATAGAGTTCCTTGTTCTCCACCCCTAAGGTGGAGCTACCGAAATCTGTGTATGTCGAATTACTTACATATCCCAAGTTTTATCTATATAACAGAATACGCTTGTCGCTGCTTTGGGATAGAATTCCATTTGGTCAACAGTTGGATTTGCCAAGGTGCTTCGTAGACTCTCGTCTTTTGAGAAATCGATTGACATAGGTGTCTATGACCATTCGCGCGTTCGTACATTCGTGTGTTCCACGCGCACGTCGAACGGTCGCTTGCTTTCTATATATATACATTAACAAATATATTTACATTCCTTATTTTTTGTATTCGAATTCATAGATGCAAATTAAGCTATACATTCTCGTTTCCTTATTCCAATTTTAGACATATTATTTCAAATGTGTGGAGTTTTCTGGAATTTAATAGGTCCAACGCGCATCCATTTAGTGGAGGTTGTCGCTAAGCCTATTGAATCCTGCAATTTGGTGCCAGTAGCTTACTTATTACATAATCCGATTACCACAAGCTACCCTTCCTCCAAACATTCTGGAATATCACACGTAGAACTTTCTTATAGATTACTCGTAAATTCTCATTTTACATTCTTTTGCTACTATCATTACTTACCTCTACTTAACAAACTGATAAAGATGTTAAATTTATATTGTGATTTTAATTTTAAATTTTTTACTTAGCTTAGAAAATCTTTTGTCCGGTGTTTGAAATGATATGACCAACATAAGTATAAGATGAAAATATCATTTGTTTATAAACAGCTGATGGAAAAAAGGACAAGGACCCGAAAGTTCAGACATCTAATGAGCCCCATTGGTCAGTGACAGCACCTCGAGAGCCACCCGATATGTTACATAATTCTAAAGAATATATTATTCGTAAGTACATAACAATATACCCTATAATATGCATAATATACATATAGATATGTGTATATATATATATATATATATATATATATATATATATATATATATATACATAAATATATATATATCAAATATATATTTTATATATATATATATATATATATATATATATATATATATATATATATATAAATATATATATATATATATATATATATATATATATATATATATATATATATTGAGGTCTTTCACATTGCGAAGAAAAATAATGAAAGTAAAAATAACAACCTGGGTTTCTCTAAGCTACTCTACCCAGTCTCCGGTAACATACAAGTACGATAAAAATGGTAAATTTAGGAGACAGTTCTTCTTGAACTCTGCTCAAAAGGCTTACACTCCGAGGGTGTATTTATAAACAAACAAGTGAAAAATTCAAACTGTCAATCTCGTATTACGCTCTTCCACAGCGACACGACGCCAAGCATGGCTTAATTGATACCCACTTCTGTCGATTCAACATGAGATCCAGTTTCCCTAAGTTCAAAATGTCTAGGAAGAGAAATAACACACGCCCAAAAGCCAGGGCATTCTCGGGTCTTGCTATGATCCCCCCCCCTCTCATTACCCCGCGGGAGTAATTCTAGTATAAAACCGTTCGCCAGAAGAAAAAGAGGACAATTCTCGTTTCGTAACGACATCGATAAGAACTTGCCGGATAGAATTCCCTAAAGAAGTTAAGAAGAACTTTCATTTTCTTGGGCATCCAGATTGCACCAAGTATAATCGGCACAGTTCGATTACCAAAGATCGTCGAGTGATCTTACCTCTAAGTACCGTAAGCTAAGTTCGATTAACAAAGATCTTCAAGTGATCTTATCTCCAAGTATCGTCGGCACAGTTCGATTAACAAAGATCTTCAATAGATCTTCCCTTCAAGTACCGTAGGCACAGTTCGATTACGAAAGATCGTCAAGGGTTCTTACCCTATCTGAGTTTGACACCCCAAACTAGATAGATTTATCACTCAAAAGAGAAGCTCTACAAGCGAAACCAATTTGCTAGAAAATCATACAGCCATCTTCAAGCCTCATCTAAGAAAACCTTTTTAAGGTCATAAAGGCCAGACGCATCGCCTCTTCAATCGGTGTTTTGTTTTGATTCCCTTCTCCTACGCCGACTCAAAATTCCACGTGACGTCACTCGTCCACCCCTCGTTCGAAGTAACGCCCTCTATTAAGAAACAAATAAGCTACACTCACAACGCCTCTCATGACAAGATTGTAATGAAGATGTTTCGTTTGGATTCTCTGGGTAAATCTCACTACCTTATATGAGTAATCAATTCTATTTTTATGTCCTCGTGTGTTTAACGTAGATTATTTGTATATCTTAAAGACGATTTTTTTAAAGTAAATTGTTCTCCCTTAAAACAACCATAAACCAAGTGTCGGTAACGGGACTTAAGAACCAATTTTAAGTTTTATTTTTATACGTGTATATATTAATTTTGTTTGAGTTGATTAATGTACAGTAAAAGTGTATTTTAGTTGTAGTATTTAAATTATCCTTGAACGAGTTGCGTTGGCATTATTTAGTATATTAAAGAGAGAACTCCCCTTTATATTCATTTAATTGAATAAAGATAAGAAAAGCGCTCTTAGAGATCGATCCTGAAGCGATCACGAGAAGTACGAACGTACGACCCACTTTATTAATCATAATAAAAATAAAAACTCTAATCTCGGCTGACCCACGACATGTATATATATATATATATATATATATATATATATATATATATATATATATATATATATATATATATACATATATATATATATATATAATATATATATATATATATATATATATATACATATATATATATATATATATATATATATATATATATATATATATATATATATATATATATATGTATATATATATACATATATATATATATATATATATATATATATATATATATATATATATATATATATATATATATATATATATATATATATATATATATGAATAACGTTACAGCCACGAGGAAAATGAAACAACGGAAAACTGCGATGCCTTTCGACTAATGGTCCTTTACTGAGCAGACTAAAAGACAGGGAAAAAGAGAAAGATATTTATACACCTGATTAATGAAAATATGGGATATAAAGATTAAAAGGGGTGGGATTAGCAGATACCTGGAAAAAACCTATTAACAAGATGAGCCGTCAGGGTTAAAAAAAAAAAAAAAGTTTACGGGTTACAAAAGAAAGGGGGGGTGGAGCAATGCTTGGGAATCACATATATGCAATATGAAAACAACCAAAAAAAAAGTTTACACATGATAATAGAAAATATAAAAAAAAAGAAAAAGAGGAAAGTTTTTTTATATAAATAAGCTAAAATAACTTCTATGTGGTAATCATTAATTCAGAAATTTTATCTTTAAAGTCATTCTTAAACATTCTTTTGATACAAGGGTCCAAAAAATACATTCCAGGGCTGAGATTAAAATTCGAAGTCAGTTGTATAAATGCCGATTCTAAAAGATTTCGTGAAAAAAAGTCATTTGATTTGGCAATCACAGAACACTCCTTCCAAATTTTTTTTTTTTAACCCTGACGGCTCATCTTGTTAATAGGTTTTTTCCAGGTATCTGCTAATCCCACCCCTTTTAATCTTTATATCCCATATTTTCATTAATCAGGTGTATAAATATCTTTCTCTTTTTCCCTGTCTTTTAGTCTGCTCAGTAAAGGACCATTAGTCGAAAGGCATCGCAGTTCTCCGTTGTTTCATTTTCCTCGTGGCTGTAACGTTATTCATAAATTCCTCACGTTCCTTATTTTCGTGATTAAGTTATACATATATATATAAAGTAAGAATATTAAGAGCCACAAGAGCCTACAATTGTACGAAACATAATATTTTCCGGACATTTCGGTACTCAACAGAGACCATCTTCCGGGACTAGGCATCGAATAAGAATACGAAAGAAATCTCACATATTACAAGTGTTTACCATTAAAAATAATCAAGTCAATAGGTTACTTTTGTGTAACAGCCATAGTTTCCGCATATTGGAATGCATTTTTATTAAAAACACTTAAATTATGAAGGTTCAAAGGAAGTTGAACATCATCACATTGATATTATTACCCAGTAAATAAGCTTTAAAAGAAAACAAGACGATATTAAAATTTATTTTCCTCACGCACCCTAAGAATACAGATATTATGCACGTTTATTTGGTGCTTGTGTATTCCAAATCGATTGATTAGTTATGCGCTTACGTTCTTTTGTATGCTAAAGAGTTTGGGATTTGAATTCGAATGTGTCCAAATAGTCGAGCTTTTGAGCTGAAAAGATGGGAGGAAGTTTATAAGGATGAAATATTTTGTTTCCCAAGAAAGCAGCAAGGAATATTTACCCTAATTGATCTACTTCTTTCAGTTACCTAGAGAAGGTAATTGAAGATCGTGCAAAATAGTAATTCTTATAGTTAAATATAACATTAGGTTTTTAAATTATTCTCTTCCTGATCAATGCACATATCGCCTTTTTCTAAAATTATTTCTTTAAATTTCCTCGGAGTAAGTTACCTTATTTCTATTAAACTTCTGAATGTTGGTAAAATTCTTCTTTATGTAGAATCTCGGACTTTATGTAGAATTTCGTTTCGTGTTACTCGAAAGCAAGATTTAAGTCCCCATCCCGAAATAGTCATTATGCAGATACTATTTTTTTAACTTTGCGCCAAGGCAAGGATTACTCCCTTGAACCAAATCATCGATGTAACAGCAACGCTCAACTCAACTTTGCAAGTGCTCTCTCTTCCCACTTCCCCTCCCAGTGTAAGCATCATCATCGTTTAAGCGTCCCTCGGTCAATATTGTCCATTTGTTTGTACGGTGACCGTCCTCACCACGTCTCCTCTCACCCCCCTTAGCTGCAGAGACCCGTGTAAATCTAATATGTGTATAGCTCATTCTAAAACTTAATTTATTCTTGTAAAATAATATTCATTTGAATATTAGTAAAGTTAATTTTGTACCCATTTTTCTGTTATCCTGGAACTCTAAGATAGTCAACTATTGGCCAACCTACTTTCAGTTAATTTGCACTCTACCTATATTGTAAACTTCCCACGCACTCTAATAGTAGAAAGGGTGAACTGGCCCTATTTTACGACATCTATATTAAACTGGTGTAAGGTATGTAGGGTTAACCTACGACATCTGTATTAATCTGGTGTAAGGTATGTGGGGTTAACTTACGACAGATATTATTCCCTATAATAATACCAGGATTACGTCATATAAACTAATCAAGGAATAAGTTAAATAGAAAAATACGTTGTTTAGACCATTCAAGTTTTAGCTCGACCGATTAACAATCTTTGTTCAACACGCAAAATTCCAATCATCACTCTTACAATAGACTGATTCATAACATGGTTAGTTAACGTGAACATAATTATTTTTATTATAACCAAAGAAGGCATATGTGAAAGTATGTTTTTAAGCGCCTGTCAGGTTTCACTTTGCCTTTCCTTAATGATTTTGGAAAATGCTCTTAGCATGTTAAACTAAAGGCAAATACATGATATTTTTATTCCTGTGCATTTTTTTAAAAATTCGTATTTTGTGTAGTTAGGCTAGGTTAGATTAAGTTAGGTAAAAGGTAGGTTAGGTTTGGTTAGGTTAAGTTAGGTTGAGTTAGGTTAGGCTAGGTTAGGGTAGGTTATGTTCGGTTAGGTTAGGTTAAGTAATGATAAAATTACCTCCATTGATATTAGCGTAAAAAGATTGAATGTAGGAACAATACACATGATATTTTAGTATTTTCAGCATTTTCACATGATGGGTAAATTCGGCGCTCTAGTGCCGCAAGGCAGGGAACATTACACAGACCTGATTGATGCATTTGAAAGAAGATAAGTTGTTCTTTGCTCGAAAGAAGAAAATCAACTATTTGACAATTACAAAATTTTTGGCAGTTATTTACAAATGGTGCAGTTAATTATCCCATTTGAGATATTTGTGCGCTAAAGGGTTAATTTGATTGCAATGAAAGTAGTATGGCTGTGGATGTGAGAATGTATAGAGAGTAGAAATCACTAGGAGTAATCTCCTTTCTGAACTCAGAACCAGGTTAGCGAGAAAATATTAAGGAGGCGGCTATCATTTGTTTTCTCCTTTGGACCCTATGAATTGATCTTCTGCAGACCGTGATATATTTTATAATTGATCACTCACCTATGGAGCTTCTAGTTTATTCCTTCACCTGTATCTTGACCTCTTATATAACAAAATATTTTATACTTAACTTTTACTGAATATTATGAAGAAATTATATATAAACAACACTTTTGTATGTTTTATCTGTGCATATCATTGATTTAGGCATATTTAATTCAGAGCTGAATTAATGAGAACAGATAATATATGTGACATCAATTGCTGTAGCCACTACTTGCTTTTGATTTGATGCACCTCTGAAACCAACAGGGGTCATTGACTCCTTCACTGAAATGATGTGAGGTTGAATGTATAACACTAGTTAACAATAGTGTTTATATGAATTTATTCCTGTTTTATATGTATTTTTTGGAAACAATACAATAAAACCAGCAACGAGTGGGTACCTTAAATATGTCTTTAACAGTTGAATTTAAATGGAATCTGTATTTAGTGATTTTCAGTTGATTCTATGTTTCACGTTAATAAGTTAAAGCTAGGTTGAGATTTGTCTGGATGGTTCGATATCTAAATAAATCTGAAGAAGGGTTGAAGATGAGATACCTTGACTGATCGTACTTATCAATCTCATATAAGAGGAAATATAGCCACTAAATCTGTCTAGATCTTTTTAATTAAAGTTTATATGGCGATTAATCCTGTTCCAGTATTTTCCGGATTTTCTCCATTTCATTTTAAGCTTTGCCCATTGCATCGTGCTAGAAATGGAACTAGCTTTCATACAATTTGCTCAGCATTAAGTAACATTGTAAAAGAAAGTATACTTTTAATCATGTAACATCATTTCTAGAATGTTTGATGTAGATTTGTTTAATTAAAGAACCAATAGGGCTATGTTTTCCGTCCAAAATTCTCCTATTGTTTTTTTTTATGGTGTGGTTTAACTTTATACAAGTTCAAGCTATGTTACTTGTCCAATACCTTTTGCATTATGGTACGCACCCTTGAGAGTAGGATTCGCTTTAGTATGAGAAAAAATCATAGGGTTGGAAAATTGTGAGTTAAAAAGAATGAAATCCTGAAGAATCACATTGATGAAATGTTTAAATCAAACCTTTATATAAGAACATACATTGCAGGGGAATCGACCCTATCCCTCCTCTCTCAGTTCAGACACGGGACGTTTACCGCAAAGCATCTGGGCCGTATAGGCACCTTGGGTCAATCTCGTAACCCCAGCCTCTCACCCTCGTTCCTATGAAAAGCAGAACGGTTAAAACTACAAGATCTCCCCTACGAGAGTGTATTCCATTTGACATCAAGTACGAAATTGGAGTATAAACTGTCTTGTGGCCCGTCCACATGCCCCCCCTCCTTTCTACCCCTACCACAGTGGGGTGACGAAGTATAAATACCAAACACTTAGGAAAAAAGAGAGAGATTTAGTTAGTCATCAAAGCGACGAAGTTCTCGGAATGAGGCACAGGCTACCACGAGAAGGGAATGAGAAGCAACTTATACTCGAGTTAGTTCCTGGTTACCAAACCGAACTTTAAGTTAACTTGTCCAAGTTCAACTTATTCTCGTCAGTGAACCCCTCCCCCTATCTTGGTGTAGCACAAAGCACCGAGATAGTCCTCGCCCTTGAGGAATCCGAAACGAAGAAGAAAAAACTCATCCTCGAGCCCATTCCCTGGTGGTCATACCGAACATCAAGTTAACTTGGTTTAAGAACCAAGTCGAACTTATTGTCGTCAGAGCCCCCCCTCCTATCCTGCTGCATCATAAAGCACAGGGATAGTCCTCGCCTTTGAAAAAGACCCCCTGAGTCCACTCCCTCCAGCACTCCCCTGAGTCAAAGTATTCAAGCCTTAGCGCATCGCTAGACAATGCGAATTACACCCCAGAGTAATCCAAAGATGATAAAGAAACATTCTTTCACTCTCCTGTGGCGATATCCCTTCCTACCGAATGTGTGTGGCTCCCCAGCTGCAACACTCGCCAAAGTCATTTGCAGCTTTCAATATATTCGTCCGCATCTTCCATCTGGCCGGTTGGCACGCGACTTCGAGACAATAACATTCAAGAGGTAAAGTAGCTCATTGAGTTCAAGGTCAGACTCAAACCAGTTCCAAGGTGTATCCACAAAGGTATTTGCGGCCGGTAAAGGCCGTTAGCATTGTTTTTTTTTAAATTGAAGTGAGTGGTGGGTCTACTATCACTATAATGTCAAGTAGGTCAAGATACAGAGCCTTAGTTAGAAATTATTGAAGTCCTTACTGTGTATTTAGCTCGTAATATTTCTGTGGTTCATGTTTATTTTTGTTTTTGTGTTTTAATTAAAGTTTTAGTTTGAGTTAACAAATTTTTTTACTCTATCCTCGAATGGATACGTTAGCACAAAGAACCCTCAAAGTTTAAAGAAGTCAAGTCCCTAGATTATAATAATCAAACATATATAGCACTCTTAGAGTGGTATAACGTTAGTCAAGAAGTCTTTTTTTCTTTGTAGTAGGTAAACAACGTACCAACTCCTCCCATCACTCGGTCCTTCCTATAGCACGACATACATCTACATAATTATCGTCAAAATTAACTCTACGTAACAGTTTTCTCACTTTTTACATCTATATTTGGCCACAGAGTTCAAATATTATCTAAGTTTGGGAATATCCGTAGTTTTAGAGATTTGCTTATGTCGTGGTATAGCAATTGTGTATATATATATATATATATATATATATATATATATATATATATATATATATATATATATATATATATATATATATATATATATATATATATATTTATATATATATATATTTATATATATATATATATATATATATATATATATATATATATATATATATATATATATCGTAGAATGCCCCCCTTTTTTTGTTCTAAGAGAGATAAGAGTGCTAATATTGATATCTTAAAGGAAGAGAGCCGATGGAAACACGTAAGGATATAGAGAAACGCACAATAATTTCCAAAATAAACTTATATTTTAACTTTAACAATTTAATACACAAAATTTAACCAATTGCCACGGCAATACTCAGAATATTATAATACACAATAATTAATTCAATTAGATTGACCCTCTAAAATTGGTTAATTTCGCTACACACTTCAATATACATATAAGATTTTGGCTTACGGACTCTACTGGAGTTTAAATATCTCAGGAATGTTTTTGTTTCATGACTCGTGCCGCCTGGCCAGATGTAGGTGGGCGGGATCACGAGGTCCTTTTGGCGAGGGTAGCATCTGGGGGGTCTACATTGTATTCAGGGGGTGGTTCTTCAAGAACGAGAACAATTCGGTGCTTTAGGTGGCACCAAAGTAGGCGTGGTCTCTCTGACGAGAGTAAGTAGAACTTGGTTCCTAAACCAAGGCAACTTGGAGTTCGGTGTGACCACCGAGTAACGAGCTCGAGGGGAAGCTTTTATCCTTTGTTACTTAATTCCTCATGGGCGAGGACTGAACTCGGGGAGGGTCTTTTTCAAGGGCGAGGATAACGGAGGGGGGTTTCTCTTACGAGAATAGGTTGAACTTGGTTCCTCCACCAAGTTAACCTATGAGTTCGGTGTGGCCACCGAGTAACGGGCTCGAGGTAGAGCCTTTACCTTCGGCTTTCCTTAATTCCTCAAGGACGAGGAATACCCTTGGTGTTTAGGATGCACCAGCATATGAGGAGTCTCTCTGACGAGAGTAAGTTGAACTTAACAAAGTTAACTTAACGTTTGGTTTGATAACCAGGGACTAGCTCGAGGATGAGCTGCTTCTTAGCGCCTTAAGGTAGGTAGCCCTGCCTCTCTTGCAGGGTACTTCTTTGTCTGGGGAGGCAAGTAATCTACCTGTCAAGTCTCGGTAGCCTGATCTTAATCCGGAGACTTCGTCACCTGGAGACTGACGTATTCTACCAATCCAGTCTAGGAAGCCTGGTCTTAATCCGGGGATTCGTCACCTGGAGACTGACGTATTTTACCACGATTTTCCTTAGTGTTCCTTATTTATACCTCGTCACCCCACTGGGGGTTTTAAGAGGAGGGGGGGGGGGCTTAAGGACGGCCCCAGGATGGTTCTTAGGCCAAACGGTTTTTCTCACCAAGTCTTACATCGGCTCCTCGTTAGCCTTTCGAGCTTGGAAGAAATACGTCTCCAATTTCTTACTTGACGTGAAATTAAATCTCACTCTCCTGTGGGAGATCTTGCATTTTAACCTTTAGGTCTTTCACAGCGACGAGTGGTGCGGCGCTGCGGTTACGCGCTTGACCCGACGGTGCCTGGGGCCGGATGTCTTTGCGGTAATCACCTCGTGACTCCACCGCGAGAGAACGGGTGAGTGACGATTCTTCTACAATATATATATATATATATATATATATATATATATATATATATATATATATACTGGTGGGCTGGACCCACCAGTCGGCGGGAGGTGTTAATGAGAAGGGGGAGAAAACCATTTCCCAGTACGTAGGTATTAACGATCAAAGTAATCAAATGCAGATTGGCCTTAAGGACTGAGTTACGGCTGAGTGCAGTTCAGCTTATTTAAAGAGTCGGACAATAATAATATATAATAACATAAAATCGAAATATTAAATATATACAAAAGTGGATATAAATAAAATATTTAGTCAGATGAAAGATGACACTCTATATCGGTCGAAGGGGATACGACAAATGGATTATAGCATGTTAATGACCTGACACGGATCAGAGTTTTTGAAGAGGCTCCGTTAAGCCCAAATATAAACGAAGATTATTGATATGGGATGACCCACTTATAATCAGATCCGCAAGCAATGGCGGCTTTCAATGAGAAAGTTTGATGCATTGAGGTGTAAAGCGATTCTGGGAGGCGAAAATTGCAAATAGAACAGATTTAACTCAGGATTCTCATTGAGGGACTAATTGCAAGAACCGAACGAAAGAACGGCCGTTGTAGGGAGCTTGCAAATCGTCTGAGGCAGAGTCCAACGGGGAAAGGGGAGCTCTACACTTGGGTGCTTGAAATAAATCAAGGAGAAAGCCGAATCGAGAACCTTGACGAGTTTTTGTGTGTAGGGCGAGGGAGCACTGACTCTATCTAGCCAAACCTTGGGTTAAAAAGGGGTTGACGAGGCGGAGAAATTGCCTCATGCCATGGCGCGCTCTCCTTTATCAAACATGAAGCTTGGGGGATATTCGACTTCTTGCTGAAGAATTCGAGATAAGGAGGCCCGTAGAATTGCCTCATGCCACGGCGCGCTCTCCTTAATCAAACATGAAGCTCGGGGGATAACCGGCTCTTTTTCGAGGAATTCGAGATAAGGAGGCCCGTAGAATATTCTTTCGGGTTCTTTCTCGATTCAAAGGTACGGGTTGAGACATCAAATCGCCTCAAGCGCGGATAATAGGTCTCCTCGAGTAAACACAGCTGTGCTCAAAAGGCCATTTGACCCGATTTCAGTCTCGTTCAACCTTATTCCTCACTCTCTTTGTTTCCAGTTTAAGGCCACGTGTGTTTTCGAGGGTCCGAGGTGGACCTCAAGGCTCTATTGTTTTACAGCTTAGTTTAACATTCAATCTTTATATTAACAATCTTCCCTATGGAAAATAGTTCAAGTTCAATCTATGGTGATTTTGTAGGGATATTGAGAGAGTAACATTTATATTTTCAGGTATTTAAAACGTATTTATGAACTGTAAAGAAAAAAAACAAAAACATTAACAGATAATTAAATTAGTAATGCTTAAATGATCGTGCTTTTCTAGTGTGAACGATTTGATCTTTTTCTGACTAGAGACTTTAGATAGTCTCCGTCTCCAAACATATCAGCATCCCATATTTTATGGTATTTTCTCTCCATTGTTGCGCTATCATAATTAGAACTTTAAAAATGCTCATCATTGATATCACTCAGGTTTTCACGAAAAAAACTAGATGTAAATGCAAAAATACACCTTTAATACATATGACAGCCCACGACCTTAAGCTCTCATAAGTTTTGCTATCAGGTGCTTGTAGTTTGGATCTTTTTCATTCCCTAAAAATCCATGAACTACTCAACGAAACGCACACTCTACTTCTTTTTCGATCCTAGTCAGGTTTCTCAGACTGATTTGTTAAAAGGCTTTTCGTCCAAAGTATATGGTATTCACAAACTTTTTATCAATCTAAATTTTATATATAAAGTAGGAGTAATAAAATCTTGTCGTTCTAGAAGAGGCTGTCTGAAAATATTTAATTTTCCTGGCTATAATTAATGTCGCAGGGGCCATTTAAACAAGAATATTTCTTGCATTCACCTTGAAGTCGCAAGACGCATAAGAATTGCATTCAGCAAGGTTTATTTAGTCAATAATTACTAACATTATCCTAGTTTAATTTCGTGGGGACGGAGTGTGAAATATGAAAAGATGGTATCGATGTATATTGTGTAGTAATACTGTTTTGAAACTTTGCGTTAATCTATTTAAGAAAAGTCGCCATCAGGCATGAACGTGCTTCAATCCCAAAGCAGTAATCGAACCATTCAAATATTTGCAGAAAAACATATCCCAACTAACATAAAAATAAATTTCAAATCCATCATTTCATTTCCAGTACACAGATGACTTGTCGTCTTCGAGTAAATTTAATCCCTTAAGTCTGCAGTTAAGAGTTCAAGCCTGAATTAGTGAGACCTTAGGCACTGATTAAATCATCCCGTTAACAGTCAAAGCCTGACTTAGAGAGACTCCAGTCAATGATCCAATCATCTCCTATCTTGGACGTTGAGGTCCAAGAAGTACATTCGAGAAGTACGGACATGAAAAGATGCCTCAATGCGGAGAGTGAATGCCCTGAAAGGTATAAAATAAGCGTGATCGACTCATACATCCGCCGAACTTATAAATGCTGCTTTACATGGGAACTTTTCTACGAGTAAAACAAATACTCGTCAATAATGGTTTTTCAAACAGTATGATTAACAAACAACTCTAATCATCTTTAAATAACAATAGAGAAGTCAACAACATCAAAGTGTATTACAGAAACCAAATTTCCATGTCCTATAAAATAGATGAAAAAACATCAAGGAATTATTAACCGTAACATCAAGGTTAAAAATCAAACGGATAAAATCCATCTCATCATCTATTATAAAACAACAGAAGCCAGCAATCACCTGATGAGAAACAACATCTGCCTAAACTCCTCGGATCTCAAGTCAACCAACATAGTTTACGAGTTTACCTGCCACGATAAAGACTGTAAGCTTTATAAAAACTCAAAATATATTGGCATGATAACCACTACAGTTTCGAGACGTTTAACAATGCATCTACAAAGCAGAGAGACTAAGAATCATATGTAGAGTGTCCATAATATTAAACTAACGAGAGATATGCTCGTTGACAACACCATTATTAAAAGAAAAGAGGTTAATAAAGCGAGGCATAACATCTTAGAAGCCATATTAATAAATGAAGATAAGCCGGCCATCAACAGTCAAGCGGCAAGCTGGAATCGCATATTAAAACTATTTTAAAATTCCACTAACAGGAGTTGCCCATTTCCTCTAACGTTACGTTTAACCCAGAAGGAATAAATCCCTTTTAAAAATCGTTTTCTTCCACTCTGTCAGCTCCTCACTCTACTCATTACATCGGTAAAGGAGGCAAGAATATTTCAAAACGCTCCGAAGATGATCGAATAAGATCAAAAGCTTAGCAATTTAGTTTGGTTTTTACCAAACACATTTATTTAAAAAAGAGATGAATACTGGACAAGGCATCCACCATCTACAAGATGCAATAAAAAAGATAGTTAAAAGAACAGAAAGTTGCCAAAGGTAATTAATTAAGGCAAAATACACAATGGTCTTCAATAAAATTTGCATTCATAAAAGACTGCTACCCAACTACACTAATATATATATATATATATATATATATATATATATATATATATATATATATGTATATATATATATATATTTAGGTATGAGGCCATGTTGTATGCATGCGTTATTAAAGTCAACAGCTGCGGCAGCGTTATTGATTTTGACTTGCAATTTCTTGATTTGCCTTACAAGTCTTTTAATTGGATCTTCTAGAGAGAGAAAATACCCACAAAGGACATATATTAATCCTAGAAGTCTTTTGACCGCAGTGGGTCATCTTCAGGGAAATATCATAGTAACTCATATAATTTTGAAAATATGGTGCAGTATATATTCATTTTCTCTCCATCGATAAGGTACAAAAATGGCCAATCATAGCACAGGAAACTTTTAAACTCTTTAAATGGATTTTATCTCTATCAACAAGGTAGCTTAATGATAGTATTTACAGATAATTTACAGACAGTCTGCTTATGTACAATACAGTGTTTAATTACGTTTATTCTCCTCATTTATATATTTCACAATTGTTGAGATTGGGCTTTTCTGGTGCCTGTTAGTACGTAATCTGATGGGGACAAGGAAGTTGTGGAGGTGAGTGGCGTGACGAGGAGGAGGAGCTAGGGGCGGCAAGAGGTGACGGTAGCGAGGGCTGTTGAGCAGTTGTTTTCTGAATTGGATTATTGCTTTTTGGTAAACTGTAGCGAGGGGAGAGAGTCCCAGGGTTATCAAGGCATTATCATAGCCGTTGTAAGAAGTGGCAAGCACGATCTTCAAGGCTCTTCTTTGCACTCTTTCCGACCTCTCTCGTTGTGCCGCGTTGAGATTGGAAGACCAGGATTGGCATGCATACCCAGGCCTAGGCAGTATGAATGTCCGGTATATGCTGGAGAGCTCGGAGGATGGGACTCCCAGTGACTTGAAGCGGCGCAGCATATACAGCCTGAAGGATGCCGAGGACACAACGGTGTTGACCTGTGAGTGACATTACAGCCTATCATCCACGGTGACACCGAGAACCCTGGCAGATCGAAGAATTTCCAGGCTGTGGTCCCTCAGCGTGAGGGTGGGAGATTGCGTCGGGGTAGAGGCGAGATCAAAGTGGAGCGTAGCAGTCTTATTGTGGTTCACACTCACGGAATTATCAGCCGCCCAGGTGGAAAGGTGATTCAGGAGATCTTGAGGTGGCTGGTAATTGGGGTCAGAATTTTAAATATGGTTAACAAAGGTACAGCCATCTACATATTTCTAGCGACCTGGAATATTGATAAGAGCATCATTAAATTAGTACCAGGAACAACCGAGGGCCAACCTTTGTGCGCTGTGGAATACCACATGTAAGGGTCAAGAGGGTGGACGTTGCTCCTCGTAGCCAAACAGCTTGTCGGCGGTTGGAGATAAAATCAGCTAGCCAAGCCACCAGACACTCACGCAGTCTCCTGGTTGTTGCCTTGATGATCACAGTCGTATGGTCTAACAGGTCGAATGCTTTTCTCGTGTATATGAGTGTGGCCAAAACAGAGGTTTTGCGTGCTTCCAGGCCTCAGTATATGAGATCTGGGAGGCTGACCAGGTAGTGTGTGGTTGAGGTAGCACGGATGTTCCCGTACTGCCGTGGGTCGATTTTGGGGTTGAGGTCCGTGTAAGCCCAACCTGTCACAAAACTCTCGCAGATCAAGCTTGGAATAGGCGTGATTGACACAGGGTGGGCCTCATCCAGGGTGGTGGGGGAAGGCTTCTTAGGTACGGCAGTTACGTAGGATGTCTTCCAGTCACTGGGTGATTTGCACTGTTAAAGAGAGGCAGTAATATTAGAAGTAAGAGGTACGGAGAGCTCGGGAGCAAATTCCTTTAAAAGAGGCATAGAGAGGTCAGTGGGAGTTGTAGAGCGTTTGGCTTTTTAATTTCTTAATTTTCTGCCAAACCTGGAACTCTTGTACAGTAGGTGCTGTGGTTTGCACGGGGAAGAAAGTGGGCAGTAAAGTCGGGTCGAGAAGGGGGAGTTGCTGGCAGATGGTGGCGAAGTGGTTGTTTAGCTCGTTCGCGGCGTCAATGGGGAAAGGGAGGTGGCTAAAGAAGAGTGGGGTACGAAAGGCTTTATTCAGCCCGCACAAGTTCTTAATTTGATTAAACCATTTGTATTGTCAGATTCTTTTAGGTGTTGAAGTTTGCTTGGGTAGTAGTTGCGTTTTGCATATTTAATCTCATTTATTACTTTGTTACGGAGAGGTTTGTAGAGGGATGAGTTGTTGAGTTTGGCTCGATTTCTTTGCTTAATTAACCTTTTTATCCTGTTGCATATCCATGGACGGTCATTGAAGTGTTGCCGGAGAGTTTACTCAGGCAAAAGGGGTATAGGTTGTCGTGAACGTAGAGAGGTAGTTATTCCATTTAGTGTCAACATCGGTTACGGTAAGAACTTCAGTCAGGGGTGGTGAACAACCCAGTCACCAAAGGCTAGAATAAAGGACTGTCGGAGTGTGTGGTAGTTAAATGTTGTGGCACTTTGAACAGGATATAGTGTGGCCTTGGGCGTCCACATCACGGAGACGAGGGTGCTGCGCCAAAACGGTGCGAATGGTTGAGGGGAGTTGTAGTATTCCTCAGCGTCAGGCAAGATAAGGTCGATAATGTTATTACCATGTGTGGGGAAATTGACTACCTGTTGGAGGTTATTCTCTGTGTAGTTCTGCTACCTTTATTTCATTGAAAACTCCACAGATAATAACTTTTGAACTTGGGTATTAAAATTTTGAGGAAGTCACAAGTTTGGGTGAGATGATGCAGTAGTTCAGGTTTGGTGGGCGCTTTGGGGGTACACCACACAGACCAAGAGGGACACAGCAGGGCGAGAGAGTTGCCTTGGCGTCACCCTCACCCACAACACGTCTAGGTCATGGAGAACATCAACTTGGATGGATAATGGGTGTAGAGAGTCGTATATAACATAACTACCCCACCACCCCGTCTCGTAATGCGGAGAATGTGGAACGATTGGTAGTTATTAATGTTAATTACGTCAGAGTCAACTTGCCAGCCCTCTGTGATTGCTACTAGGCCTGGGTGCTAAGTGTTAATGACTGTTGTCATCTCATCAATTTTATTGCTTAGAGATGTCATACTTGATAAAAGTAATGTTGGGAAGTCATAGCGTATTATCGGCACTTCAAAGTGGCATGGAGGTTTAAATGGTTTAGATTGCCTCTTATATGGGAATAACCTAATTTTGTGCTTGGGAATTTTCCTTTGGATTAGCTTACCGTGTTTGCATCCTCTTGCGTGGAATAGTTGCAGGTTTTTCATTGTCAGTAATGTAGCACTGTCGGGGTAACCACATCCTTTTTTCAAAAGAAACAGTTGTTTGGTTTAGTTGACGATGTGGGGAGCGGGTAATGAATTTGAATCCAGGTGATGGTTAACGGTAGTCGGGAAGCACATAGTACAGATATATATTTGGAATTATTTTCCAGATTCGTTACAGGTTGCACTGGAATTTATTTGTGTTCTTTGTTCTGAGGATATCGATTTAGCTTACTATCAAAACACAACGGTAATTAACGGAAAAGCGCTAACAGGCTAGCTCTGGCGGCCACGTGGAGTTATGAGAACAATGATAATTAATGATGGCTTTAGGCTAAAAATGTATTAGTATATAAAAAAATGAAAATGCAATATAAAGGAGATAAATCTGTATATTAAGTTAAAAAATAAATAAATTCAAAGGAAAGCCTCAATAAATACACTAAAATTTGTCACCTGATTCGGAGAAAGCTGTGAGCTGTATGAATGAAATTTAAAAATTATACTACCAAGAAAGATGTGATTTAGTATTAGTTGGTTCTTTGACCTATGTAGTTGGTTGGTCGAAAAAAAAATTTAGCTAGTTGGTTGTTTAAGTAGTAATTAATTAATGCTAACTACTTAAAAAAAATTCAAACGAAATTAATCAAGCAATATATAACGGTGTGGAAGTAGAGTCTTTATTTAACTGAGGCTGATTGTATTTAATTAAAAGAGACTCAATTATGAGAAGGTCAGATTTAGATTTTGATGCAGATAATATTTTAAATTGATTATAATCTATAGGTATTTTATATGAATAGGAATGAGATCAGACAACAGAGTTTTCTTTTACGGAGAGATCCATTCCTGTTCTGTAACTGACCCCACGGTGAGCATCAATGCGAACCTTGAGAAGACGTTCCGTACATTCAATATACGTTTCCAAAGAACATTTAAGACAAGTCTATTTATATACTATTTTGAAACACATTAGGAACTTTTTAAATAGTGTCCTTAAACCTATAAATAATAATAATGTTCCCCGCAAAAAATGATACATTTCCTTTCCTTTTATGGGATACCAAAATGATACTTTTGGAAGGAATTGTCGAATATTTTGAAAAAATTATATCCGCATTTTAATTTAACGCCAATTTTTTAAACCCCTTAAAAATTAGCTCTTTGTTCATTGGAAAGGACCCCATTCCTGACATTTTGTGTTCAGAATAGTATATAAATATAGTGTCCTAAATGTTCTTATTCATGTAAAATACTATAAATTATAATCAATTTAAAATTTTATGTCCATCAAAATCTAATTCTGACCTCATAATTGAGTCCCTTTTAATTAGTTACAATCAGCCTCAGTTAAATAAGGACTCTACCTCCTCACTGTTATATATTTCTTGATTAATTTCGTTTGAATTTTTTTAAACTAGTTACCATTAATTAATTACCACTTGAACAACCAACTAGCTAAAACTTTTGTTGTTATTATTTTTGTTTTTTGACAACCAACTACATAGATCAGAGAAGCAACCAATACTAAATCACATCTTTCCTGTTTGTATAATTTTTAGATTTCATTCATTCAGTTCACAGCTTTCTCCGAATCAGGTAACAAATTTTAGTGTATTTATTGAGGTTTTCCTTTTCTTCCAATTGTAACTTTATTAATTTCGTTTGAATTTATTTATTTTTTAACTTAATATACAAATTTATTTACTTTATATTGCACTTTGATATATTTTTTTGGTTTTACATCCTAGTACATTTTTACCCTAAAACCATTAATTATCATTGTTCTCATAATTGTTAAGCAATTGTTCTTATATAAATATTTAATATTCTAGCCTAAAAGGTGGGTCCAGAGTTCGAAACGTTGGCAATATATGTTATATTCAATACTTTCTCTCCTTTTCCTGATATATATATATATATATATATATATATATATATATATATATATATATACAAAGAAAGCAACTACAGGATCTGCCATTTTTACTTTCTGTCTTTCAAATAAAATTTGAAGACAGAAAGAAAGATGAAGAAACCTGGTGTAGCTGACTATAAATACATATAGTACAAGAGAAAATAAGAATTGGACGCGAATGAGCAAATGAGACAAGAACCCGAAGCATTTTTAATGGATAGAGAGAGGGGCATTAGAAGAATCCAGAATCAAAGGGAGCAGAAGGTGGCACAGTGAAGGCGATCCTTCACTCAAGACTAGTATTATCTTTTGTGAGTGGATGAAAACGCAAGGCCAAAAGATTTGCCGATGCCTGAATAACCCTTCTGCATAAAGGCTTATCGCGGTCACACTGGATTAACGAATGTTGGCTTCAAGTGGGCTATCATTAGCGAAGTGAGTTGGGTTTAGGTTAGAATTACAAACTAAGATAAACATTTCGAATTTAATTCTATCGAATTACTGACAAATGGTAGGAGCCGAACTACGATAGGATACTTAATTTCCACCCGTGACAGTTTATCACTTCTTTGGACATGACCGCGAATTTGATCTTTTTTCCTAAGCTTTTCGACCTTGTCCACACATGCTCGTAAGTTTGTGAATACGTTCGCACTTGCTGATCTCTTTGATGGTTTTTATATAAGTGTGTTCATTCAATGATATATAAACAAATGTTCTACCTTTTTATTGTATTTCTATTTTATCTCCGAAGAAGATACAAAGGTATAGAAATGCATCAGATAAATAGTCTTTTGCTAAAGGAGTCTTCTCCCATCTACACCTGTTTATGGCACATTGATTCCATAGGTAAATTTGATATATGGCTTTGAATCCAAATATGAAGCAGTCCAAAAATAATAATTTTAATGAGGGATTCACCATATAAACCCAGAGAGGTTTTGATTATCAATACTAGCTCTATGGATTTTGCAACAGTTATTTAAATCATAATTAAATAACGACAAGAATTACTGAAAAATTTGCCTTGAGATAATTTAAGGGGAAAAATTCGGGAATTTAATATTGCAAGGGAAATCTTTAAATTAAAATATAAGTAAAGGCAAACGAGCACAGTAAGTAAAGATAAAATTAATGAAAATATATGGAGAATGAATTTTAAAAACTTTTAAATTTAAAATATTTTTTTCACTGTCAGAAAAAATTAAAATTCATTTTCCTGTAATTTCAACTCTCGCCCTCCTCCTTCGAATTTTAAAGCATTTCATTTGAACAATTTTTATTTCTCTAGGAATAACTAACGCAGTATCCTTGACATTTAATGAGAAGCTTCAGTTATATATTCTTGACATTTAATGAGCTTCTTGAATTTTAACTTTTCGTATGTACTCACAGATATTGTCAACCAAGGTCACACAGTATCAAGAGGCTTGAATTACAGGCAAGATTCGAAAATAACAGATATACCCGATTCTCAAATATTTGCCATTCTAGATATTTCAATAAAACTTTATTTATCAGTACAAATGCACATTAAGAAAATAAGTCCTAATTTGCTAACAAAAATTACATATGTGGGAATCAATAGAATAAGAAGGAATTTAGTTTCTAGAATTCAAATGGATTTATACAATGGTAGAATTAATTAATAGAAAATTATTTTCGCCATTGACATTGTGAATATTCAACTTGAAATTGTGAACAATCATCTGGGAACGTCTTTAAAATGCTTTGAAAATAATCTAAATCATAGATGTTTCGGTTTTTTATTAAGTAAATTGAAATTTATTAAGTAAATAAGATATTAGAGAAGAATTGTACTTTCATTAATTATAAAATAATCACGAAAAACATCAACATGGAAATCTCCGCCTAAATAATTTTAAGAACATTAATCTAAGAAAAGTGTAGATTTTAGCGATTTGATAATAATTAGGGTAGTTTAATAAGGAAAAAATCTCTAGGGCATAAGAGTCAGGAAGGGTAAGTTCATCCCCAAATTTGTGTCGCGTTTCATAGCGTAATCTGATTAGTAAAACAAATATATATATATATATATATATATATATATATATATATATATATATATATATATATATATATATAATAATAATATGTAAATATTATTTTTTCTCCATTATAAATGCTACTAAAAAAATAGAATTTAATTACAACTTAACTTCTGGTGAAAACGTGATAAATAAACTGGTAGATAAATAAGAATCGAATCAGTAGATTGAGTACCAATTGTAAAAATGAACAGCAAAATAAGCAACTGAAGTTTTTTATCAACATACCAATAAATATTATCGAGGAGATTAGGAATAAAAGCCTCGAAAAAAAATTATTTCAAAGAAAAGGCACATGATTGTGATTCACACAACTCTCTTTTATCCATGTCAAGCGCCAGTCTTCACATGAGTCACACGAAATTTTCCTTCCACGAGAGCTGCAATACTCCGGACTTGAGGCAACTAAACTAATTGCAGCTTGAGCATTTAATAAATATTAATATTCATTGCAGCGTTTTTGCATAACCAACCTCTCATTGGTGAACCCGTAAACAAGCTATACTCTCTCAAGCCTTAATCATTTAACGATATTGCTGATCCAACATTTCAGTGCAGTTGTCAAGGTTATTCAGCAGTATTCTTGCCCACGAACACGGCGTTTGTTTCAGCGACTAAAGTTCCCCAATATTTGGCAGGTAAGCAGCAACACTTGCTTCGTCTCTGGAGCTGGCATCTAGGGCAGAAAATGTCTTCCTAACTAAGACCGAATTGCGGCTGGCCGTTTTAGATTTACTAGCAGGCCTCATAGAATCATCGGAATCCTTATTCGAGTTAACAGCAGAGCAAACGATCTACGAGACTCTCAAAGACCACCGGTCTTCGACAGCACAAGCCCTTTGATCAGCAATAATAATAGAACATCCCCAGAAATATGACACTAGTGGGGCAGAAGCCCCCTACACCAAGAGTTCCGACTTCTGAGCTGTACAGCTGAGACAAGCCTTTCTCAGTCATCTCCTGATTGATGTAAAACATCCTATAAGCACTGAGGGAAGTTTAAAACAGAGACATCTTTCATAGATTGCCCACCGCGTCTTAGCTTATGATGCATTTTGTGGCTCGGAGCTATTCACGTTACCACGTACTATAATCTGATGTGCTAAGGTTCGTTAAGCTTTACAGATGCCCCAAACGGCTAATCAGTAAAAGAAATGAAGGAAAAACTCTTCGGCGCGGCCCAGCATCTGTTCAAAGAAATGCGGAATAAAAGCTCGTTCCATTGTAAACGTCATCGTCTCCACTTAAGTTTTCGTTTCTCTAGTCGGTCTGAATTTCTTCCAACGAGAGTTTCAAGTACTGAATCTGCTAGTTTGTGGTGGTTTTAACAAAAGTTCAAAGGAAAAGCCCATCGCTGCCTGTCATCCTGTGGCTTCTGTGTGGAAAGAAGCAAATGTTTATCATTTACATCCATCCCCACCTTTGTTGCCAAAAGGTATCCAATAGCTTTCTATTAAAGTCTCAAACTCTTTAGCAGCTACCACTCTCACCAAACTGCCTCCTCTGAATACTTTAAGAAATTTGCATACCCAAAATCACAAATCAACGGGCGGCAAATCCCCGGTAAATGACAAACATATTTCAAGATGAAATAGAAAACATAACCTGACCTCGTCAGCGTTGTCATTCCCATCTCTAGATTATATCTTGAGCTCCCTCCTGCCAAGCCACCAGGTCCCCCATATTGACACTTTCTTTCGGAGGATTCCCTTAACTTGTCCCGCATTCACCATGGAGGCGATGTAGGGTTTGAACCCCTGTATCTTTATCTGGAATCCAGATACAGGAGTCAACTTCCTCGTTGACAGCAGGTCTACTGTCTCCGTACTTCTGGCCTCGCTTCAAGAGAGACGTCGACCTCTGATGTTTCCTACAAACTATCTCATGTCAACCCAACCCGGTCTATTCAAAGAAATTTTCATCCACCCCTATCTATCTCCGATGGTCTTTCTCTTGTCTGTTACTAGTTGCTAAGGTCATCACCCCTTAGTGAGAACTTCCTGCAGTTACAAGGGCTAGCGATTATGGACAAAGTTTTTATAAGCATTATTTACGGCACTCCTTCTTGCCGTGCCCAGTAAGTCACTCTTATCCCGCCCATTAACGGACTTGACATGCCAAGTTCTACACTGCTGCTTTCAGACTTGCATAAAAAAATATACTGCATATTTCGCATCCTTCCCAGATCTAATCTCACTATGATTGTGTGCACAGCTACCAAAGTTCTCTACACAATCAATAATTTACTCACCGATAGCAGACATTCTCTCTCGCGGATAAAATAACGATTCCGATTCAGCACTGTGTCTGCATCCTGCACATACTAGTATTCTCTCGTGCGCGCAGCAAAAACTTTTTCTGCGTCTTTTTAAATGGCTGGCTATACCCTGTTTGCCACAGACCACCTTATCTAGCCAGTCATACACTCTTCGTGAAAAAAGACAAAAGATATTTCAATTATCTTCACTCTGTTTACCAAAGATTAAGCGCAATTGTAAGGCAACATGGCTTACACTGGACCATCAGAAGACCATAAAGTCAATTCTGAGAAGGCGACACCGTTAATTTAGAAAACGTAGTTACTCTTTGCAACCAGAAAACAGGTCAGGTTATTCATAAACGATATTCATAAATTTCCTAGCAACCCAATGAAGGTAATACCTGGCAATATCACGACATTCGATCCTAATTCATCTGCCACCCATGAGAAAGCCAGATGATTTTCATTCTCACAACTCTCATCGCTCAGCGTCAAGGGCCAGTCTTCACAACAACCTCGTAACCAAACCTTCCAAACACAGACACAATAGTGTCTACTTCAATCTCCTTAAATGGATAGAACATTAAATCACACTGCTCGATGCGAAATCATTTTATTTGGCAAAATGTGAGCAGCATTCTGTTGAAAGTATTAGCTTCTAAAATATTCTAACCGAATATTGCCTCTTGAGTTAAATCCTACATTACGAATAAACTCAAATAATTAGTTTAATTATCTTTTTTTGCCCTGTACAGACATTTAATTAATGATTTTATTTAATTAAAAAAATTAGCGCCCATCTAGAGACTGACACTTAGGCCATAAATCCTCGAAATCATTTTTTAGGCCTAATACTATACAACATTCAAAAAAAACTTTGAACAACAACGCCCTTAAACTAACGAAAATAAAAAATGCAAGAAAATGAAGGAACCTCATACTGGGGTGATCTTCGCCCAAGTTACCTGTCTCCGTATTTGGATGAAACGGTCGCTATTCGGGACGGGTTTGTCCATATATATTTGCGGAATATACGACTTTTTGCAATGGGCTGTCCTCCTCCATTCGATGTGACTCTCTTTGTTGTAGGTCTCATGCTTCTGCGCCGGGGTACCGGGCCTCCTTCCAACGACCAAGCGTGCTTCCCTTTCTTCTTGCTGTTTTGTTTGTTTTTTGCTTGCTTCTTTACATTTGTTATGTCTTTTTTTATCTTTGTTATTTAACTTTTGCATATTTTTATTTTCTTTTTTAATTTACCCTATTATTAGGCTGTATCGTTATTACAGCAACCTTTGTCCTAGTATGCAGTCGCCAGGTGGACTCTTTGGTAAACAAACATCTCTTATATCTCTAACAGGGTACGTTTACTTCATCATCTCCAGTCACTAAGGTTTCCATAGCGAAATAATCTCCAATTCTCACTCAATCATGCTGAATCTTTGCTTCTTCTATTTTTTCGTGTGTTTAGATTAACTATCCTTGCATGTTCACAAAATCACTAGGACATATTAAATCACAGCCAGAACTGATTACCCATGCACAGTTACACTTTATTTTAGCTCAGACCTTTCACCATATCATCCATACTCACCAGAAAAAAATGTCTTAACATTATTATCTCTTAAGTGAACTATTTACAGAAATCATCAAAATACTAATTTATACGCCCCCCAAAGTTTCATATACAATATAAAAAAGTAGGATATCGAAAATACTCTTTTGGTTGGGTCTCTTTGCTAAAGATCAAGATTGCATCAATAATTACGAGAATGAAATTATGTACAGAGAATTTCGGAAAAATCGATAAAAATTGGAGTTTGAGAATGTAATAAGTAGTTTACCAAAAGAAGTCATATATTTTCACGAGAATTTACACACAAATAGAACGATATATATAGTTGCGAAACAATTTGAAATGGCCATCTGCTAACACGATCTACTCCATGCAGGACCTGGAAGGTTTGCATGCCTTAGTTAGGGAGTTCTTTTCAATGGGTGACATTACATTCACATTGTCGGCCCTCAGAGATCTTAAAATGTTGTGAACAGCCTTGTTGACATCCTTTTTAACAATGCTTCTCTACAGCGCCCCTTATGAAATAATCTAGGGGATTGCAGCTGAAAGAGATGGGCGGCCAAACGTCTGGAAACTAGTGGAGCGGGAGATTGTTGAACAACCTCGCTTGTGCCTTAAATGCCTAATATGAGGGAGCAGACTGCTGTTGGAAAAGTAACGCCGTTCCTGAGGTTACTTGGTCAATCTAAGTCTTGAAAACAGTCTCCAGCATTCACCTTTATTCCATGGTGAAAGATGTGAAGAGTAATAACGTGGCACTTGCTACTGACCACGCTTTAGGCAATTAGGCACTTCGTTCTTATTCTTAGCCTCGGCATAATGCCGTTTCACTTTGTCAATGAGGTTCTTCTTGTAGTTATACAAATTCACAATCTCCCTCACGCCTCTCCTGGTTCAGAGTGTCGCGAGTATGGGGTACATTATTTACATGTAAACTTGTATACTCAGATGCTGTTACCTACAAGAAAGCTAAAGTTTTACTGACAGTGTCCAAGCTCAGGTTACCTACATTGGTTTTTGTTAGCCATTAGACACAGTTTTATTTTTGTAAAATTTTAATTGAACGCACTATATTATATTAGCATATCTTTGCTACTATTTTAAAAACTATAGTATTCTGCGAAAACCAAATATTTGTTAGGCATATTATTGAAAATATACACCCGCAATAATGTTCTTTGATTAGAATATTGCACCCAATGCCTGGATGATCAAAATGCACTTCTTGCATAAGGGCCTTAAACAGTGTGAAAATTGATTGCGACAACCTGGTTTCTCCCTTCTAAACATTTCAATCCTACCCTTTATTGACCCTTACTTTGCAAACCTCTTTCGATCTATTTAATTGGTAGGCGATAAATTTCTCACTTTGTCACCGACTGGCTTTCCTTATTCGCCCCTGATCAGAGAAGAGGGGTATCACCCCTCTTTATTGGTTTTATTAGAACTTGCATTCTTCCAAACGTTCCTACTTCTATTCTTTCACATCTTTATTTGCCTAATATATCGTTTCCTAGCGAATAACTAGCGAAAATGGTTTTCCTTGCTGCGGCTTCCATTTGAAGGAATCGATGATCTGTAATTATATCTCCTCCACACATTTTCATTATTTCTTTATTCACCAGTTTCTGAATATCTCCAATATTTAGCATATGCAATTACTAAAGCACTGGTTTGCGTCTTTTAAACTTCATATAAGTATACATGTGTAGCGGTTATGTGAAAAATATTTAAATTAGGTAGTTATAACATGTAGCTTTGCATGCTAATCTTCTGCATGCACATCTTCTGCCAACAAATTCTCATTTCTTACTCTGACAAGATTTTCTTATCATACAAGGCATTCAAAGACCACATAATTACTTTCTTTTTAGCAAATTACTCAAGCAAAATAGCTATTCTTAATAACTTTTGTCTATTTTAGACAAAAACGATAAAGTAAATAAAATCCATATTTGTGTAGCAAGCCATTGAGGATGCCTAGAACGAAAAAAAATCTTCGGGACGTTGATCTAATTGTTATTTCTTCTTTTATATATCTTAAAAATGCACTATTTAATCGTAAGTTTCAGCATGAAAATAGCCTTTAATAATTTTTAATTAGAAAAAAACTCCGATAAGTATACTTAAATTAAATAAAAAATTATCTTAAAAGGCTTTAAACGCCAGAGAATAGCCAACGCTCTGGAAAGAAGATAACTATTTATGTATCCTAAATAATAGATTGAGTTTTGGTTAGAGGTTAGTCTTGAAAAACGTATGTATCGTTGCCTTGTAAATTTATTAAGTCCGAGTATAAGGCCCTACTTACTAAAGCATCAAGCACGCAAAAATCTAACAAGAATTTTGAATTTTTTACTCACTCTATCATACTAATAAACATTCTCCTGTCAATCATCGCCCAAAGGCACCGTTTAAACCCCTTCAAACAAAAAGTATAATATATCAATTAAATAAAAAGTTCTCCAAATTTAAAAGGTAAGAACCAAATGAACTATATACCAAAGGAAAAATATTCATCGAAATACCACTTGAACAAGTACATGACCTTCCCCTCTATGCCTGCTCCCTAACTTATTATCTGACGTAATTGATATTTTGGCTAAAGAATTTAAATCTTTAATGCCAAAATTTGAATATATATAGATTTATTTATATAGCTTAACCATATTAATTATTTTTAGAAAGAAAAAAGCGATCATAGAACACAGATTTTTTTTATTTTGAGGGTAAGTGAAAAACAAAAACACGTGGGTCAATAAAGGACCATCTGTCACACAAAAAGGTTGTTCGAAATGGCACTATTTGTAAAATGAAAAGCTAAGTTTTGTTGGGCGCTATGTTAGTGAAAAATAATTGAAACAAAAAAGTAAATTTTGTAATTTTTTGCCTTGGTACATCTTCACACAATCTAATTACAAATGCATAGCAATTCCAAGTTCTTTATTGTAATCCAGAACAATCTCAATTTCCTTATATAACTCAAAATCGTAACTAATTAGACTTTTTTCATCCCTTGATATAACTTTGCGCCCTAATTTCTAATATTTTTGTGGATTATACTATTTGGATGCAGTGCACGCTTTAGTTCAGATGATTTGTTCATCCACTGCTTGAAGCTCTTGTCAGATATTTCCTCAATTTTTTGAGCAGAGCTTAAAGAACTGGTCCCATCTTGAACAGTTTATCATGGTCTGTGTGATCTCTTAGTTTCATATCAGCATTTGTATTGAAATTCCAAGATCGTTTTAGTTGTTAAAATCGATGCCAGCCAAATCATTGCATCAGCTACGCCATTATATCTCCGGGAATAATTCAGAAAGGTTCTGTAGGATCGAAGTTTCATAATTCTCTAGATAATCATAATTCCAATATAGACAATCATTTCATCTTAAGAAACAGGAATTTTAATTTCTGTACTCTTCAAAGCCTATAATCCTGTTTCGATACAAACATGTATGATCATTTTCTGCTCAAAATGTTAGGCAAAGAAAAAAACCCGGGTATTTGCAACTCAATTTTCAGAAATATCCTTCAATTCAGTTTTCGTCGGTGGAGGAAATAAGTTTTTTTTATGCTTAGCATTTTTCTCTTTCCAATAGATGAGGAGTGAGAGGCGTGTTTTTCATCTAAGCTATGACCTGCTTCTTCTTTTATTTGAAACAGACTGTTTTTTGAGGTATTATAGGCGGGTTTGGGTAATTATTCTGTATACTGTTTACCCGTTACCCGATCATATTCTATGTCGCTAATTTCAAAATTATCTTCAGATTTTTCTACATTGGGTGGAAGATGTAGACCAATTGCTTCGTTGAACTCAAGCTTATTCGGAACCTGATTCTTTATTATAGTGAAAAATACAGTGAAAAATACTTATAACAAATATAATATAAGGCAGTAAAAAATTTAAAAATTAATTTGTGCCATGGGCCCGATGCATCTAGGATGGGGGAGGGGAGGGGGGGTAGAAGATTAAAGGATTTCTTCGGTAGTCGACAGATACGAGTATATTAATATTCTACCTCGTTTTGTGATCCTCTTTGCTATTGCGCTCCCCATAAGATTGTTGCGAAACGTTGATCGTTAAACCGAATTTAAGTGATACGAAAACGTTCCGAGAAATTATTACCTGACTCCAAAAGGGAATGATGAATATTTGGGGCTGGGCGATGAGCAGAAATTCTGATATAATTTTGCTTTCGAGCAGAATGGTGATGGAAACAAGAAGAATGCAGTTCTATTTATTTAGTGGCTTTAGGTAGCAAATAAAGGAGGAGTTCGAATTAGATTGATTATCGAATTCACGAGCTTATCATGGATGATGCTTAAATACAATTGTTCGTGTTTTGGTACGATGAATGAGTAAGACTCGTCTTGATGTAAGATCAGTTGCGTAAATGCTATCGCCTAATGCGGAGTAAATGACTTAATTAGTATGACTCGCGAGCGATATGTGAAACTGTTCCTCGAAAGGATTTCTCTCGAATCATTTCTCTCGAATATTCTCTCTCCTCCTCGATTTGCTCCTTTTATACATGGACAGATTTGCAAATATACTGATATATATACATATACAATACTTTTGAAAACCTTTATTCTCGTGAGAAAATTTACTGTAACGGTGAAATTTGGTCAAACGCTTTTTTCGTATTCCTTAACAAAAATAAAAATATAATATTGTGGTTGTAATTTGATGCTCACCGCGTGTCGTTACGAACGAGCTAACCCATTTCAAGTTTCCCTTTTGTAACTACAGATAAATTAGTCTCATTTCCAGTTTACATTTTCACCGCGACTTTGGTCTTTACGGGAAATCAAAATGTGAATGGTTCTAAAATATCCTGTTACATGTTACAATGTTTCATTTGCGTTTCTTGATGTTTTTTTTTTACACACATGAATTTATTTACATTGTCTAAGTGTACAGATTACTACTTCATGGGTTTGTGGGCGCAAATATTGTATGCACCACACATCCTTCAAAACTCAATATAATCGCTTGCGTGTGTTCATGAAAAAATTAGAGGTTAAAACTTTGCGCTTCCCTCAAATTTTAATGCACTTACTATCTATATACGTGGAAATACATATTTATATACATAGACGCCGAAATGTAATTAAATATATGTATAGAAATTGTATAAGTCTAAATACCTCCATGCATTAGTACATACATAACCGAAACAGCTGCGTGTACTCTCCCGCCTTATTCTAAATTTGCCCTTTTCGCATCGAATCCCCTTCACCCCTTTTCGCGCTTTTGGGATAACCAACTTCGCGGCCGGCCACACAGGAAAATGTCTGCCTCAAAAGACACCTGCCAGCCGATGAAGGCCCGAGTTTCTTCGCGCCGTCATAAACCTGCCACTTGAGACGAGGAAAGCTCGGATAGCGCCGAAGTGTGAATGCTTGGCATGTCCTGGCGTAGGACGAAAGGTCTTTTCGCGTGACGATAAGAATTTTAGGAGAATCTGGTGCTCTCCCTCTATTTTAGCTCTTGAGGGATATAGAAGGGAAAATTCTCCCAGGAGTCGGGCAGAAGATCTTGGACTTACGTTGTGTGTAGAGGTAGTCTTACAAAGGAAACAGTTCGCTCGTTGCAAGGAAGAAACTTCGGGGAACTTGTTGTTGCCGTAACGGTACTTGTAGGTGCTAAACTTCTTGCAGATCTCCCCATTCAGAGTCAGAGAGATTACACAGGACCTGCCTCTGCGAATTACCCTAGACGCAGCTAGGTAATAATTTTTGGCCCCCCACTCCAGGTGCCAATAATCGGAACGGACACTTCGATTAGAAGAATTCCGATTTGAGTCACAGTTTGACTTGCCTTCGCGATCCGGCCTAGAATCATTATATCAGGACATCGGTCTAGGATTACCCCCCACATTCGGTAACCTCAGACGACTGGGCTAAGTACGAACATCGTCAGAAGAAGAAGACATTCACTGTTATTCTCTAAATATTTACGAACTCAAAGGTATCGTTAAAGTGAATTATTACCTCCCCTAACTTCACCAGTTTAATTGTTAACTAGAATTTCCATCCCGAGCTCAACCTCGAGTATTACAAGTGATTAATTCCGTGATTTATTCAATTCATTCTGTCAGGTGCAATTAAGATGCAAGCATCCTACTAAGTAGATTTCAAGTGTAATCCCACGACATTTTATAGACTTACCAATTCAATGCGAAGATTAATCCTATTTATAAATATATATGCTATTTCACATTTTCAATTTATGTATATTAAAGTTTATTCTTGTATCTGTGTGTTTTAACTATTTTGGACGATCTTTTGATAATTGATAAGCAATCCACTCTGCTCAATTCTCAATATTACATAAGTCCACCCATGACTGGCTTTTACTGAGTTAAAACACACTCAGGGGATCATTATCTTAATTTTTATCAAAAAGAAAGCACTGGGGTTATTCTTATTAACCGGAAGTGGCTACGGTAGGTGTACTGGCTACACTTCACCCGACTTTACATTGGTGCGGAATTAAAATAGATGCCAAGCAAGTGGGACTGGAATTACCCACTCACTAACCCTAGGCAGATTGGGCAACGAATAATCTTTTGGAGGCAATCGCGAGGATATGGCGTTCTAAACTCTTAGTGTGTTAGTCTAGTTTATAGGTCATGTTAAGGTAGGTCAAGTTAGATTTTTGCTTAGTTATGTAGTTTATGTTTTAGAGCAAAAAAATCGGCGCACAATTCTCATAGAAAATTTTTCCAATAAGTTATGGCTTCTGTTGATATTTTAATCTCCTTAACACAAAAAAATCAAGAGTTTTCACCATTTGCCCCATGCGTGAATGGAATAAACGATTGTCTTAAGAGATAATTTTGATTTTTTTAACCAAGTGTCTTTTCGTAATCAAACAGTGAAATTGCATTACCACTTATCACAGAACCTACAGCAACGCGAAGATGCTCATGAAAGTTTCATAATATGTCCTTTTTTACAAAGTCGCCGTGTTAACCTAGCCTAAGCTAAGCTAAGCTAACCTAACTTGGTCTTGCGATAGGCTTGAACGCCTAATTCACTGCCTGACCTTTTCAGAAATAGACCGGAAAACTTTATACTTATAAAGTAACTTGATCTTTATTCAAGCAAGTAATAAGTTATGGGCCCATAACTTAGTGGCCCTAAACCAATTGGTTGCGTATGGAAAGGCAGTATTATCTCGTCTTTATAACTAATTTATATATGTAAATTAACTAATAAAGTACATTGTCTAATTAATCTTACTATTACACTTAGCACATTAAAACAATAAAAATATTAAATTATTATTAAAGACAAATATTTCCAATCAGAAATTAACTCACAAAGCTGTAAACTCGAGGAATACTAAAAGAACTATTAAATCTATATATATTAAGAGTCAAAGTGGTTTGAAATTATTTTGTTCCCTATGGCACCATAAGACGTTAAAGAGTTTAATTTCAAAATGCTTCACGTTGCCACGTAAGATGAAAATCCGTCAAATCTCATTTAACTTTTTCCGTTCCAAATTAAGCAAGAATCTTTGGCATTTTCATTTGAATGTACACCCTCCTAGCAAAAATTACGACGAGTTATTTACAGCATTATTTTAAATTAATTTTGGACCTAACAGAATAGTTTTTAGCGAAACCTGTTTATTAAAAATTTATTTGCCAAATATATATTGTAATAAAATGTACAATTAGAGAAAGCAGAGGCAGAGAAACTTATGTTTATGTACCAAAGTCAGACGAAGGTTCCCTAAAAATACCACATGGCCATTTATTCTTACAACCCTGTGTCCTAAAATCATGGGTTAGGTACCAAGTTATAAAAGTCTCTCTAAACCCAGGCAAAGTAGAGCAACTATATGAAAGATCAATTCCACAAGGGGATGGAAAACCTCTGTAGAGATGTTGATATATGCTACCTCGATTCCTCATCACAGTTCCCTGATATTTGCATGTGCTGGATCTCGGTTCTAAAAAGACTCGGCCACCTTGTCAGATAAATTATGATTGGGTTGCTATGAAGTGAACGCCATGGCTATATCATTCATCGTAACCTTCGAGAATTCTCATCAAACAAATCCTGGGTAACCTTTGCCCGATAACATGGAGGGATATCATAATGGTTACTAAAGAGTGCAACGTAGCGATCACCTGATATTGATTTGTTTAACTGGACCAAAAGACGCCTTATATTATGTGAACACAACACAGTAGTATGGAACTTGATTCTTTTACAAAGATAAATGCCTGTTAAAGCAACATTTTTTTTATTTAAAGAAGCTTACTAGAAGACTATTAATCTTTACCCTTATTTCCTCTTACAGAACTGAGTTTAATATTAAGGGAAATTAATCTTTTGTTCAATCATACATTTTTTAATTATTATTAAGACTGTCAGCAATAATAAAAAGCACTGTTACTATCCTTGTTCCAATAATAGTTTGCTTATCGTTATCCTCATATTTTGATCAAGACTTCGAATCTTTGCTCAATAAGTGTTTGTTGCTCAATGGTCTGCAACATTAGCATAAACTTTCCTGTAAAATAAACATTATTATCTCTAGTTTCTATATATTTTATTTACTAGCTGTTATCTCTTCGTAGTTTTAGTAGAAGCACTTAATGTATTATATTATGTTCAAAGTATGTGGTTTAATTATTTAAAGCAAGCAAAATGAAAAAAAGAAGGAAAAATACTTTTACATTCGTTGACATAAGGATTTTGAGAGGCATGTATATAGATGAACAAGTTTAGGATATAACGCTTTGTTATACAATTTGGAATAAAAATAATTAATACACATGCAATTAAAATAAACAAGCCATTTGTTGAATAAAGAAAAAGTTTTAACTAATCTAAATCAAAAATTAGGTTCCTTAAAAATAGCAAGTAACCATACAGTTGATAGGTAAACAACACCCCAAAACTTCCCAAGAAAGCTACCTATCGGAAACTAACTTACATTTCAAAATAAAAGAGTTTTAACGCCCCATTTTATTATTAAATAAATTTAATATAAAGAACAAAGAGATTATTTCTTTTTAGTCAATATATCCAACTTTATAAAAATAATAAACCGCCCAATTCAATAGAAATGCCTTCTGAATTCCAGATTTCCTTTAATTCAACCTAACCTATCTTCTTCGTGCTGGAAAAAGAGCTGAAATAACCCCTCGAATTTGAATTTATTTAGATTATTTGAATACTTAAATAATTTAGACTATTATGTTCTAATATGACTGAATTTAACGGTAAATATTACCAGTCATATCTTATAAGCAGAGAGGACAAGCTATATACGAGACGTGGGCAATAAATTTTGAAATTCAAATATAAGGCAACAAGATATGAGGAAAAATCTTTTATTATTTTTCAATATAACTACCCTCGACTTTAATGCACTTGCGCCACTTGTCCCTGAGGTTTCGAATTCCCGACAACCAGAAATCTCCCGACTGCTGTTCAATCCACTCCTGGACGGCGAGCTGGACATCTTCATCATCCCCAAACTGGCGTCCACGCAGTGCAGCCTTGAGCTGGCGGAATAAAAAGTAGTCGCTAGGGGACAGATCTGGACTGTAGGGGGGATGGTTGAGCTCCTCGAATCCGTACTCGTGCAAGGCAGCTTGTGCAACTCTGGCCTTGTGGACTTTAGTCATGGCCAAATTGTCGTGGATGATGTTGATAACACTTCCATTTGATATTCCAAGTTCTCGCTCGATTTCTTTGAACTTCACCCATCGATTTTCGAGGATCATCTTCTCCACACGGGCCACATTGTCCTCGTTGGTCACGTATTACAGGTGTCCCAGACGGAGGTCATCTTCAAGGGACTCACGACCATGGCGGAACTCCCTATTCCAGCGAGCAATGGTTGCATAGGAAGGGGCTGTGTTGGTGTACACTGCAACCATGCCTTCATGGATCTCTTTTGCATTCTTGCCTTCCTTGGTCAAAAATTTCATCACTGCGCGGTGCTCAACCTTCTTCATTGTTGGAAAATCTGTGACTGACGATCTGCGATCAGCTACTGATTCTTAAATAGACGAGGCAGGATCGTGCGGCTGCAGGTCCTGACTTGTTATAACTTGTCCTAACACCCCCATAAACAGCCATCCTCTGTTTTGCCCTACCGATTCGCAAAATTTATTGACCGCTCCTCGTATGTTATTGCAAGATATTTGATGTTATGTTTAATAACCTTATAATTTACATTCACGAAAGAGAAAAATTAATGATAAATTAATCATATCGGTGAAATACACCTTAAATGTATATTTATCATGAGATCACCGATCATTCAATCTCTTAATAAGTTTCTTTTAGGGAAATAGGATTAAAATGGTATATAAATATTAGTAGAGTATAATTATTTAATTGTTTTATTATTGTTCTAAGTTGCCTAAGAAAAATAAACGATTGAGGTTTGAGCGTTAAATTTCTTGAGAACTATGTTATTCAATACAAATAAGTGGTGGTATTTTTATTATTATTATTATAAAAATCAATGAAGGCAAATAATTGGGAAAGCACAATCACTTTAAGCTCCAAAAGTTTCCAGCAGGTGTCATTAGATTGAAAGTCTAAGCAATAATGAAACAAAAATTTAAACGATAAGGAAAATATTCATTCTTATTTAAAAATCACACAATTGTGAAAGTTAACATCATTGGAGAGATTATTCTACAATTTGACAGAGGGAAGAAAGATAATTAGAGAAATCTACGATGCGTTAAACCGATAAACTGTTAAGTAACGGTCATTCAACCCAAGCGAGTATCAAGAATTACATGTTGGTTGTGGAGCGATATGCAGCAGACGGTTCAGCGGGTGATTGATATTAGATACAATTTTAAAGAAATTGGTCAGCGATCCGACCAAATGAATCTGTTAAATATCAGGAAGCAAAATTTAAAGTGGCTGAAAGCTGTTTCTGAGAGTTAAAAGAAGTATTCTGATGCTGACGTTGTTATATTATCCAAAATATTACTCTCACCTGATTCTTCATATAAACAGGTAATTTTTATTATTACTAATAAAATACAAATATTTCTATTTAACAATCCAAGTCCACAGGCCTTCACCTGATTCCTGTCTATCAAATAAGAAAAAGCTTGAGAAAATAGTTTGTGTCCAAAGTATTCTTGAAGCACCGAGGGTGTGTAAAAAGCATGGACCAGTAATTACTTCATACTTCATGCTTGGAACAAAAGACGATCAATCGTGCAGCACAGAAGAGTAAGTGCTACAAACAATGGAAGAGCAGAGTCTGAACGGAGATGACTAAGGGGCGGCGATATGTTCAATAAGAAAGAAAGGTGAGGAGTAACTGTGGAATTTAAGATCATGCAGATGAGGGCGAGCTTAAAGGAGATACGCGATTAGATGGTTAGCCTATGCAGTTCAATGCACGAGAGAAATGTCCTCGGTTGACGAAACCACGAGATGCAACGTTAGAAACAAGTGGCAGAGGTACAAGTGTGGGATTATGTAATCCATTATTCGAATGTGAGAGGAAATGAAAGCTTGAATGTTCTAAAAAATATTGTATTGGAATTAGAAAGGAATAAGGGTACTTTTTATACTAATATCAGGCAATGGCTTCACCACTACCCACTACGGGAAAAGGTTGCGCATCGCTACTAAGATTAAAATTTAAAATCTAAATTTTCTGAACTTCGCCAATTATTATAATATTAAAAAGGAAATCTGAACTAAATTTCGCCCTTTTCAAAATATCACGTTTCTAAAATATAGAGTTATAGAAGATATATAAAAATCAATTTTCTGAACTTCACTATTTGTAATTCTTTGGGTTTACAAAAATTCACAAAATTTCGATACTTATTTCTGAACTTCACCATCTTGTTTTTTGATATTATAAAAGAATTATTAGAAATAATTTGATAAAAAACATAAGTCATAAACCAAACTGAGATGAAATTATTATTCAAATACTAAAAAATTCCCCTTCTTAAATTAGAGAGTTAGTGACAAGACTTATTTAAGTAGAACTTGAACACTTCAGTCGTAACGCAGGACATTAGGTTATGAATGAAGGATGGCTCAAAGTCCTGAAGATAAAAAAATGGTTTAGTTTTTTAATTAAATTCATAAATTTGGCTAAATCAGCAAACGTGATGGACATTTTCTGAAGTTCTTACAAATGGCTTGGGTGAAGTATCTCTTTAAAAATTTATTAACTGAGAAACAGATAACCATCACACTAATCATTTTTTCTAATGGAATGCTATGCACTACAAGTTAGCCTTGATATTTGTGGAAAGATGTAAGAATGCTATAACGAATATACCCTTGAAAGCTGGTGTAAATCATGAATCCTAAAAGGGTTGTTAACGTTTGCTACGTGAGTGCTACGGAGTAAGATGCTTGATAGGCATTTAGAAAGAAATTCTGACGAATCCCCCAAGTAGCTCAATGTACTAGTTTAAACCGCTGGTATTTGACCCGTATTAACACGAATCGACCTCAGGCATGTTGGCACAATGCCCCCCTTTCCCCAAAACTATCTTAGTTATTCTGAAACCTTTGGTGAAAAACATAACAATCTTACGCTGGAAGCGCCCCCGAAAATTTCGTCGATGCCCTCTTTAATATTTGGTAACATTGCTATAACTAAAAAATAATAAGAGTGTTCACCAACTTGCTTGTGGTTGTTGCTATTTATTAACTTATTTGCTTGTCTATTTCTTGTAGCTCTAATGCTCCTTTTGAGCATTAGTAGTAATAAAGAAACTTTTATGAGTTAAAGTTGTCCATAAAAAGATAGCACTAGTCGGAAAAGAAAGAGGGTCGGAATTTGGTCGAAAATTAAGCTTACAAACCCCGCAATTTTGAGATAAATGGAAGGAAGCCTTTGTTCTTTCGTCGCTCTCTGAGGCTATTAAGCCGCTTATAGTTCGGCCGCTTTGTATTCACCACGCTCCAAATCCCACACGGCTCCAGGCGTTTAAAATCACTAAAAATATATCTTCATTGTTTACTAACTCGATTCTTTCGAATCATTAAACCAATTTTGTTGGGCATAGATTTCCTTAGGGGCTAATTATATGTCCTTTTTGTTTTGCAACAAGAAGAGTTGCCTTTATCGCAAATCGTCGTCAGATTCAGATTTATGCAGCAACCCTGTACAAAATGCCATAATTAGTTTTTCCTACTGGACACTCGGCTTATATGGATTTTAAAACATTTCAGCAGAAATGCTCTAGTTTGTTTTCAAATTATAGAAAATTACCTAATAAAAAAACCCTTATTGAATGTTTGCCTGCTTTAATTTTTATAAAGCTTAACTTCTCCTGCCTTAAACATCCATACCTCCTTCTCTCACATCGCCACTTGTTTCTTACCTCTTTTTTGTTGATGGAGAATAAAAACAACAGCCTCCGTTTCCTTCTCTCTTAGTAATCGGGCCTAAATTACGCATCTAAATTTTTCCTATAGGGCCAACATGTACCGTATCGTTGCAGAGGAGTAAAACAAGCTACACAGTTTAAACAAGGTCCTTGTTAGTCTCTCCACCCTTTTTTGATCTATTTCAACTGCTGAATTTCCTGCATTCCTTTCTAACAAGATAGTCTATATCCATTCCGGCAAATTCTTTGCCCTAATCCTCGCTACCAACTAAGACTCTATTTTTGCGAAGCCGCTCGATCTTCTTTCTCTCACCCCTCTCCTTTGAGATATTAACTTACCTCCATGGCATTGAAAAGAACTATGAAAACAATCCCTATTATTCATTTCTCGTCAAAGCAAGAATTAAGAAATACATTCTTGATTTATCCAGTTTTCTCTCGCATATGGTTCCTTTAACGTTTCCAGACCGTTTACAAACAGTGAAATTGTGTTATTTATCATTATGATGCAGACTCGTCTCAAATTCGGGTCGGCTTTATGAGTTCTCTTCTCATTAAAACCCTTCATTTAACTGCTGCTATGGGCAATTCTTCCTATTTTTGGAAGTGAATTACCTATCCATGGGTTTTCTTATTACTTCGGACACTATTCTATTCTAGCATTTTTGCTTCTAGGGTTACGTAGTTTTCTATTAATTTAATATCTTATTGTATGTTCTTTTTATCATTCATCTTCATTCGATCTTTATATTTGTTCAACTTAAATATTTATGCTTATTTCCTTTTAAAAATTATAGATATTTAGTGTACATTACCTGTAAGCACATACGAAGTAATAACTAATTAAACAAAATAAAGGATAAAAATTGACGAAGTATTTTTTATGAACATACAATATCAAACGAACACAAAGTGAAATACAAAATACTTATGTAGAAGGATGCCCCCTTTTTTCTCTTTCTTTGCAATGCTTAGCACGTTGCAGGAAGGCACGTAGTTAGCCAGACTCCACGCGGCCGAGAGTTACATGGTGAAGCAAGCCTAGATGCCCTCGCCCCCCGTCGTATGATCCAAGTAAAGTGTGGAGAACATCCCCTACGTGGTGGTAAATTCCAGCAGTTTCCCCTGCAGAGATAGAGACAGCGCGTAAAAAAACTTATCGCCGACAGGTTGGTGCCTAAAGTACCCCCTTGGAATTCCTCTTTGGGGTTAGTTCCCATCTCTCGCATGAGGAGACTCTCCATAATTAAACCCCTTAGCCGCCTTGGAACATCAGTAAGAACAAGGTTCAATCGCAAGAAGACATCTCTCGTCCTAAGTCGGTGTGTGCCCAACCGAAGGCTGGACACTCTCTCCCCGGTAAGGCATCCACTGTCAAACGGAAGCTTCTGCCCCGCCGTCTTCTGAACTAGCTGCGCCTGATTACTCCTTCGAGTTCTTAAAGCACTTAGCCCCATCAAAGTTACCCTGAGATAGACATACCTCTACCGACAATAACCAGGGATTCCAGCTCCCCCCTTGAGCCCCAGCTAAGGTTAGAACTTACGCCTTCACAGCCCCGGAAGTATGGTACCGACCATACCCTTCCTTTGCACTCATCTTCCGACGAAGATCCCTCCTTTGAAGACGACGACAAGATCGTTGTGCCGAGCCCCTACTTTCCCTCAAGTTTTCTTGAAGTCGCTGTCTCCCTTCGATCCGTAGGCCCCCTTTTTCCACCTTGAATCTTCTGAGCCAAGTTAGATCTGAGCAGGTAGCTCTAAACTAATTAATAGAAATTAGACTTTCCAACTGGTAAAGATAAATAATTATCCAAACTTTAATTTTCCTCTATATCATTTTGATCATTGTTAATTTGTAAATAAAATTTAAATTTTATTATGTTTATCTTTATTAATCTCAACCTCACTCTCGGCCTCGTTATTCAAATCTTACCAACCTCGAACATGACCTAATTAGTTAAGCCTATGTACCCCGCGCCTCAACCTGACCTTTCTGATCCGCACATCCACGTAGCGTTCAGTCATTGGACGGTTCGCTTTAATAGCCTGAACTCTCCCCGTTCTTACTAATAATAGATATTATATTATACTATCGGCTATACCAAAACACTCCATCTTTTCAAAACTTGTATTTTTTCCTTTGCCAATTAGAAAGCAATTCCATTAATTAACGACTCTATACATTAATTGGTAAATAAGAAAAGCCTTTATAATTACCGAAACCTTTAATCAAGTCTAGCCTGATTGCAAAAAAACACACAGATGCATTAAAGTATAGCACGTAAGTGGATTCAAGAAGTACTTTTTTCTTGTTTGAAGCTTTTAACCGAGACTTAAATCCATCAACGTGGTTACGACTGGTAGGCTTGAATGAAAATGGGGTTTCAGGTAAATCAAGTAAGACGGTTGCTGTCAAAGGCGTTGAAAAAAATGGGAGAGCATTATTCGCTTTACGAAATTAAATGGGAGAAAATAATTAATTAAAAAATATTATTATTATTATCCTCTTCTCCATCCTATCCCTCTTTTTCGATCTCTTCTTCTCTTACTCTTCTTCTCTTGCTCCTATTCATTCTTTTACGTCTCTACCATTTCGCTCTTTTCTTTTGTCTCCCTCTTCTTGTACTTATCTTTCTTCTATTTTCTTCCTTTCTTTCTTATCCATCTCCTATTCCTTTCCTTCTTAACTCCTCCTCTTTCTTATTCTCAACGTTCTTTATTTTATTTTCTTCTCCTGCTCTTCAATCTTTTCTTCTCTTCCTCCTTTTCCACTTCTTTTCTTCTTCTTCCGTTTCTTCATTTTCTTTTACTCTTCCTATTCCTCTTCTTCTAATCCTCATCCTTTTCTTAAAATTCTTCTACTCCTTCTCTCCTTCTTTTTTCATTTATTTCTTCTCTTCTCCTTTTCTATCTTCCTTCTTCTTTACTCTCCTCATCCTCACTTTTCTACTCTTCTTATTATTCTACTCTTCTTCTTTCCCTCCCGCATTTTTGTCTATTTGACCCATCCCAAAATTCCCGTCTACATGTTTAGCTCTACTCGTTTTTAGGTGCTAGTAGCGATTTCCTCCTGATTAAGATTAAAATTTAAAATCTATTTTCAAAAAATCTTCGATAAAAATTTAGATATACAAGAAGTTAAAAAAAAACAACAGGCATGGTTATTTTTTTATAAAATTTCTGAATTCCATCAATAATAATAATAATAGTAAGAATATTTTGATTTTAGAAAACTGTAAAAACATACTAGGTTACTCATTAACTAAGCAAAAAATAAAAATTACCATATTTGCACTGCTTTCCTGAAAATCTCCGAAAAATATATCCAAAACTTAGATGATAACCTTTTTTCAAATAGTTTCTTTCCTAACTCTATATTTTATATCGTTGTTGATTTGGAAGCTATTCTTTAATAAGATAGTTTTTTCACGGGATTTGGGGAAAAAATTGATAAATGTTTGTTTTCTTTAGTGGATAAATAACTTATGTTTTTATCAAAGTTATTTTTAATAATTTTTTTTATAATATAAAAAAAGGTGAAGGTCAGAAATAAATATAAGTATAGAAACTTTGTGACTTTTTTAAAACCCAAAGAAAGTAAATATGTAGACCAGCGGCCCGGCCGATGAGATGTACTATTTCGTCCGTGTTCCAAAATGTTTCACGTTTTTGGAGTACATTTATAGGGGACGGCTCGTGGGGGGATAAACACGATGCGTGGACCGCACTACGATTATCCTGAGTTTCTTTAAGTTAGGGGGGGTCTGGGGGGATCAGCCCCCAGTATATAATCCTAATTTTTATAATGTTCTGACGTTTACATAGGTAAATGCTTTAAGTAAAACATATCAGTGCCTTTGATCATTTTGCGAATTATATAGGTGTTGGGGGTGAGGTATGACGTCAGACGACTCAAACCCGCAGGAATATTCAGAAACGGGTGAACGATAATATTTACACAAAATAATTTTTTCCGACCGGGCCGCTCGTCTACATGTTTAACCCAAAGAATTACAAATGGTGAAGTGAAGTTCAGAAAATATTTATATATATACAAGGGGCAGTCAATAAGTTTTGCAATTCAGATATAAGGAAAAGTCCTTTGTTATTTTTCAATATCAGTATCACTGAGTCACTAACGGCGCTTCACTTGAATAGAGCTGCTCTACGCCTATCAAGAGAATTCAAGAAGTCCTACTCATTTAAGCTCCGTCTTTCAAAATTTGAAAAAGTCGAGGAGAATTTTTCACGCTTCAAGTGCCTGTTAGGTTCGCAGAGGATACTACCGCCTTGGGGCTGTCGTGGAACCCCTATGGCGAAAAGCGCGTTCGCCTTAGGGTGATTGAACGCTGTCAGAAACCTACACGGGAAAAGGTTTTTGAACTTGCCTTTTCAAAGCTAGGAATTGCGCTTTGCCGAGTCAAAGATCAAGCGTATGGTTACCTAGCCATATACGACACGTCCAAGGATATTGACAGATTACTAAGTACAAGGGCAAAAGATGAATTCGAGAAGATCGGCCTCGCTCCTAAGGTGCCCCCTCAAGTTGCAGCTCAGTGATCGATCGTATGTCGAGGCATAGACCCTTACATCGGTTTGCACTCTATACAGGAAATGCAATATGAAATCGAGTCAAAGCAAGATTGGGCCAAAATTGAAGCAATTTATAAATTAAAACCCGCAAAAGAGAGGAATATAGTCACATTTCCAAAGTGACATTCCAAACAACCAAGATGGTGAACAAAGCTTGCGAGATTGGACTAGTGATGTTCAACTCGAAAGTCTCTGCATCCTGCATAGAGCGTGAGATGTTCGTTCATGTTCAGGTGTGTTTTTCAGCTTATGCCCTAGAGAAACACCCTATAAAGGAGTGCCTCTTCGAAGGTAAAGTATGTTCCGAATGCGCTAGTAAAGTCCATACATGGAAAGAGTGTATGAGCCTCCAGCAAAGATGAATTAACTGTGGAAACCAACATCGTACCCTATCCATGGCCTGTCCGCTAAAGAAAGCCATAATTACAGAAAAGAAAAAGCAGGTGATAGAGGAGAGAAATAAGAAGGCTACCAGAACATACGCTTAAGTAACCAAAACGGAAAAACAGAATAGTACACTCCTGAACATAGACCCGGAAATGAGGCCTGACTTAGTAATGTGCATCCTACACGCGCACTTTGCAAATGTGATAAAACCAAGTAGTTACTCTACCTAACTTAATAAAATGTTGATTCACAACGGGCTCAAGCCGATGTGGTTTCCGGAAAATCCTCAGTCAGGGGAGTTGTTTCAGGCTCAATTCAAAACAATGAAAAGCGCTCATCCAAGATCTCGCTCCTCATCTAGAGACCCCCACCTCAATAGACCTAAAACGTCGATTCCTAGTGCCATCCAGACGGAAATACGCTCCACTAACGAACAAGGAACCGCCTCTGTTTCAATGCAAATTGAGAATAAAGACGAGACCATCCCAATGGAGAACACTGTAGCACTAAAAACCTACAAAACAACTGAAGAAATAGGCATGAAGATATACGGCTCACTGTCCGCACCATTAGCTAAAATATCGAAAGCAGCTGACATCATCTCAGGGATCACGAAAGGAAAATATAAATATGAGTATGAAGCGGACATAAGTAAAGATAACTTAATAGCGGCTCTGAAACAAGGAATAATAATAATAACCAAATAATCCTGCTTTAATCTCGCACACGAGATTTTAAAAAAAAAGAGAAACGGGAGGAAAAGATCGCCAGCAAGAGAAACCGGGAATAAACCCAACCCGCCTCATAAGAACTAAAAATCATACTAAAATAATACCAATATATAAATAAAAGATAATAAAATAAAAGAAGATAAAACAAATTGGAACTGGACACAAATGGAAAACAAATAATAAAACAAACATAACTCAGGAAAAGATCCGAAGTGGACATATTTTAAATAAAAAAAAAAAATCCGCAGTTGACAAAAAACAAACAAAATAACAAACAAACAAAGGAAATTGATATAAAAAATCCGCAGGGGACACAAATAAAATCTTTAATACATAACGAATAATTAAAAAAAATTAAAACTGTAAAATTTAAACAACTGTACAAAATAATATTAATAGATCCGAAGTTGACACAATAAGTTACTTAAATGAAAACAAATAAGAAGAATCAAGAAGAATAACTGCGTTGGCATTTATCCAAGATCAATTAATATACTAAGATACAAACGAAAATAAAGGCTTGAAGGCTAATAAAAAAATTTTAACGTAAGAATCGAAATAAATATTTAAAAATACTGAGTTTGCCAGCCGACCTGGCACATATCACTCTCTCTCTCTTAATTACACATACTTCTGTCTTTTTCTCAAACTATCACCACACCAATTTCTCTCTTTAAACATCATTGATCATTGATCATTTTTCAATATAACTACCCTCGACTTCAATGCACATGCGCCACTTGTCCCTGAGGCTTCGAATTTCCGACAACCAGAAATCTCCCGACTGCTGTTCAATCTACTCCTGGACGGCGAGCTGGACATCTTCATCATCCCCAAACCGGCGTCCACGCAGTGCAGCCTTGAGCTGGCGGAATGAAAGGATTGTCCTAGGGGTCAGAACTGGACTGTAGTGGGGATGGTTAAGTTCGTCGAATCCGCACACGCGCAGGGCAGCTTGCGCAACTCTGGCCTTGTGGACTTTGACGACGCTGAAGTCGATCATGGGGCGTGAGCTTTTTAGAAACTCAACAAGCAGAGAACTTGGTCATGGCCAAATTGTCGTGGATAATGTTGATAACATTTCCATGTGATATTCCAAGTTCTCGCTCGATTTCTTCGACCTTCACCCGTCGATTTTCGAGGATCATCCTCTCCACACGGGCCACATTGTCCTCGTTGGTCACATCTGACGGGCGTCATGGATGGAAGTCATCTTCAAGGGACTCACGATCATGTAGGAACTTCCTATTCCAGCCAGCAATGGTTGCATAGGAAGGGGCGGTGTCGGTGTACACTGCAACCATGCGTTCATGGATCTCTTTTGCATCCTTGGCTTCCTTGGTCAAAAATTTGATCACTGCGCGGTTCTTAACCTTCTTTATTGTTTAAAAATTTGTGACTGACGATCTGCGATCAGCTACTGCTTCTTAAATAGACGAAGCAGGAGCGTGCGGCGGTTGCGGGTCTTGACCTGCCATAATGTGTCGTAACACCCCCACAAACAGCCATCCCCTTTCCTCTGTTTTGCCCTACCGATTCGCAAAACGTATTGACCGCTCCTTGTATATATACTTCTATAACTATATTTTAGCAACGTGATATTTTGAAACGGGGTAAATTTAGTTTAGAGCTCCTTTTTAAAATTACCAGGCAATGGCCTTGCCACTAAATTTAAAACCTAAAAAGAGCAGCCAAGGTTAAATTTTTATAAATTTTTTGAACATCGCCAATTATAATGATTTTAAAAATTAACTATTTCCCCCTTTTTCAAAAATCATGTTGCTAAAATATAGTTGGAGATAAAATAAAAAAGCAGCCTTACGTAATTTTTTATAAATTTTCTGAACTTCACCAATTGCAATGCATTTTCTTTTAAAACATTATAAAGCATTGGATAAATATATTTATTTTTTCTCAACTAAACTATTTTATTTTTTCAAACTCGAAAGAAATTCTTAGAAATTACCTTGATAAAAATTTAAAATATACTTAAGTCATAACCAAACTAAGTTGAAATTATTATTCGAATCCTCCAAAAAATCACGTTCTTAAATTTTAGATTTAGTGATTATGATGATTATAATTGGCGAAGTTAATTTCTAAGAATTTAACCATGGCTGCTTTTTTAACATTTTGAATTTTAATCTTAGTAGCGAACCTATTGCCTGGTTCTATAAATATTTATCAAAATTTATTCAATGAAACTTTTGTAAATAATCAAAATTCTCTCCCTTTTCAAAAACCAAAATGGTGAAGTTTAGAAAAATAAATATATTTATTATCAAATGTTTTTGAATTTTTTTAAACAAATAAAAAGAAAAACCAAATTTGTAAAGTTCAGGAAAATAAATATATTTATTATCAAATGTTTTTGAATTTTTTAAAACAACAAACAAAAAAATTACATATCATAAAATTCAGAAAAATGATTAAAATTTAGGGATGGGTGCTTTTTTATTTTATCTTATATTCGAAAGTGCTCTCAAAGTTGCATCTCTAAACAAAATTTATTTTTAACACGAAGATATTCACTAACTAAGCCGAAAATAATATTTACTATTTTCTTCACCCCTTCTAAAAATCCCGTTCTTAAAGTAGAGTTTGTGATTAAAGATCCAAAAATTTACTATTTTAAAAAAACGTCTGAAAAAAATCTTATTTTTTAATATAACGATCAAATTTTGTTTAGAAATACTGTGCATAAATAAAGTATTTAAATGGTAACCAAAATAATAAAGTTGATATTAACTCACAAAGGACGATGGTGATGGTCTCTTTAAAAACATTTCAAGTAAATTCAGTATATTATTATATTTTCCTTTTCAGAAACCAAATGTTTTAGTATGAATGCACTTTTACATAAATATTCTCGCAATATTTGACAGAGTTGGGCGGTCCGCTACATTAATGCACTACTCCGCTACTTACGGACTCTCTAAATGGTAACGGAATAGCGAAAGCGGTTTCTATAAGCGAAAAGTAGTGGTTAGTGGGTAGCGGACTAAAAAAATCCGCTACCTATTTTACGTTTCTTTACAATAAAACTTATAATTTGGCATGTAATATCCAGTAGTTTTCTAGAAATTTATTAAAACACAGTTAAAAGTTGTTTTGGAGGTCAGCGCTTTAGTAGAGCTTTACAATAAAAAGTAGCGGGTAGCGGAGTAGCGAGTAGCGGTTTCGCGATATTAAAAAATTAGCGTTGGTAGCGGTAGCGCTTTTAGCTAGCCAGGTTAGCTGAGTAGTGGATAGCTGTTTCAAAAATTTGGTAGTGGCACCCACCTTTGATAGGTGATGTATTTAAAATAATCATAAGCTTGCAACTCACATTTATGTTCTATCCCAAAGATGGTTGCATGCAAGGTTCTATTGGAGCTAAGTAACTAATATACTTAATTATTTTATTTTGGAAAAAAATTTTATTTTGTATCAAAATTATCCTATAGAATATATTATTTTTATCAAACGTAGTTTTCTCTAAATTTTAAGGAATAACTATTAAAGACTGGTTTTAATAGTTAGAGATATTAGAATGATTAATTTATTGATTGATTTAAATCAGTACTTTAAATTGTGACTATAAGCATCGTCAATCTTATATTGGTCAAAATTCAGAAAACTTACGCTGTACTTTTAGTGTTATAAACGTACTCATGGTCTTTTAGGCATTCCAGTTGGCATATATGGATTCAGTTTACCTCGAAAAGTACATATTTTTTGAAAATACTAAACCTTAGAGGGGTTAAGTTAAAAAGGTGAGACTTGCTTCCTCTTAATATGGCATTCCTTAATTCAAACATTGGCAACCATTGAGCCAAGCAGTTAGAAGAGCACCGATTTCAATTTTAACACTAAAACCTGTTTGACACTCGTTCACTAATTATTGTTAATTCTCGGTCAATTTAAAAGACTTTTGTTAATTCATCGTTCAACTTAATGTAACTTTTAAGTTTTGCTGTGTTTTTGTTCTTTTCATATTCAGATTTGCTAGGCTTTCAAATTGTGTTATTTCTTCCTAAGGCGGGAGCGAAGCGAGCAGGTTAGTGGCCGAGACCTCCCATAATGACAACCCCCCCGGTGTCCGGCTCGATAATGGCTTCCAGTAACCAAACATATATACGAATAATCAATAAATAAATAATAAGTACGTAAAGACAGTACTACTGGTGTTTGTAGGCATTTTAGTCATCATTTACTTCTTCATTTTCACGTGGAGAGCATTTATTTTTAAAAAGAATCGCTGCAAAGAGTTTTAATCAGAGTGCTACAATCTTAACAATAAGTGCTTTTCGCTCCTAACCAAAGCCATAAATGAAGCCTAGAATGCTTATAAACACCATTAGTACTATTTTTCTTATAAAATAGGACGGCGTAGGTCTTCTGAAATTTCCCCCTCTTATTTAACAAATTTTTAAAAATCTTGCCAAAATTCTCTGCCGTTTTCTCTCTCCCATATATATATATATGGAAAGAAAACTGGAAAATTGAAAGTTATTATTGAATCTAAAAGAAACTTGTAAAAGTTGATAATTTACTTAAAAATTGATGGGAACCAAGATATTATTTTCTATTAATTATTTATTTATGATACTTTCTGCAAGCACATAACTATGTTTGAATAACAGTGCGCATGTAGCAAAGTTTTCGCTCACAACTTTCGTCGCAATTGATTTCTAGCAATTTCGTATAACCTTCATCTGGTGAGCAAAACAGATGTCTATTGACGAGAGCATGATAATCCTTTTTTTCGGTAGACACCATTGCAAATAGTTCATTCTTCTAAAATCCATAAGGTTGTATTTATATATGACTCTAAGGCTACTGAACAAGACAAATGTTCCAAGTAATGAAGAGTTCAAAATATCATTTGAGAATTTCTTCATGACTTCTCCCCTCATTCTCCGGCTTTCAGAAAAAGGTATATGTGCAATGAATACCTGAAAAAGGTATATGTGCAATGAATACCTTTTCATGAAAAGAAAACTAAAAAGTTTCCATTGCTTACAAAAAATGAAATGAAAAAATTAAAGTAAAGAAACAATGGATTTTAAAACTATCCTTGATAGACTTGTGCACAAATGGAAAGACAACAATGAGGTGATCTTAGCGACTAATTTCATATCAATTAAAATAGGAACAACAAAATGCTTAAAAATGAATGTAAAAAAAGTGAATGTGAAACAGCCGGTAATATTCAAGAAGATGGTTTTCTGCTCGAAATAATTCCTAAAATCCATTGAGTTTGGTATAGGACAGCGATCGCTGAGGAATTTTTTATTAGAGACTCAGTGATGAAATGGTCACTTCTGCACCCCGAGTCAACCTGAAATCTATTTTTTGTAAAAATTAGGTCAAAATTACTGTTGTAAGAGGGGCCGTCAATAAGTTTTGCGAATCGGTAAGGCAAAACAGAGGAAGGGGGATGGCTGTTTGTGGGGGCGTTAGGACAGGTTATGATAAGTCAGGACCTGCAGCCGCACGCTCCCACCTCGTCTATTTAAGAAGCAGTAGCTGATCGCACATCGTCAGTCACAAATTTTTCAACAATGGAGGAGCTGATAAAATTTTTGACCAAGGAAGGCAAGAATGCAAACGATATGCATGCACGCATAGTTGCAGTGTACACCGACACCGCCCCTTCTTATGCAACCATTGCTCGCTGGAATAGGGTGTTCGGCCATGGTCGTGAGTCTCTTGAAGTTGACGCTCGTCAGACGTAACAAACGGGGACAATTTGGTCCGTGTGTAGAGGATGATCCTCGAAAATTGACGAGTGAAGGGCGAAGAAATCGAGCGAGAACTTGGAATATCACATGAAAGTGTTAACAACATCATCCACAACAATTTGGCCATGACTAAGGTCTCTGCCCTTTGGGTCTCTAGAAACCTCACGCCCCATGATCGACTTCAAAGTCGTCAAAGTCTACAAAGCCAGAGTTGCGCAAGCTGCCCTGCGCGAGTGCGGATTCAAGGAGCTAAACCATTCCCCCTACAGTCCAGATCTGGCCCCTAGTGACTACTTTTTATTGCGCCAGCTCAAGGTCGCACTGCGTGGATGCCGGTTTGAGGACGATGAAGTTGTCCAGCTCCTTATCCAGGAGTGGATTGAACAGCAGTCGGAAGATTTCTGGTTATCGTTAATTCGAAGCCTCAGGGACAAGTGGCGCAAGTGCATTAAAGTCGAGGGTAGTTATATAGAAAAATAATCAAAAACTCTTCCTCATATCTCGTGTCCTTATATCCGAATTGCAAAACTTATTGACTGCCCCTGGTATGTCGCTGATCTGTATCACCCTAACTAGGTGTTGGAAGGCGCTTAATAGTTTAAAAAATACGAATGCGCAACACATTTATCAGCTTTTCCCTTGTATCTGTGATTATACTAACATTGATCATCTTCTCAGCAACTGAGAACGAGAAACAGCGGGAGCAGGTTTGTACCTTGACGGTCATGTTTTCAGGGTAGACGTAGAACAGCTTTGGACCTGGATGCTGATTGCTTCTTAATTTTTTCCAGATAAACCATAACTAGGCCACTATGCGTAGTTTATACATGTTGTTGGTTAACTGGAGCTACCACTGGACCGAGCAACACAAACACAAACTAACTTCCATTTTTTTAACCTGTTAAAAATGAGCGCTATGTGGTGGGGCGCTAAAGCGTGATAAGTCTCAATCGGGAGACACTATAAAATCAGGTCTAGAAGAAACTATTCATTAACGGATGAGTTTAGGCAGTCAGCAAATGATCGTCGTGCGAGAAGTAGTTCTGTAACTATCCTGTCGCTGTGCTATTAACTTGGTAATTAGTTGGTGTAGACGCAGGTTGTTGGGGATTTAGGTTCCTATTCACCATAGTTTAGTTTGCTATTTCATACATCTCAGTTAATCATACGAATATAATAAGGGCACGTGGCAAATCGTAGATCCAAGTCTTGTCGCCTTGATAGGAGCCGGTATACTGCTCCCAACTTTTTCTACGCAGTTCAGCATGCTAGACCAAGTAACATCCATTATTGACCGTAAGCTGGATGAAACCCTACGCTAAATGGTATGGTCTTCCTTAGGGTAGAACCATGGCTTAGTAACAGAAACCGAACCTGAGTCTGCCCCTTGGCAAGGCCCTTTTCAGGTGCCAGAGGCCTTCGAAGATCCGAAGGGGAAGAGGACGGCTAAAATCTTCTTCATGACGGAGAAAGATCTAGACCGAAGCTGGTCCGTCTAGGCTTGGTTCCTCTTCCGAGGAAGATGAGAAGCGAGTTGTTTCCAGGCCGTCTTCTCCAATAAAGAAAAAAATGTCAGAAGAATAAAACGAAGAAGACAAGAGTTTCTTATCCCTCCACTGGGGGGCCGGGAAGGGACGTGTCTGCTGCCGTTTAAGCAAGTGACCAGGTCAATACCATTTCGAAAGTGTGGTGAGCGGAGTTTTAAATACATTGGGAGCCCTCCGAAGGTGATCGGCTTCTCAGAAGTTAGCATTCTATCGAATTCTCTGGACACTTACGAGGCGACCAAAATTATTTCTCTTCATTCAGTAAATTACCCGCCGATGAAAAGCCACGGCACTATGAATTTCGTTAAATTGGTAGTCTATGCGAGGGAACCTTTGGACTACCCCTTAGAAGACATCACCTTAGACGGGCAAACCAAGGCGGGGTTAAAGACGGAAGTGTAATAAAAAAACAAGGAAGGGGTGTAGGCACACCCTTAAAATGTTCGTCATGTTCGATCGTGACAGGCTCTTTAATTCGTTCCATGAGAGTTGTTATCACTATCACGTTTCCTTAGTTAAGTAGGTTGCACAAAGGTTTCACAACAAGACTCTGCTAAAACCAGGTATCCCCTCCCCTCCACAGGCGTGAGGGTTTCCCGTTAGTAGAGAGAGGAGTACGCCTTCATCGAGCCATCTGATTCATAGGTGACAAATTCCCAAAGTTGTAAGTGAGACTGTCTAATACGGCGGCTAGTGTTAACCTGGGTAAAGAGTAGAGCTCCAAAAAAGATTCGGTTCCAACGACCATACCTATGACTAAACCCAGCAACTCATAGACAATGGATCCTTCAAAAGTGAGACCCCTGAATCCCAAACAGCATCGTTAACCGAAGTTTTCAGGCAGAGGGATGGAAAGAATAGCAAGGCAGGCCCAAAACAACTGATTACTCATCGAATGCTGCACCACCTTTTGAGCCTTGTACGGCTAACAGCCGCAGGAGGTATGCCTCCGGGAAACGTACGGCTATTTCCATGATGCTTTTTTCTTTGCCTTTAAGGTAGGCAAATTTGGTATAAACTTTCAAAGAAATTGCTGTCAACTTTGTGCCAAATGAGAGAAGAAGCGAAAGTTCATCTCTTCCTGTTCCTGTTATCGATCTTTATTCAGAAGAGCTGCTGTGCGCGTGCCGCCTACCCACTTTACCAAGGCCTTTGAAACTTCACTAATACGGGATGGGCGCCGAGCTGGAGTATGCGTTATCTACACACGCCATGATGTCCACCACCTAGGGGCATAATTACTGACGCCCTTTCCTCTTCTCGTGGATTTAAACAATAGACACCCATTGTTTAGCAAACTGGAGTTAGATGTCCTAAATATGGACAGGTTTACGCCTCTCTTCCTACCAGTCGTTTCATTTTCTTCTGTCGAACTGTCTCTTTGGTCTACGGATGCACAGTCTGATTTTAAGTGAGAGGTGGTCTATGACTTTCCTAATAGTTACCACTTTCCCATTACAATATCCTTTGCCAGGCCAGTATCTTCCGAAATACGCTGTCATGGTGCGTGCTGCGGGCTCGGTGATCTATATTTTTCTCGCTAACCTCTTATTTTGCGGTAAGGAAAATGAGAGGCGGCTTTCAGACAGAAGCGATGGGCCTTTATTCGCTATAAGCACCGCACAACCGATCCCACGATCCCTGAAATTCGTTGAGCTATGGTAAGGTTATGACATGTTTTGACTTAAAGGGAAAACCCCCTTTTACAGTGCGAAGGGATAGAGTCAAAAGGATTAGCCAAGTATTCGTAGGAGAAAGGGACTCTAATCCTGGACCTGGCATGTTTGACTGTCTTTGCCGACTGGTTTCTCCACATTTTATAGCAGAAATGCTGCTGACAACATTCAATGCACCCCATGATATCGCTCTTGATTGAGTTCTGCTCTCGCTTCATGCGAAGACACCGCGACGGTTCCGGAGTATTTCTGTATATCATCCTTTGACACCTAGGTCCGTGAGACATGACATTTTTGCTATATTTCTTCAACAGGATCACTCTATCAGGGTCGTTTTTCCCTCCCAATTTTTCTAACCAAATTGATAAATGATAGATTAGCCTTTTTACTAAACATTAGAATCCACCTGTCTTCTGCACAGTGCAGGTTCCGCAAGTTACACTGTACGTCGGATGTTCTACTCTTACTGAGAAATGCTATCTGTAAGGCCTTCCTTACTATATATCCCTACACCATAGTGTCTTTTGCTCTCGGGAAGGCCTATGATAACAATGAGGATACGGTATTATGAAACCTTATAAACGATATGGATTAGGGAACGCTTCCCAATCCTTATTTCTAAATTGCAGCGAGATCGTCGCTTTCTCCTAAGAAGGGTAAGGGGTCAGTCTTCGGCCCAATTGAGCAAAAACAGGGCATCCACAAGGATGTATCGCATTTTAGTTCTGAGTATCAACGGTATCAAATCGGTGCTGCCTGAAGATGTTCTCGCTACGTTCTTCATAAACGACATTTCAATCTCTTTTAGTGCGGCCCAGATGCCAACAATTTATCGTTGACACCAACAATCATCAAACAATATTCCTCCTTATGCAGATCTTTTGTTATTTCTTGGCAAGACTAAGATAGTGCACTTCTGTAGCTATCCACTGCTCAACATCTTACACAACTTTTCCTAAACGGGGCTTTTTTTTAATTCGGGGGATTCACAGGGTTTCATTGATTTTTTTTCCGCCACTGGCTCCCATGGGTGGCAAATATTCGTAGCTTTAGGGTCTTCTATCAGCGCCATGGACATTCTTAATTCCTTGAAATTCAAGACTTGGGTTGCAAATAAGGTTACCGCTATACTTTTCTAATGCCCAGATGTTCATTTAGACCTTGACAATTAGTGCAAATTCTACTCCTCCCTAGATCATCGTGTATTGCTCAATTTAACTCGATCCACTACAACGATATCCTTCTGTCTAGCGCTGCCTTCCCCACCTCTCTAACTTAGAGCATCCCCTCGATGCCAGGAAGATGCCTCTGAATTCTGCTCTATAATCAGTTCATTATATGCTTGTACGTGCGGTCCCAGTGTCTCCCTCAGTCACCAACGCCTCTCACTCTATCCATGGCCATTGATACTCTAATCCTTTTGGTTTAAGGCTAGGAAACAGTTACGAGAGCTCAATATAGCTCTTGGACCAGTAACGTCTCTGGTTCTGCCCAGGACAGCACCGAGGATGATACCATATTTGACTATTTGTCGCCAAATAGCTGCTCTCAAATTTTTCACAGCGCAGATAGTATTGACTTCTACCTTTTGGAGCACACTTCTTGTCACGCTGGATCCATTCTGTTGTACATGAATCACTCTAAGTGGCAGAAGAGTGCCAGTATCCACTTCGTATTGACTCTCTTTGAAGTCAGTGGAGCTCTACCATGTGGTGCCTCTGTCTCACTGCTTATCTACTTCCAATACACTGCACGATACAAGAAACCAAGTTGTAGATAGTTCTGAGAACAAACTTTGATCTATAGCCACTCACGAAGCACCCTGACTGCTCTCAGAACACTGGTATCGCCCACCCCATGGTTTGTAGTACCCGTGACGCCACGGTTGCCTCGTGACGGGGGAGTGGCATAAATATTTTCTCTGGGTTCATGGACATTTGAAAAATGCTGGGAATAGGGCGCCAATAATAGTGCCAAAGAGTCCTCGAGGACTTGGCCATAAGAGTAACATTTTTTTCTTTCTCACACTAACATTATCATAAGAATTAGGTAAGACTTCCGAGCTGGATGGCAAAGAAGATGTGAGACACCTAAGGGAAACATAAACCTGCGCCCCATCCTGCCATGGCTGTTTCCTAGAACTCAGCCCTCCTCTATGCCGTGACGGTTTCACGGAGTATCAAGAAATTTACTGCGACGCCTCCATTGTTCCACAGATTGTTGAGCACAGTCTTGTTGAATGTTCTAACCGAGGAGATATTCGCCCACCTTAACTCTGCCAGTAGAGATATGAGCGGGGAACACTCCGTTTCTCTTTTATACTGAGGGAGCATACGTGCAAAAAGATTTGTGGCCTTTTTTCCTTTGGGGAAGAGACTGGCCTCCACTACTTTGTTTTTACCTCTTTGTTGTTGGCCGCATGCTCTTGTGCGGGGTGGGGGTGGGCCTATCTCAACGAGGGGAAGGACTTCGTTCTTTTTGTCTTTGTTTTGTTTCTTTGTGTTTTTTTGCGTTTATTTTTTGTTTTTTGCTATTATTTGTTTGTTTGGTGTTTTCTTTCGGAATTTTAAAGTAGCCTTAGGCTAAATTTTGACTTACGGTGATGTCTGCCATTCATGGCATTCGCCAGATGAGAGCTTATATAAAAACAAAGTCTGCTGACCAAAGTCGCATGCTTTCACTTATTTTTATTTATGACCTTACGAGCTTCAAAAATTTCAATAATTTCCTGAATAACCTTAAGAGGACTTTGGCAATTAAATCATTCGAAATGAAATGCAAAACAACATAAGGGTTTCAAATTTCGTTAGAATCGGCCGAAAAGTTATGATGTTATTGCCGAAACAAATTAATTCCAAGGCTAACCTTGGGAAGACTTTGACAATTATATTTTTCGAAAGGGAATGTAAAACAATATAAAAGTTTTAAAATTTGTTAGAATCGGCGGAATAGTTATGAAGTTATTGCCAAGTAATTTCCCGGCTAACTTTGGAAGGACCTTGGCAATTATATCATTCGAAGAAAAATGCAAAACAACATAAAGGTTTCAACTTTAGTTAGAATCGGCCGAGGAGTTATGATGTTGTTACCAAAACAAAAAAGCAAAACGGGGACCGACAGACCGACCTAGTGAGATATAGAGTCGCACGCGAATAAGCACCCGCGGCTAAAATATATTAATGTCCTCAGTTATAAATGTAAATTGTTAGGTGTTGTTCAATTGGATTATTGATTAGTTTGATGTTTAGTAGTGACTCTAGTTTATATATATATATATATATATATATATATATATATATATATATATATATATATATATATATATATATATATATATATATATATATATATCACCTAGATTTCTTCTACAAAGCTTGAGTCTTATATTCAGTAAGAAGGACAAAATGAAGAAGGCTTCTTATTTGGCACCCGCCTTCTTCGTTTTTCCTTGTTACTGAACATATATATATATATATATATATATATATATATATGTTTTATGTTCTACCCTTAATTACTCTAATAAGCATATTGAATCCTTTCGTTAAATGTTCCAGCTCCTCTCTGTTTTTGTTTTTTTATTCATAAGTTTTCGAAGCTTCATCTTTTTTGTGCTGATGTTCTTGTTTCAATATCCTTTGCCAATTCGTATAATAGCTTGTGCTATAATGTTCTCTTATTTTCGAATGAAGAACCTCTAATCATAGGCTCATTGACATTACTTTTTGTGGTAATTTGGAATGTTTTTGCTTCTTATTTGATATGTTTTTTACTCTTTCGTTTTATAATGCTACTAAATAATCTCTGGTTGCTACATGTTCTGTAAGAGATGTAAGCGATATTTCCTGAATAAAACTTTTCCCGTTGAAGTGTAGTGAATCAAATTAATTTTTTGTTACATTCGGCTCCATCCAAGTCCATCCTTTGCTTTGTTTCCTTTGGAAGTAGTTCATAATACTGGTCTGCGCTGTTTTCAAAATCTAACAAATAATATTTGAATTTAGACCAGTTTTTCCCGCTAAATACGAAAATCATGCTTATTTTATCTAATCAGATCAACCTTTAAAAAGAGTTTAGAAAAGTAGGCAAATGTAATTAAATGATTTACGCGTTCTGCAATCTCAACTAATCTGTTATCTCCTACAATTAATTGGGTAACAAATGGTTATCGTTGCTTGGATGTGCAATTTTGCATTGAATTCTGTCATAATCACTTTGAACTGATAGTTTAAATTTATATGTGGTGTCATGAGTGATACATAAAAGTTTGCGAGTTATCTCTTAGATGATAACCTATAATGTCAGTGTGCTTCTAAATTTTTCAGCCTTAAGCTTTCTTTATATTCAAATAAATTTGATCAAACTACACAATGCATATTTATATATTTAAACAATTTGTTTTCAAAATGTATGAAACATTTTAATAGATTGTGAACTCGTGATATTCATATTCTTTTAATAATTGTTTTAATTTAAAACAATACATGTAATTCATTCAGCTCGATTTCTTCTGCCAATTTGATGTAAAATAAAAGAATCTTTCGGTTTGATCGAGAAAACCTCTAAGCTTGATGGCTTTCTGATACAATTGTTTACATTCTGATTTTTTTAAATAACTCTCAGACAAATTGAAAGCTTTTAATCATATCTTCCAAACAACGAAAGATGCGATATCAAATAAGAGATATAATATAATGAGTAAAGTATTAATTGTTTAAGTTTGAATCCAAAGTCAAGGATGAAATATGATCTTTAGATTTCTGGTCATTTTCTAAGATTAGAGGTAAAGCGTGGATAGCATTTAAAGGAGAACATATGTGATAAAATATTGGTCACTTTGGGCCATGTTAGCAACAGAGTAAGTATTAAACTAACAAGAAGGAAGTGAAATCAAACTTATCTCTCGAGGTCTGCCTCTTCCATTCTTCTTTGTTGACTAGGTAAAAATTTAATTTAGAGTGATTAATGAACTTTGGTCAATAACGCTGCCAATTTAGAAGATTCTGACGGTATATGCAAAGATGGCGAAAGCACATCAGTACACTCGATGGATTAATAGCACTGAATACTCCATTTAACATAAGTACAGTAATTGTGCTTATATTATAGGTGATAGCAGTAATTAAACAGGGCAGAAAGAATAGCAGCTAACGAGTTCCAATATTAACTAAGGCCTCGTTTCTCCAAGAACTCGCTGCATCATCCACCTGTTTGTAAGCAAGAAAGACTAAAATGATAACTTGCAGACAAGAAAGAGGTTAACACAGGCGTCCCCCTCAATTCTGAGACCTCGTGATTCTCACTAAGTATCTGTTTTGACTTCATCGTCTACAATCTCGATAAAACCAGTTTCATTTCTGTGTTAGGACAGAATTAGCCACCATTTCCTTTTGCCGCTAAGATAAACTTCCTTGCTCAAATGACAGCCTCAAAAACGGGCAAACTTTTAGCTTGCTAATCATATAATTCTTCAAAAATCAAAGAATAACATCTTCAAAGATGACTACAGATCTCTTGCAGCATATTGGATGCCATGATTTTACCAAGACTCTTGGTCGAGAGCTTCACAAAGCTGTGTATTCAGTGGAGCCGCAAATGACAAAACCATTGCTTACCCAAATCAAGATAAAGTTAAGTAAGTAGTGCTGTATATTCCATAGGAATTGGACACTTGCCAATGGAAGTATGAGATATATTCGAAAGAATCTTCTTCAACAATAGTCCAGTATTACTGTATTGCATGTTGACTCTTAAGATTTTCTGTTAATTTTGACGGCTCAGGGGCCATTCCAACTTGCGAGGGTTTTATACCACAGTTCGTCAATTTATAGTTAAAATGTTATTAAAATCTGATTGAACACGTGATTGGTCCCAGAAATCGCAATATTATAAAAATAAAAGAGAGGGAAGTATTTGGTGCACTCCTGCAAAGAGATCAAGGTTAAAATACAAAAGAATCTAGTGTAAAATAGTTGTATTTTTACAACATAATGATCGACTGCGCAAAGCATTGATTAGTTCGAGATAAACTAAATATTGTTGCTTGAGAGATACTATCTTATTTCATACGGATTGGCACATTTTTCTCTTAATAAACCAAGTTTTCAAATAGAGATTTTTTGATAAAGACGCACTCAAAGCGAGAGCAACATTGATTTGCTCAAGGAGATGGAGTTCTATTCAAGAGGCTTAAATACTGAGTGATTACGATTTCTTTAAAAAGATATACAGCGGGAGAGTGTCCTAAGCTTTTCTGTTGTAGGTGGTGCCTAAAATTGCTCTTTAATGAGAGGGCAAGGAATCCGCTTAGGCTAAATTGTGTCACGAAGGCGGTTGGAAGTGGTTTTCTATGAACCCAAGTTGGAGGAGGGTCAATTACATGTGAAGTAACATGCGTTTTAGACGTTTTTCGAGTGTTGGGTATATTTTGTATCTACGAGAGTTAGAATGGCAGGATGATGCCTCTTAATTTTGTTTTGACTTTATGGGCAACTTTGCCTTTTTCCAGATTGTGCAGATTTTGTTGAGAAGCCAAGAAGGGCAGAATATGTCTGTGAGGGTTTGCATCGCGTTAAGACCAAAGTGTTTTAAGTCTATGTTCGATATCAGTTCTGGGCCTGCAATACTTTTAGATAAGACATTTTGTTGTTTATTAGGAGGTTTTCGTGCGGTAAGGGATGTTAATTTGGTGTCACTTAATACTTAATTAAAATTGCCCTCAGATCTTGGCCATTTAAGATAAAGGCGATTCCGATGATTTAAAATAAAATTTTAGGTCTGGTTGTTTTTTCTTCGTTCGGTAGCATCTAAACGACGGAAAGGATAAATCATATATATATATATATATATATATATATATATATATATATATATATATATATATATGTAAAAGGCCATGTTGTATGCATGTACTATTGAAGTCCACAGCTGTGGCAACGTTAATAATTTTAACTTGTATTTTCTTAATTTTTCTTACAAGTTTTTTAACGGGGTCTTCGAGGCGATAATAAACATTCGCGAATAACATTCTATATTCCTAGACGACTTTGGACCGTGTTAATTCATTTTCATGGACTGAAAAGTAATGGAATTATTCACAAATTGCTACACTATATATAGTCTTTCTACGCGAACATAACTATTACAGAAATTGGACAATCATTGCGCGGGAAATTTTTAAAGGCAAACTAAGCGCTACAGGAAACATATAAGATTAGAAGCCTCAGATTATCTTTGTCACTTCGATTGCGCTTGTCGTTTAGTTTGATCTCTTATATACTCGTTGTACCGTAAAGTGAAATTTTCTTTCAATTTGGACTGGACTTCATTCGAATGAGGTTGATTGAATACCGCTTTGTTGTGTGTGACCGGATATTCCACTAGCAGTGATACTTTCGAAAGGGGCTATTTTCTCCTTGACTTGCCTTGATGGTGGCTAGTTGAGGGAAAGGAAGAAGAACTCTGCGCTGCCTTAAGGTAAAGTTGCCTTTTGTTTATTGGACATTTTTTCCACCTTCTACATACTACTCTTCTTAATTTTCATAACAGATCCCTAAAACTACATACACACCCAGTTACACACACCTACAGACTCGGGTCCCCCCCAGATTCCATCCAAAATTACGCGCTTGGGTGAAATGGCGGAGAAATGAGGGAGACACGGCGTATTGCCCTTGGGACATTGCCAGGCCAGCAAAAACCAGACAGGAACAAGGTCTTCAAGAGAAATTACGGTGAACTTAATATTGCTCTCGTACGGCTAATTGATTTGCTAAATGTCTACGCGGCTATATGTGCGAGGGAGGATGACATCGAAGCCCTCTCCTCCCCACGTGCCTCAGACACCGCCACAAATATGCACACATAGAAGTATGATCTGCCGACGCCTCAACTTATCTTTACTATCCTTATAAAAGCCCTTTTACTGCTATACTTTCTTACTTTGGCTTTTCTTATCTATACTTCTTAACTTGTTATGTCCAATGTCCAATGTCTTTGTCACTCCAATGTTAATGACGGTTTAGTGAGATCTAGTTCTCTGCCAAGAGAGGCAAAGGAAAATGAAGTTTGAAAACGTGCTTGTTTTAACAGCGGTCAACTCGGAGGCGCCAAGATGTAGGGAGTATGGTTTCCAGCTGAAGTGGCACGTTAATTGCCGATTTCTTCATTTTAATAATGACGACTTCGGCCATCCACAATCTTCTGCGGTTTGGGAGTCTCAAAATGATGATAATGTCCTTATTCAACTTTGCACGGGTTAGGGTAGTGTCATGACGGTGGGCGTGTTTTTTAATCGCGCCATGTTGAAGGTGAGCTGTCAATCGCCTTGACAGGTTGTGGAGGTTACGCGGATCTACTTTGAATTGCGATGTTCGCAGTCACCGACTTTGCACGAATATTCGTTCACGACGTTAGTCTCTTGGAGTTCGCTCGTGGGAGGGAGACAGCTGTTCTTCATTATGCAACTACTTGTTTTCTTGGTCTTGTAGTATATAATTAGATTTATTTCCGTATTAGGGTCCGTTGTGGTCACATTACGATGGAGAATGACTTTGAGAACCTTTTGGTCTTTAAGATAGCCGGTGTTCATATTGGCCTTGTAATAAAGGTCACTATTATTCTTCTTAGGAGTAGACTGGACGCCAGGACCAGCAGCCAAGTTCACTTTCTCTTTTATGGTGGCGTTAATGGATTCTTGTTGGTAGCAATGGTTAAATAGAACTTGGTAAGCCCTTTGAAGTTCGAGATCAACAGCCGTCTAAGAGAATGAATGAGAAACTCATCACTTGTAGCGTTCAGGACACTCAGAAGAACCGTTTAAGAATAAGCCTAAGTTCGTGAACTTAACGTATACTTGGTTCACAAATTTAGACTCCTGGGTACTTATGAGGATATGAAGGAAGGAAAGGGATCCTTCATTTTCCGTTTCGTGGGAAATTCAAACACGAGTTGTTCTTAAAAGTTTCAACTAGGCCATTCACTTGTTCGAAGTTATTCGTATTGAAAATTATGTCGTTGATATAGCGTACGTATGTGGGAGGCTTGGGCGCTATATTGCTTATGAAAATCTTGTCCTCAACTGAGACCATGTAAAAATTGGCAAGGAGGACGCCAAGGAGTGACCGTATATAAATTTAAAAACGGAACGAAAGGTACGAGTATCTCAATAAAATTTAAATCTTAGAGAAAGAAAACAAATAAAGAAATATGAAAAATTAGCTTAAAGAAATAGTAAAAAAATCAAGTATTACAATGATTTGCGAGATCTTTAAATTAATTTTCCCTAAAATCTGTTAATGTTTTTAAAGATTAAGGGATAATATTAAAATTACCAAAGCAAAGGCTAAAATATCATTCATCAATATTTTTCTCCACGTAGTTTTATGAATTTTTCATTAATTTATTAATATTCAAATTAATGGTAAGTGGCATTTATTCTTGAATGACAGAATTTTGGATAGATTTAAAGCTATCTTCATTTTTTACTCATTATAATAAAGATATTTGAATTTTTAAAAAAACGTGTTGAAGGAATATGCATTAAAATGCCAGAAAATGTGAATAATCATTAATTGAAAAACAAAGAAAGTGGTCATTTGCGTCAAATGCATTCAAAGCTGAACTTTGAAAACTAACAAGAAACAGCGCTAATATAGTTTTTGTCTAAAAATCTTTAAAAAATTAATTACAGAAATATTAAGGGATAAAAACAAGTGACTTACGAATAGAGTTCATTTATCATATGTATATATTTATCACGGTTACAGGTAAGAGACCTGAAGGATTTTACACATCATTTTATGGAATGAAATCACCTTCGGCCTCAGACACGGCCTCCAGGTGTTGTCGGAACCCGCTGCAGGTCTTCTCGAAGGTCTTCGATTTTAAATTGGGTTGAAACTGCTGTTATCCTAGACCTAAGGTCCATTTTGGTGATGCAAGGGGAGTTAAGGGTCCAAAGATTAGGAGTGACATGGTAAAATAAATTGGCTGACACTCTAGACTAAGTCCAGATTCCTGCTGCCACGCAAACGGCCTTCCATCGGTAACCTTCTGTTTCTAGGGTAACACCAACTCTTCCAGGCACTCGATATCTCTGCCTGTATTGAGTCACATGACCTCCGATAAGATAAACGAGGGCATAGCGTTACCATGACTACTGACTACCCCCCAATCCATGATGAGGACCAGTAAATTGGTATAATGAGTTCCGGTACATCTTTGGAGTATATAGCAAGCCAGCATTTTTGTTGTGAGTTCCTAACCTTATTCTGAACATGCAAGATTCATTGGGTATGCTTCAGATTGTTTATAAGCTTCGCAGCACGTTCATTTCTCTTGTTCTCATCCACAAACTGCCTGATGAAATAATCTGTTAGCCCTTTGTTCTTGGCTATACACCTCATTAACTTGATGTGTTCATTGTCAATAATGACCTCAATCATCACGACAAAGCGGGGATTCGTTTGTATCAGAACGATTAGAGTTAGGTTTCCGAGTGGCCCTACCATATTAATCAGAACATATCTCATACATCTGTTTCCTGATCCTCTGCAACGTTTTCAGATTGATAAACAAGCACTCAGAGATCTTTTCCTTGAGCTTTTGGCGTAACATCACGCAACACAGCTTGCTTTTTCCAAATTTTGGAAAAATTGCATTCAGCAATCGTATTACTTCCTTCAGATAGGATGAACAACTAAATTTACTATTATAAGAAGAAGAGAGATCTTACGTCACACAACACGCATACGAGAAGTGCATGGTTTCCAACGGTGACAAATTTTTCACGTAAAAATGAATATATGAATTTAAATTTGTTGGCCAGATAAGAGAAAACTTTAAGCTAAAACAGCGTTCTCTTAAAGTTTATATCGAAAGGTCCATAATAGACTCAAATTCAAGAGGTTATTTAATTGAACAACAGAATTAAGTTAATTATGATAAGCATGGCCAGCTTAATAACTTACCCTCCAAATTATCATAAACGTATTTATCCATGCTAAACACTGAAGCTTTTGGACATTCAAGGAATATTTTATGTCAAAGAGATAAATATAAAGATTTGAAGACAGACATTATTTAATTTTTGATGGCCTAACCTAACTTCTGCAGATAAAATATACAATTAAATGAAGATTTTTAATTTCTACTATATAAGGAAATTAGGCTCGTTGAAACGATTAATTGTCAAATGAAGATTGACATACCCTAATCTATCAAAGAAGTAAGAAAAAGAGATCGTGAATTTTCGTTTTTCGGAAAAGATAAAAAATAGCTCTTGTACTGGAAAGAAAATAGTCGTTACAAATTTATTTTAAGGTCGATGTGCAAACTCCTTATTTACTTAAAAAGATCAGACGAACAATTAAGAGATGTTTTACTAGACCATAATGTCCTGAAAATGTTTTGGGGTAAAGAAAAAATCATGCATTTATTCGAGTCACTATTAACTTATATCGCGAGATATTTTCCTGGTGTTTTCTAATTATATGTAATATATATTCATTAATTTCCTTTGTCCATGAAATTTTTTTCGATAATAAAAATGGCAACAATTTTAACTGCCTCATTAATATAAAATAGTGCTTATTACAAAGGGTTAGTAAAGTATAACTAAAACAGAGATAGTAGGTACTTTTCGATGAATGGCAAAGGTATCTTAATTTAAACCAATATATAGCAATAAAAATCAAATCAATGAGGAAGTTATGAATTAGCAGAAGAGTTAGACATCAATTAGTGGAAGGTAAGCTAGGAATAAAAAATAATAATAGCGAAATAAAAGCTCCTCAATGTCTTGAGAAGAAAGTCTTATGGTAGTTGCATTGCCTGGGTTTATGATCGATTGGTTGTCGAAGGCTATGCTAAATAATCGTGATTAACAATGTTTGTGTTGCTCTTCACCCTCCTAACTATAATGACTAAGCTGAAAAGGCAAAAACAATCTAAAGGATTAAAGGTAAATTAATGAAATGTACTTTCGTAGAAGAAAAGAAAATTCATTATAAAACACTAAAACAAAGAGCATTAAGAGGCTAATAAAAATATCAATAAAAATAGTTTAACATAAGATATCCATATCCTAATATTATGGTTAAAATTTAGAATTTTATCTGCCAGTCGTTTCGAAATTTCTCTGTTATACAAATATTTCTTTGAGCATGACTGAGTAAAGAGTAGTGGATGCTTCGTGAGTTAAAGTTTATACAGCTTTGAGGTATGAATCTTCTCGCCAAATTTACATGATGAAATAACATATTAATTAGCGTCTGCATCTCTGAAACATTTTTTCTCTTTTCAAAAAGATTTTTGAAAGGAAGTATTTAAATATAGCAAAAGATCCGCAAAACTTATATATGCTCTATTTTCTTTCTCTCTCTATTATATATATATATATATATATATATATATATATATATATATATATATATATATCGTTCTGCGCAAAGATTTCTAAAGTTCTCCAGAAAGCTTCAACTGATCGGGATTCAGCGCTTGGGTCATTGAGCAAATTTGACCCTCCCATCTTCTACATTGTCGTCGTCTGTGTCAGTTTTATATAAAGATGTTCAGTTTACGACTTTTTATATCTAGTATGGGCCTGTCTAGCAATGTGTACTACCATTTTGCATTTGAGTACATTTATTTTTTACTATATCTGTCATCTCCTTCTAACTTGTCATCTATGTACTTCGTTTATTGTTCCTAAGGATTGATCTTACTCGTATCATGTATCTTTTCATGCTTTACTAAGTTATCTTAGGTTTTGATGACCTTTTTCTCTTCAATTTGCAAAATTTAAAAATGTTAATTGTCAGGTTAGATTTCCTGACCTCCGCTTACTTCCTTTGACTCTGAAGGGAACGTGCAAGCCCGCATAAACACTCTGAAACTAGTCTTGCCCTGAAGGATATACTTTAAACGTGGGTTGCAATAAATCAAGTAAGAGTGACTATTTTCCATGGTCGAATTAAATCAACTAACTAGAAGGTTCTGGATATCAAACTGGATGAAACAAAATAATCTTTACTACTGTACAGAAAAAGCCATAAACACGTATACACAAATGTACACGTCCGACAAAAGGAAAACTACCATTCCGAGTAGATCTGCCACCCGAGTTTTTTTTGTATTTGAGAGAAAGTATTGGGAGGTGTTGGAGGTATGAGAGTCGAGATCGATTGGTTTTCCACGGCATGGCTGGGTTTGCAAGGGACGTCGAGAAAAAAATTCTTGTAAATCACGTCCTCTTTGGCAAAATATTAGTCTTAACCAGGCCAACGTGTACCTATTTATATGGACCCGCCGGAAGTGAATTTAGACCACGCCATCTCATGGAACCTCTTGGTGTTATAATTAGCTCGCTATAGCGCGTCTTATCAAAAGCAATTCACCTAAAAAAGAAGCCGATCGTTACTGAGCCAGATATCAGTGACGATTCTCTACCAGTCTAGGACAATCAAGCTAAATGATCCTTTTTAAAAGATTTCCAGATTTAATTACTAAATTTAAATCTAGCAACACTTTTCTTTCATATATCTACGGTTTGGTAAAATCTCATAAACTCAAAAATCCCATGGGCCCCATTATAAGTTCGCTAGTCTCTGCCTCATATTCCTTATCAAAATGGCTTGTGAATCACTTATCCCCACTTGTGGGGTGCATCTCACAATCTCGTATTAAAAATAGCTGTGAACTTATAGAGAAGCTTAATACAATACCTTACTCCAACAATTTCACTCTTGTTAGCTTCGATGTTTGTTCTTTGTTTACTAAAGCTCCTTTAGACAATCTTTTTCCTCTCCTATGTGATAAATTATATAATTTAGATCTCCTTGTAACGCTCAATACTTTCCTAAGGCTTAGTTCTCTTTGTGCTAAATATTGTAAATTTTCATTCAATGATAACTTTACCTTCCAAAATTTGGTCTTCCGATGGGGGGTTGTCTAACTCTTATCCTCTCTAATTTATATATGGATTTCTTTGAGACGCTATTCTTGACCCAAATCCTCGATTTTCCTATTGTATGGTACCGTTACATTGATGATATTATATGTCTTTGGCCTTCCTCAAAAGATATTCACAATTTTCTATGTAATCTTAATTCTCTAGTCCCTTCTATTAAATTTACCCTTGAAATTGAAGAAAATGGGACTCTTCCTTTTTTGACCTTTTAATACATAGGACACAGTCAGGTTTTAAATTCTCTCTTTATCGCAAACCATCCAACTCCACTTCATATATTCACTTTTATTCTTATCACATTGCTAAAATTAAACGGTCTGTATGCACTTTTATATTTCTGCGTGCATTACGCGTTGTTAGTCCGCAATTTTTGGATAAGGAATAGTCCAATATCTTTGAAATAGGTAAAAAACTTTGTTACCCTTGTCAATTTTTGCATACTTCATTAAACTTTGCTAAGAGAACATTTTATAGAACTGATAACCCACCGGTTTTCAATTACAAAAATTCTCTTATCTTGCCATACTTTGAACCATTTTTTGTCTCACCCTTAATTTTAAGTAACTTAGTATGTCTGTAAATTTTAAGTATTAATCCACTTATATAAAATGTTAGTCCACAATAATACAAGGTAAAAAGGTAAAGTATATTGTGTAGAATGTTTAATTTGCAATTTACCTTACTTCGGGCAAACCAGTAGAGCTACGAGGGGCGATCAATAAGTTTTGCAAATCAGTAGGGCAAAACAGAGGAAGGGGGGGTGGCTGTTTGTGGGGGGGATAAGACAAGTTATGACAAGTCAGGAACTGCAGCCGCACGATCCTGCCTTGTCTATTTAAGAAGCAGTAGCTGATCACAGATCATCAGTCTCAAATTTTTCAACAATGGAGAAGGTTAAGAACCGCGCAGTGATCAAATTTTTTACCAAGGAAGGCAAGAATGCAAAAGAGATTCATAAACGCATGGTTGAAGTGTACACCAACACCGGCGTTTCCTATGCAAGCATTGCTCGCTGGAATACAGAGTTCCGCCCTGATCGTGAGTCCCTTAAAGATGACCCCAGTCCAGGACGCTCGTCAGACGTGACCAACGAGGACAATGTGGCCCATGTGGAGAAGATGAACGAGAACTTGGAATATCACATGCAAATGTTCTCAACATCATCCACGACAATTTTGCCATGACCAAGCTCTCGTCCCGTTGGGTCCCTAGAAACCTCACGCCCCATAATCGAATTCAATGTCGTCAAATTTCACACGGCAAGAGTTGCACAAGCTTTTCTGCGCGAGTGCGGATCCGAGGAGCTCAACTATCGCCCCCTACAGTCCAGATCTGACCCCTAGCGACTACTTTTTATTCCGCCAGCTCAAGGCTGCACTGCGTGGACGCTGGTTTGGGGACGATGAAGATGTCCAGCTCGCCGTCCAGGACTGGATTGAACAGCAGTCGGTAGATTTCAGGTTGTCGGGAATTCAAAGCCTCAGGGACAAGTGGCGCAAGTGCATGGAAGTCGAGGGTAGTTATATTGAAAAATAATAAAACACTTTTCCTCATATCTCGTTTCCTTATATCCGAATTGCAAAACTTATTGACCACCCCTCGTATATCTACTAGAATTTGCTAACATAAGTAAATATTAGAAGCGGTGAAATAAACAGCGCTTTATTTTTACATTCATCCGAAAATAACCACCCCATTGACTGAAACTCTGCAAAATTACTTTATCATTCCGCTGATTTGACAAAAAGAAATATTGTCGAGTGTTCATTAATTTGCATTTTACCACATATAAATATTTCCCCTGGCTTATTTAAACTCGACCCTGTTTTCAAAAAAAACAATGTAGTGAATGAACTAACTCTTAATGCAGCCTGTTGTCACTCTTTATTATGTAATATCATTCGCAATGCCTCCCTCATTACATGTCTCTGCTCTGGTCGTGAATTAACTCTTAGCCCTAAATGTTTTCGTTTTAATGATAATCCTTTAAAATGTTTTTCGTTTGTTTTTTTTACCTACCACATTCCATTCATATAAATGGCATTGTTGTGTGTATATCGTTGTAGGGATGCATATGTCTGTTATTAGTTGCCTATGGGTCTTTTTATTGGTATTTTTCTGTCTTGTTTTTGTGTTTTTCCATTGGTTTTACTATGTGACGGGCGTTCTTCTATATACCCTATATAATAAGGTTGTCTTCTCTATTTTCCTGTTATTCATTGAAAAGGAACTTGCAAATATAGTGCGAAAGTGCTTGGATTCATCATTTCATTTTCTATTGGTTTAATTTATATATATATATATATATATATATATATATATATATATATATATATATATATATATATATACATACATATATATATATATATATATATATATATATATATATATATATATATATATATATATCATCACTAACTATTTTTTTAGAAGGGAACTTTTTGAGTATTTGAATAATAGTTTAATCTTAGTTTGGTTATGTCTTATGTTTTTTTATAAAAATTATTTCTAATAATTCTCTTATAATATCAAAGAACAGAATGGTGAAGTTTAGAAATAAATATAACTATCGAAATTTTGTGATTTTTTTAAAGCCAAAAAAATTACAAATGGTAACGTTCAGAAAATTTATTTTTATATATCTTCTATAACTCTCTATTTGGGCAACGTGACATTTCGAAAGGGGGAAAATTTAGTTTATAGTTCCTTTTAAAAATTATTACAATTGGCGAAGTTGAGAAAATTTATAAACATTTATAAATTTTAATCTTAGTAGCGATGTACAAACTCTCCCCTTAGGAAGGAGTGGCGAAGTCATTGTCTGGTATATATATAAAAATAAAATCAACAGCCACGAAGGAAAATGAAACAAGGGAGATGTCTCGTGTTTCATTTTCCTTCGTGGCTGTTGACTTTATTTATATATTCATCGCGTTCAATATTTTCGTGATTTAATTACACACACACACACACACACACATATATATATATATATATATATATATATAAGAGGTTAGTTTGTTTTCTTATAGATATATATTAAATTCTAAATTCTATCTATTCTCCATACCTTACCACCAGAAACATAATTGTTTGTGCATCTATTAACACTTGCATTTGAATTAAGCCAGTAAAATTGATTTCTGGAAGGATGTTAAATACTACTTTGAAAACTTCATTACAAAGTAAAAATGAAAGCACCTACTTCTCAATGAATGCATCATAATTAATATTAAAAAAATGAAGAAAAATGTATAATATAATAGTTGTTAAGGGATTTTTAGCTTAATTCTTACCAAGAGAGAATCAATGGAAGCGCTGGAGGGTTAGATAATGTATGGGAAATTATCTAAAATGCGACCAAGTTTTAAATCTAAATATTTTGCAGTAAGTGAGTAATCATTTATGCATTCATTTATTTTGGGCTCGGTTCCTTTACATCCTCTTGCACCAAATCGTTGATTCCAAATGTTTCCAGAGATTTTCTTTGGACAATTAGTCTTGAAGAATCATTTCCTCTTTTTTCTTAATTGGCTTCAAAAACTTCTCTCGTCATGGACTCAGTCAAATTGGTAATGGGGCTCAAAGAGGTTAAATATATTTAATTAATTGAAATTAAGTGAGCTGCATTCCAAATGGACAAATAAATTAAATTCAACTTAAAAATATACTAAAAATGGTAGGGTATATAACTTACATTAATATAAATACAGTTGCACTCAAACGTTTAAGTATAGAACAGATTGGCGGGAAACAGTATCGTCGGATGGAACCATTTCTGTCTAGAATGTTTGGTCACGAGGAGAGTAAGAGCCGTTTTGGTTGTTTCCCCGTCACGGGGAGCTTACAGAAAAGTAGCTACCTTAGTACCGTTAAAGCCCGGTCGCTACCACTTGTCCCAATTCCCTTGGAAGGATTTATGCCCACTGGGCTCAGTTTGATTCGATTTTACGAGAGGGTAGACCTTCTCCATTGAATTTAAATGGTTACTGCGCCTAAGCAACTCAGAGAAACGACCTTTTTCCACAACTTGAGCGTGACCAGTTTATTTGTTTGTTTTTTGATTATCCTAAAAATAGATTTTTTTTATTTCCGCGGTTCTTCACTTGCTGGCTGTCACATTTACGTCGACTCGTCATCAATCTAGAAATAACTTGAAAACTTTTAAGTGGTTGTGATAGACAAATGCTAGAGGACGTTGGATTCTCTTGTGATTAGAATTCTAAAACCACAACACATAAAACCAAACTAGATCCCATAAAGTTTTCATATACTATTTAATATGACATCTTCCCAAACAACCTAGAAGTTTAAAAAATAAATGCAAGATGGTAACCCGAAACGTTCACGAAGAAATAAATATAAACAAAATTGAAGCTCTGACTTTTAATTATTTATCTAGCAAGATAACCTCCTACGATGATTCTTATAATGTACACTATTAGGTCATCCATAAATAATTCGAAATTTTTTTCAAATTTATCATGATTTTATGGCTGAAAATCAAATCACTCTAAAAGTAATCTATATTGAAGTAAGTAATATTTATTAATTTAATGAGTAATATAATCTATACCAATTTTATAACTATTTTCCATCTTTTTTAAACATTTTTAAATCTATTAATTTACAAATCGTTAGATTTTTAAGCCTATATCGATCTCTTTTAATCTTGATAGCTTCATTCTCTCTAGGTTATTAGCTAAACTCCCTAAAATCTATTAATTTAATCGGTATAAGACGGAAAATATGAACGATTACACTGTGTAACACGATTTTTATCTTTGGATAGCAACTGTTAGTTTCTATTTGTTTGTGTCTAGATTACATGAAAAAACACTCTTATTTATTTCAAACTTTGCTTTTGTGTTCAGGATAATGATGTTTATATGAATTTATCCCTTCCCTCTAGAAGGAAGTGGCCAATTAGAAATTTAACTTGCATGAGGTTGAAACAAAACTATATGATACAAAAATAGCATTTATTTATTTTAGAATTATATAAGTTAGGCAATTAAAATATTAGAAATGAGTAGTTTTACGTGATTAACGCTTATACTGTAGATTACTTTCACGAATCAGCCCCCATATATAGTCTCCCATCGATTTTAATTATACGATTTTTTATAGCGTCGTTCAAAGCCCAGTAGATACTGGTGAAACCGCTCGCCATACTCTTCGGAGAATGCTCCCATGTTCTCCTTAAATTTATCGAGATGAGTGTCAAGAATACGGACTTTCAGGGACATCTTGTAACCCATTTTGCCGTAGCTGCCTACCAAGTTCTCAGCAAGTTCTACATAATTTTAGGCTCTGTGATTACTTAGAAAGCCCAGAACAACTGCGATAAAGCTGTGCCACGCTGCTTTTTCCATCCTAGTGAGCTTCTTGTGAAATTCCTTGCACTCCAGATACTTTTTATTTGTTGAAAAGCGAAGACCCCGGCTTCCACCTTTGCCGCAGATAGCTTAGGATAGAAACCTTTGAGGTACTTGAAAGCTGCAGCCCCCTTATCTACAGCTCTGATGAATTGTTTCATAAAGCCCAATTTTAAGTGAAAAGGAGGAAACTACTTTTCAGCATTTTTTTCCTACACTAAATTCAGTTCGTTGTCGCCAATCCCGCTGATGGTAGTGTACTATGGTTTCCTTGGTATGCCAAAAGTAAAGATAACAAAGAAACTTGGTAAAGCCGCCTTGGAGACCAATCAAGAAGGTCACTATTTTGAAGTCTTCGATAACTTCCCAACAGTACTCTTCATATTTCAATGCATCTAGCAAGATCTTGTCACGGCTGTATTCCTCTTTGAGCTGGACCAAGTGAGCAAGGGGAAGAGATGGATACATGTTCCGGTTATGAATCAACACTGCTTTAAGGATCTTGGACGAGCTGTTAAGGAAGAGGCGCCACTTGATGGGTTACAGGCGAATCCAATTGCCTCAAACCTACCAGTCACATTGGGACAAAAGTAAATCTCATATTGACGTGTAAAAATGCTTGGAAATCACTGGTAACGCTTTTTCTGGTCTAAATTTGCAAACTGTCATCTAACAAATCCCACTGCCATTGCACTCTGTGAGACCAAGATCTCTGACAAGGTCGTTTAGTGGGTACTGGGAGAGCAGAACTGTGTGGCACTGGGCCAATAGATGACGAAAGATCTGGATACATGATAAAAGGCGCATTTTTGCCTGCTTAACGTTTGAAAGGGTTTTTCACCATACAAAAGAAGCAATTGTTTGCCTGTCAGTTGATTCTCTCTAAATTCGTGAGATTGCGAAATTCATAGCTCTATTTTCTCCTCTCTACCATTCTGTCAAAAAAACAAAATTAAAACATAAATATAAATAAACAAATACTTTTCACTTAGTGTTATTAGAAATGTTAACAAAAAAGGCCAAGGTTTGTCTTGATCTCCGACTGGCATGCCGAATTATGCCTTGTATGCCTCACACAATTTGGCAGATCTCTTTACAGAGTACTTTTTCGCTCTTGTCTTGATAAATTCGCCGCAGAAATAGCAAAATGCGTCTGTCAGATGCTTCCAACCTCTTGATGCCATGTGTGACGAATGTTTCTATCAATAACGATTGACGATGGCTGCACTATGACGACTAGTGTTAAACCGATCTGTTGAGTAGATATTCTTTGTATTTATACAATCATTTACGTTTCCAAAAAGTTCTTAAAATTCTTCAAACATATAAAAATTCACGAAACTTCTAGAATGCTCTATAGTTGAATTTTCCCCTAATTAGTGCCTGAATCTATGTGGAATGTAAGAGAAGTGCCATTGGTGTTTAGGTTGCAAAAACAACAACAAAATATAAGGAAAATAATAGTTATTATTACTGTATTACTGTTTCTATAACTTTTTAAATACAGTATATCATGCTTATACCGTAACTAAAACAAAACATAACCCTTGAAACTTTTGATATTTTTACTATTTGTATCAAGATAATGTTATTTACCATAAATGGGCTAATTTAAAAATTCAATGACCAAGCCACAAAATAAAAGTTCTGGGTTAAAATTGACTTTTTTTTTTATTTAATACCCACAAACAATTGGGAAATAACACTTTTAACCTAAGGGCAAGAAAAAAGTGAAATTTTGTTACAGTGTTATTAATCCGTTCCAATTGAAATTATTAGGAATTTGTTTGGTATTGCTTACGGTATGAGGTGACTCGTCGTCTTGATGAAATATAACATAGAGGGGTTGTCGGACTTTATCTTGTCAGCACAAAATTGAAAATTCTTTTTTTTGTTCAAATTTTGAATTCCATTTTTTGTGTTTTGACGAAAAGGGCTTAAATCTCTCCTTCTTTCTCTCTCCCTCTGTCTCTCTTAGGCTCGGATATTAATGAGAGGGAGGAAATATTTGGTTCTTTCATAACTACGGGGATCAATGTCAAAATAAATATTTGCCTTTGATCTTATGTTTTGTGCCATGTAACTGAAAAAGTCATTAAACATACCTAAAATTAACTCTTTTTCTTCCTGTTTAACAATGAAATAGAAATGTTCCAACTTATAATACGGATCCCTGTTTGATATAGTTTCTGGTGGCAACCTAAGGTGACATTTAAAAGTCAAGGTTTCAGGAAGTTGTATTGATTTTGAGAGCTGTTTTTTCTTAAGCATTTACTTCATTCCATATTATATCTTCTTAAAACTATAGCGGTTCACTTCCCTTTTATATCTTAGATCATCAGCCTAAGGGTATCTAGATAGCCTCAAAGGTAAGAGCAAACCAAAACTACTAATGAAGGCCAGATCGTTTTAAGGAATTTATTGATTAATTCAAGGTAAAGTAATCAAATGTGGAAGGTAGAAAAACTACTTACATCCAAACTGCCGGTAGACGCGTATCAAAGTTTGTTTTTCAAATATTACTGAAATAAAAAATAAATATTATTAAAATAATTAAGAGTATAGATACAAACAATTTTTGGATTAATTAGCCAAATCACAGATTTCATAATAATGCTTATGTTCCAAATTATATTATTCATTTAGTAACCTAATTACTTAACATGTTTGTTAAAATGCTCAATTAAGGTGATGGTTATACAATCTCATTAAGGGACTTAGTGAAAGTTACAGGAAAGGCAGGAAAAGTACGGAGTGTTGGAATCAACATCAATTACATGTACGAGAATATAGTGAACAAAGTTCCTAATTTTGGCATGTTTGTATGTACTACACTGATTGATTAAATGAGGAAGTACTAAAGTAAATATGCATCATAACTATAATGTTTTGCAGAAAACTTTTAGAAAATACACAAATACAGTATATCCGATGCGTTCTATGAGTAAACTCATGGCACGGGAGTAGGGAGAAGTTGTGAAGCTGAGGCAATTAATTGCGAAAAGAACACTTTTATAAAGTAAATTGCACCCACTAAACATCTTCTGCATTTGACATTCTCCCCTCATTAAAATTGGGCATCACGGAACGTTATAAACACGAACATAAAGGAAAACTAGGACAAGATGTGCTCTCAATCTGCGGAACATCTGTAACAGAAAACGCACCACATTTGGAAATGAGCCCCAAATAAAGTAATGAAAAAAGTAACGAAGAAGAAAATGGGTAATAGACCAAACTGAACATTTGAACAAAGGATCAGCGAAATAAGCATTGAGCAAGATCAGACTAACACAAGAGAGCAGACGGCCTGAGAATATGAAACGGGAAAATGTACGTTGAGGAAGCAAGCCTATTACCCCCAAAATAAATCACTATATCCTCCAGTGAACAAAAGCAGTAAATTTAAATTATTTAAATGGTTAACTACAAAAAATGACGTAGAATAAAATAATAATAGACGCAAATATACGGGGGGAAAATGAAAGTAAATAAAACAAGAAATCACTAAACACATCCGGAACAGCCATGATAAAAACACTTCTATGTACAATCAATAGGAAATAATAAGTAAAAATAAGCTCAGCATAAAGCACAAAAATAAGAGAATAGTCAAACAAATTGGTTAAAACTACTTTAAATGACTGAAGAAAGCGTAAAAATATACAAAATATCATGAAAGCAGATACCCACTTGTCCATCTAGCAATCTTTTATATTCTTCAAATTTATCTTCTCTTTGCTCCGCTCCCTCGAATTATAAACTGTAATTTTCTACCCCTTACTTCTTTTAAATATGTGGTAAACAATGGATGTAGTTAACAGCCTAAAGAAAAGAAAACTGGTGTCACACCCTATTAAAGTGCTGAGGAATATATAACGTGAACCATTAAAAGTTATAAAACAGAGAAAATAGGGAAAACAATATTAAACACTATAAAAAAGGTGAAGAACTGAGTTGGGTTTAAACCTATATCGTCAGGGGTTCCTTGTTATCATAAACACGACGCTCATCGACTCAGCTAACCATCCTCAACCCCAAAAAGGTTTATTCAAGAAGCCCTTTGAATAACAAAGTGTAGGTTCTTATCCAGTGAGAGCAAATACAAGAAGTCCGTGCCCCCTCCTACTAGAAAACATTTGTTTTGTCTCTCAAGGGATAAAAACCTAAACTACGTGATTCAAAGGGCTTCTTAAATGAACCTTCTTGAGAGCATTTTGTTACTAAATAGTTTATGTCTCCTGATTCCACCACCATTTGTGTTTCTAGCCTTCTGTTTTGGTTTGCTAGGCATTGTTTCGCTTATTTTACCTATATATATATATATATATATATATATATATATATATATATATATATATATATATATATATATATATGTATATATATATATATATATATATATATATATATATATATATATATATATATATATATATATATATATATATATAACTGTGTATTATGCTTTATTGCAGGTCAAATATTTTGCTCATATTTTGAATAGTAAACATTATAGAAATTTGGTCCACTCAAATATTTTAGGTAGGTACGTACGCAGTTAAAATTTCAATCGTATTGATAAGATATATACAAAGTTATGTTGAGTTATGTATTTTGATGTGCTTTCAACTGTGTCAGGCTTTATTGCAGATGTACGGAAATGCCAATTTAAGGTAATGAAAAATATATTATCGTTATATTACCATTTTATTTTAATAATGAAACACGCTACCGAAGAATAGCACCAAAAGATATGAAACAAACACAATTAACTTGTTGGTGGTGTACTTTATTTGTCTACGTAACTTCCTTGCTTAGAAATTACCTCAAACATTTTTTTGTTCACAGAAACTGTTAGCTGACTATTCTGGGAAGATGTTATGGTACCAGCAACTGTTTTAATCTTTTATTACAGGGCATCCTTCGATGAAAACTGGATACCTCCTTAATACACTTTCCTCTTCATGATCAACCAGAACTTTTCGATAGGGTTTAGGTCAGGAGAACAAGGAGGCCAGGTCATAACTGATTGGCCTGTGATTCCCAAATTTTCGAAGTACAAAATTGTAGCCTTGGTTGAATGAGAAGGAGCATTATCATGCATAAATATCAATCGCCGTCGACGTGAGACGGGGCAGACCATATAACCATGCTGCAAAATGATCCTCCAAAAACGCGATGTAGGAGTTTCCGGTGAGTTTGACACCTTCTTGAACTCGAAAAAGCCTGAAAAGTGCATTTCCTATGATTCCCGCCCAAAACATGACACCACCGCATCCTTGTTGACGCAGAACGTGATGCGGACGAGAGGTTCCAAGAGGTACCTAAACTGTAGCCCATCCGTCGGTACCATCCAGAGTAGCTCTGGCCTCATCCGTGAAGAGGACATCTTGAAAATTGATCTTCATGTAATTCCGTACCCAATCAATACGCTCTTCTTTGTGATTCTTGCTCATGATGGGTCTAGGGATGTATTTAACACTTCTGTTTATCTCTTTAAGGATCCAACACCGGGTGCTTCTAGACAAAGGAGCAACTCCAGCACTTTCAAATATGACAACACTTGTGCTAGCGAGGTCTTTTCTTACTTCTATACCGATTTTTCGGATGTCACGCTGGGATACACTTCTTCTCGTACCTTTATTTTGCCTTGGTTTGGTATGTGAGAGTATGCAGGTGAGGGGATAGAAAGGGTGTGTGGATAGACAGCGGAAAGTAGACCAGTAGGGAAAAGAGAAAGAAGTGTGGTAGGGTTCAAAGTGATGCTAGAGCCTGGTGATCAGGCCTATCGCTTTCAAATAATTATGTTTTGTAGTTCCTTTGTTGTTTATTATTTTGTTTATACATATATATAATATATATATATATATATATATATATATATATATATATATATATACATGTATATAAAATATATATAATTTGGCGTTCAAGCCATTTGTCTTAATATTAGCTAATGTATTTGGTTATGCTGTGCGCGTTTGCTGTTGTTTTGGTAAATCGTTAATTATAACTTACTATGTTTGTTTTAGTGTCTTTGTTTTTTCGTAAATTTGTATTGTGTGTAGTTTGTGTATTTTGTTACTTGTTTGTAGTCTTAATTGGTGTGTTTCATCTTCTTGTGTAGTCTTCCTTCTTCGGTAGTTTGTCTTAATCGATGGGTTTTGTCGATATCGGGGAATTTTTATCAAAATCAGTTTGGTTTCTTGGTTTGGTTAATTCTTCTTGGTTTGGGGCAAAAACAACTCATCTTGCGTAGAAAAGCACTTCTAATCCGCCAGCTAAAATCGCGGCGGTGCTTGTAAATCTGGCGCGACATACAGCTCTTCTATTCTGGTCAATCATTTATACGATTTCATCGTCCAACTCTCGATTGACCTTTTCCAGCATATTCCTTGTCCGTTCTTCGATGGCAACGTTAATGGGGGTTCTCCCGCCTCCCGATGCAGGTCTTCCTGTGATCTTCTTTCCCTTCTGCGTGTACCTGTAATTAGGTACGCGCATTTGTTCTGCACCACTTGTAGTCTCCTCTTTTGTATCTTTGAGACACACGAGAGGGCGGAAGCGGGGTATAGCAACTTCGATCTTACTAGTGCAGTATAGCTCTTCTTTTTGTTGCTTTGACGAAGATTTCTGAAATTATGCAGAGTCTTGACTTCAGCAGTGGCCTAGGTGATTCGTTCTTGGACGTGCTTTGTGTATCCGGTTGAGGTGATCTTCATGCCAAGTACATTGCATTCATTGGTGTAGGGATATCGTCTATCCCCCACCCTGATGTCATCAAGTAGTCTCCTGCCTATGGGGACTACTTTGAACTTATCCTGGTTGGTGCGGATTTTCCACCAGGCCTTGTAGGTGTTAAGGTTTTCAATTTCTGCTGCTGTCATTCGAGCTTGGCAAGGCGCATTCCTACATGGACAAGTGATTATCTCGGTTAAATCATCGGCGAATTGAAAGTTGAGGCAAGTATGGTTTACAGGGACTGGGACATCGGCGGTGTAAATCAAGTAGAGAGTGGGGGACAGCCCCCCCCCCCCTGTGGGAGGCCCTCATTGAGCGGAAACTTTGGCCCGTCCGTGCACCCGAAACTGATGTACGCCGCTCTCTCCATGACATAGTCACAGAGAGTTCTTTCTAAGTTTTCACTTAGTCCCAGTCGTAAGATCTTGTACTGCATTCCCCGTTGCCACACCTTATTGAATGCCTTTGATACATCCCGACAAACAATGTCCACGTAACTCTTTTCCCGTTTTGAATGGGCTAGCTTTTCCGTGATGACGTTAATCGCCATCTCCGTACTTCGCTTACTCCTAAACCCGAATTGGTGTGGGTTATAGAGCAAGTTTTCCTCCAGGTGAGACACCAGTCTTTTGTTGAGGATCTTTTCGAGTAGCTTCCCGCCAAATTCCAGAAGTGAAATTGGCCGGTAGCTCTCCTTCAACTTTGGGTTCTTTCCGTGCTTAGACAAGAAAATCATCTTCGCCGTTTTATAATCGTCCGGAAAGTATCCCGGTGTTTTCTACATACACATTCAATATTCTTGTGAGTCATCCAAGATCTTGGGCTAATTCTCCAACAGATGAGCCTTCTGCGAGACCTGCAACAATCCGCGTCTTCTCTGTAGCTGTCAGACGTCGTTTCAGGGGCATTTCCGTACACCTGCAATAAAGTGTGACACAGTTGAAGGCACATCAAAATACATAACTCAACATGAATTTGTCTATATCTTATCAATACCATTTAAATGTTAACTATGTACGTACCTACCTAAGAAATTTCAGGGGAACAAGTTTCACGTTTGTACATGTTTAATATTCAAAATTTCAGCCCAATATTTAATTTGACCTGCAATAAATTTTGATATACAGTAATATCATTTTTATATAACATATATTTATTCATCAAAGAAGTTTCCATCAGGAATAACAATGCCCCCACATTATTTAAATAAACAGTGACTACCTTTCTTAAAAAATAATCCCTTTTTGTGGAAATATGTTTTAGGAAGTAACTTTTGGGAAAGTCATAATATGAAAGAGAATTAAGTAACTTAGGGAGTTCAGACATCTGGCCTAGAAAGCAGTGCATACGTGCTATGAACAGAGCTAATAGTGTATTGTGGTTTATTATGGCAAGTGTAAGTAATGGGAATGTTGATGTCATTCCGAAACTGTACCTTTTATTAGTTACTCTTCAAATTGAATATGCGGTGCTATTTTGGTTATTATATCATAGGATGGTTATTTGTTTGCTTGAGTCTGCTCATAAAAGGATGACTAAGATGATTCATGGGTAGAGGAGCTTACCTCATTTCTAACATGGTTAGAAATGAGAAGAGTTTAAGGTGACTTGGGTAAAAGGCTATAATACTGGAGACATTGTTAAGGTTTTTATTTTTTGTAAACAGGATAGTACACATAACAATGGGTTTAAGCTGTACAGGTTTGGGCTTATGAAACGGATTTTTAGATATTGGTTTACAAATCGAGTGGTAGATTAATTGGATGAGCTCACTAGTTAGGTGATAGAAGCGTCCTCTCTTCGGCGTTTTAAAAGTAAAATGGATTCATTTATGAATAATGATGCTAGGTGGAAGTCCCACCTAGCATCCCAAAATAGTTATTCTTCACCTTCTATATTCATCAGAACTTCTACTTTGTATCAACTAAATGCAAAGTATATGAACATAGGAAAAAGAGACTGGGAGATGAGAACAGTAGATGCTTAGCATAGGCTTTTGATTACCCTTTTCCATTCTCTTTTTCTTATGTTCATATACTTTGCATTTAGTTGATACAAAATAGAAGTTACGATGAATATGGAAGGTGAAGAATAGCTACCCAACCTAACTTCGTATTTTATTTGGATTTATAGAGGCATATGTTATCCTGCCTTGTCTTAAAGATAGAGTAAATTCCATTCGGTTTACTTTCGCATCCTGTTTTTTTCAAGACTTTCATCTAAACATTGGAATTATTGAACATGTAGTTTTTAAGTAATTACCATTGTTAAAGACTTTATAATGAATAACTCTTTTCACAATTTTTGAAAGATTGAATATACGCATGGTATTGCTTCCGTAACAGACGATGCAAAAGAGAGTCTCCTATGAGGTGATTAAAAGAGAACCAACGCTAAATAACAACACAAATGACACCATTATAGTCTGTATATGCGAAAGCATAATCTACATTTCTAAAGCTTCCAGTATCGAGTGATGGAATTAATTCAAGCACTCGGGGAATAAATCGTACAAGGACAGACTGAGGCGTGTTAATTTACTTCACCTGAAAGTTCGGCAACCACGAGTTCTACTTATTGAATTCCTTTTGATGTATAACGGTTTCACTAATATAATTTTTAATGCATATTTGAGCTAGATAACCGAGCGGCTACTAGAAATACCATTTAAACTTTCGTAAAAAAAGAGATAATTTGGAATAAGAATGGCGCATTCGTTTTAGGCTATAAAATCCAGTAATACTTCTTCGTATCGTTACAATTTTTGTCCTTTGAGTAATATTCCGATGGCTCAGATGGTCTATCATCATGTATAGAGTCACACAAAGTCAATACTTCAACTCAATTATGCGACTAAAGAATTATTGCTTAAGGACACATTTGTTATGCCATATTCGTCTGTAGGCATAAATTCCTTGAGAGCTCTTTAAACTCTTTTTCCCTCCCAATTTATTTACGGTTGAAGAAGAAAGAGAAAGCAAATTAAATTTCTTAGAGATCCTAATATCGAAAATAGTCAGTATAAACTTATTTTTACATTATACAGGAAATCCATTCACTACAATAGATATAAACATGCATTTTCGAATCATTATTTACCCGTTAAGAAAGGTGTTATCATGGGTATGTATGTACAGACACATCGTGTAAGCGATCCGACATTTAGTGTTGAAGAATTTATATACATTAATATGTAGTCTTTCGCAAAATAGAGTACAAAGTTTATTTTATATAGGAGGTCTTATTTAAAGCTATAAGATTTAGTATGGTAGTAATAGCAGTAATAACTCGTATGTTAAACTTCTCAAATGTCCTGTTAAATTTTCAGATACTTCTAGTATACATACCAAATAAAATTCAACTAGTGCCTTTTTGCTCCAATGAAGTCTCAGTTTTCCTTAGGCATAAAAATAACTAAATCCGTATTCAAATTAGATTTTGCATATAAAATGCCCGCTGCGGACTCTCCCCCCAAATACATAGGTGAAAGATTTGAATTTAATATAAAAAGTAAAGAACACAAATATGACCTTTATGAAACATCGAGATAAGAGGAACATGAAATTAATTTAAAAAATTCTAAACTTAATATTAATATTAGAGATGTTTAAATAAAGTAAATAGTAGAATCTTTGTATATTTTGTAAGAGATCTTTTAACCTATATTGGTTTAAACAAGACCAAAATATTCGACCTGTTCCTACCCAGCGGCTAAATATTTCTTCTTTGCAAACCTCCTTATTTCACAAACGTCGCCTTAAAAGGCATATGTTTAGCATTGTTTCATTTTTTGAAGAAGATAAGTTAATGCTTATTGAAATTCTACGTCGTTATCTTTTTACTTTATGCGAATGAAGTTTGCGAATAAGAAATATTCACTGGTTAACACTGTAAGTTGATATATATATATATATATATATATATATATATTAACTTTGAAAAGAGAGAGAGAGAGAGATAGTCGGACAGAGAGAGAGGGAGAGAAAGGGGGTATTATATTGTGTGTAACACATATTGCTCGACAAAATATATAACATAACCTTTTGAAATCACAGTAACCGAGCACTTTTCCAACTCATCTCTTTGAATGGACCGTAAGGTCTCCTAGGGTACCTTATTTCCTTGTTGTTACTTCTCTCTCTATTGGCTTCGTTATGAATAAAAGTGCGAGTTTGGTCTCGTGCTAATCTTCAGTTTACAATTCTCATTCTTCTGACTGTAACCCGTGTTTTGTTCTTATGAAGGGATCTTATTTTATGTTCTTCCTTCTGCCTATTATTCTTAAATTTTTCGTTTAATTATTTATTTCTTTGATGTTAACTCCCTTTGATAATGTGGTTATTAATCAGTCTCCGGGTATTGCGTTAAAATTATTAAAGGCTCTGCCTCTTTAACATTGGAACATGTTTATTCTCAATGGGGAGCACATCACTGCTTTCTTTGGTGTGAAGTAAATATCTCGAATAAATTTTTTCTAGTCTCTTACTCTCTTATTGTCAAATTATGTTATATTTTTTCAGTAACTCGTGTGTAGTTAGATCTTATTCATTAGATAGTTCAAGCTCTAATTCTGTTACATAGTAAAATGCAACTACACCAAACACGCTATACAATCAAATTTCCACTCAAAATATCGCGTCAAAGATAAGGTTTGGAGAAGACAATAATGTTCAAGAGACAAGGAACTAACAAAAACTTATCAAACAACAATAATCCTCAAAGTCTCGCAATTATGAAGGACTTATCTGCCCCAAGGAACCACAAATCTTTCTATTAAGAATAAAGGGAAAGCTCATTTTGCATATTTCTATAATTAAGGTTGAATAGATAGGGATGCATCTGGTAAAAGTTATGAAATATAACTACAAAAATGAGACTAAATCATATATACACCCACAGAAAAGGTATTTTAACATCCAAATTATGTCAAGATGCGAGAATCTTATTGTAAAATTGGATATAAATAAATATGCACATACATATTTGTTTCTGTAAAATTGTGAATAACCTTAAGTCATAAAGAATAAATGTTGGAACTCTTCTCTCTTATTATTATACATATTGTTCAAAAAACTCTCAGAATAGAGCATCATAAAGCATATTATGAAATGGAGCAAAATATCCTTATCATAATACATAAATGCCTAAGTTGATGGAACAGAAAATTACCTATATTTGGCAATTATGTATTGTTATATTTAGAAAATTATAACAGATGGTGCGGTTAGTTGAGAACACAGAATGATACCGCCCACTTCCTATAGCACTTTGGGGAACGCCTTAGTCACCGCCAGGAAAGATCCAGTTTCAGTCACCCGTTTATAGCAGACCTAAAAGAGTGCATTGGAAACAGTAACCTTATACTTTATATCTCTCGCTGTTTAAAGAGAAAACGTGGAAATAAACATAATTGCTTTAGGTATCTATACTAAAGACTTTTTTACAAATTGTAAAAATTAACAGATGATTTAGTTAGTAGAGAGCTCAGAATGGTACCGTCCGCTTTCTATAGCACCCTGAGGGACGACCAAGTCACCACCAGGGGAGATCAAGTTTCAGTCATCCGTTTTAAGCGGACCCAAAAAGTCCATTCGAAACGGCAAAAGTTTTTTTACAAGATACATCATTAGTGCTAGGATTAGATGTGGTTTATTGCAACAATTTTGGGGGGGATTTTTCTCTTTGTTGGTAAGGAGATTCATCGTTAACATGTTAACGAATCGGAAACGTAGAGAATGATCTAAATCAAATTGGCTGTGTGCTGAATCTGGATTTGATCGAGAAAAACGCCTGTTTAGTGAAGATAAGGCAAATAATTTTCCATTTGTAATGAGGAAAATATATATTGAATACATGAAACAAGCAAGATTTTGCCTCAATGCAACTCCGTAGTATTGATCACATTTCACCCTTAATACTTTTAGGAAATAGTCTAAACATCGAAATGATTAATTATAGACTCCTCAATAAATGTAATTTCCTGATTTTATGAATGATTATTAAACAGCTAATAAAATGGAAAACCTCTATCTAACAAACGAATATAATCTTCATCGTCTATTCAATAAATGAAAGTGAAGAAAAAGAGGAATCCTTTCGACAAAACATTTAACGGAATTTAAATACAAATGTAGAAGAAAAATGTTAAAATTAGATTAACTTGACAATGCCTTAAGTATTTAATAGATAAACTAATAAACATGGTAGAATATATGTACCATTTCTAACTTTTGTTTCCCTTATTAGATAAATTTAAGGGCGATTAAACGAACAAAAGCACAGCGCAAAATAGGAAAACCTTGGTTAATTGTGTTTACGAATTTAACTTAACAGCATGTAAAATTAAAGGAGGGGAATTAATTTGAAATTATATAATTATTCCCATGTAAAAAGTGGAAGAAGCTAATTGAGGAATTAATTCTGCAAATGATACAATAATATCTTTTTTCGTTCAATGTCGAAATAAAAGAGTGAATGAACTAGTAATTCAGAATGAAAATTAATTCTGAAATTTAATTGCAAAATTTCTCCCTTAAATATACTCATGAAACAATTTACCTATTTGTGACAACCGCACCTGCTTTTTCTGATGGAAGAAATTCTCTTCATTTAGACCTTTCATTGACGAGCAATGAATGGGTTAGCGATAAGACCGAAAAATACCTAGACAGAGATATCGAGTTAAAAGTTAATTGGAAATATGTAACTTTAAATTTAAATAGTAGGTGATGCTTACAGAGTATGAGGTCTTCTTAGTGTTTGGGCAGTAAACGAGAGTGCATAACGCCGTCGACGAGTATGTGAGCCGTGATAGAAATTTAAATCAACTAAAGATTTTATGATTAATTGCTTGTGTGACGGTTGGATCTTTGCATTGTTTAACCCAATTCCTGCAGCCTAACCTTAATTAGGTAGGTTATGAGAAGCGACTAATTCCAAAATCTGAAGTTTACTTAACTTTTGCCTAGTCTTATTTAGTTGTCAATGACGTCAAGCTCACTCAAAGATCGCCCAATATATAGTAGATGGCATCCTTTAGTAGCCCCTAGTACTTTATTATATTAGTAGAGAAAGTAAGTAAATAACCTTTTTTTCTTCATATATTAAGAATCATTGAGAACTAGTTCAGTGGATTTGATAAAAATAAAAATGGATTAAATATAGAAATCGTTTGATTCCAAGATTTTATTTATGGAATTTTCGTAAATTCTATTTAATATAGTTCGTTATATTGCCAACTTGAAGAGACATTCGTCCTACCCTTGCGTTAGTGAAAAATATTTATCTGAAAAGAATGATCTCTTAAACAAGTTAAATTGATACTACATATTTCTCTACAAATAAATTAAAAATTCATAAATAATTACGAACCAGCACAAATTTTAAAATCCAATTGAGACTAGTTAAAGAAAGAAGGCAAAGCCTGAAAGTTAGAGGTAAAGGACATGTAAAAGAATGAAAGAATGTGGTGAAAAGATCATATTTACAAATCATTTTTTTTGTAAGGTCATTTTAGTATGTATCGATACTATTCTTAAACATATTTGTTGTTGTGCTTTCGAGTGTGCTCAAGGGCAAGTTATTCGAAATTTATGTTAATATATAATAAAATAATTTTATCCTTTCTTTGTGTTAATTATTTTGATCAATAACATAAAACATTATTTTTTAGGCCACTTAATTATCAAGCTCAAATAGTAATTCATAACTTATATTATTGAATCAATTTAGTAGATAAAAGAGAAATAAGTTTTCCACGCATATACTGATCTTCAAGCAAAAGTAATTTGAGCTGCCTCAGTCTTTCTTCGTGCAATATATTTCTAAGTTTAGCAAACAATTGTTTTGCTCGATGTTAGACGCTATTAAAAACCACAATGTGCTTTCTTATATATGCAGACAATATTATTTGCTCCTCATCCTCCAAATTAGCTCTCACACTTTCTTTAAATATGAGAGAATAATATGCTCTTTTTAAATGCACAATGTATACCAATGTATACTAGAAACGTGTTTGCTTTTTGTGGTGATACAGTACAATATTTTGATTTTTTTTCTCAGTCGAAGTTAAGGCATCTCAATCAATTTCCAATGGTGATACCAGTTAAAATTTCAGTACTGATATTGTTATCTCTTGTAAGATAATCATTGCTTATTTGCAATACCGAACACTTCTCAAACTACCAAACTTTGCCTTACTTCCTAGTTTCGTGTTATCAGGAAACTTTGAAATTTTATAAGATTCCATTGTCTGTTTTACCCAACGTTGAAGAGAAAGATTCTCTACATTATTGATGGTTTAAATTTTTTAGACAATCGGTAACGTTGCCTTATGTAGGAAATTAGACATTTCCTAGGAATTTTTAACGTTAAATAATACTTCAGAATTTAAGTGGGAGAGATAAGATCACAATTAAAATATGAAGGTTCTCGATGAGATATTACCTACAACTCGTGAACATTTTTAGGAATATTTACATTGAATAAATTTATGTTGTGATCGTTAAAGAGTTTGGCCGTGTATATTCTCAATTCTCTTCATTTATCAATATTAAGTCTAAGATATCCTGGTGGCGTGTCGGTGCGTCTATATTTTGATCCAGTAAATTATCCCGTATCAAATTTGGAAGTGGATTTCTTACATTCTGCGCCACTAAATATGTAGAATCAAACGTTGTGCAAATTGAAGACACTGAATATACATATGTATCCATTACCTTTTGTTAAATTTAGGCTAATCTTGTTTTAAAAAGAATATTATAGTCAAGAATTTCATGTCGTTTTAATAAAACTTACAAAATTCTTCTAAGAGTTACTTAAATCGTTTTTAATTTCCATCGCAAGATACGAGTATTTAATGAAAACAAAAGTAATGTTGAGACGCATTTTTAAGATAGAAAAAATGCTATTTTTGCCATGTCGAAATGCCTTTGGGAAAAATATAACGTGTTAATATGGATTTATCTTCAATGGCTCAAAATGCCATTGAACTATTTCAGGAGAAAATTGTTTAGGGCAGATGAGACTTAGGTGCTTTAATGCAATATTCTATGCAAAAATTCACTTACTCTCCAAAAGAACTCGTTCCTATTCACAAGCGTATGCTTAAACAGTAGAATGCTATAGTTACCTTTTATCGAGATCTGAAAAGAGTTGTTAAATGATGGGTACACAATTATAAGAAAACAATTACTGCAGGTTTGGAATAAGCAAGTCCTTACTTGTCCAATCCAAAGGATGTACTCCTCTTTCATGACAATTCAAGGACACAATTGGTACGAAGGGAGAGCATTGTCTATAACGATAGAAATTACTTTGCTGAATAAATACAGGGTGTTCACAAAGTCTGGGTACATTGGAATTTTAATATTTTATTTATTTATGTTATTTTTCCTCCCCAGATCGAATGATGGCTCTGTCTAAAGAAGAAAGAATCGAGTTGGTACTCTTAATTGGACAAGAAGGATGGTCTTATCGCAAAATCGCCGATAAATATAACCTTCGACACCCTGATTGGCAACCTATTTATTTTACTGCCGTCGGGAAATTGGTCACGGAGTTTAAAGAAACAGGCAGTGTCTTGGACAAACCCCGTTCCGGGCGACCAAAGACTTCAGACAAAACGAAAGAGGTTGTCATGGCCAAGATTGCTGCTAGCCCAAAGAAATCACTTCGTCGGACATCCATGGAGTTAGGTGTTCCAAGGTCAACTATCCACAAAATCCTGGTAGAGTAGAAGTTCCATCCGTACAAATTACAGATATTGCATCACTTAAATGAAGACGACCCCGATATACGAATGCAGATGTGCGAATGGTTTTCAGATAAATTGGATGAAAATATCAATTTTACTAAAGCCCTTTTGTTATTCAGTGATGAAGCTTTTTTTATCCTAATGGTGAAGTCAACAGACAGAATCTTCGATACTGGTCTCAAGACAATCCACATTGGATGCATCCATCCAAACAGCAAGGCTGCTAAAAGGTGATGGTGTGGTGTGGTTTGTGGAAAGCTCATGTGCTAGGACCTATCTTCTTTGATAAACATGTATCCAGTGAGACTTATCTGAACATGTTGAGAGACAAATTAATGCCTCAAATTGAGCGCCTAGGCGAGGGACTTCGGGACTGGTTTCAGCAGGATGGATCCCCTGCCCATTTTGCTACAAATGTTAGAGATTGGCTGAATGGCACTTTTCCTTACTGGATTGGAAGAAGAGGTCATGTGGAGTGGTTCCATCTTTCACCAGACCTTTCTTCCCTTGATTTCTTTTTCTGGGGTATGTTAAAAGAGAAAGTTTACTCAATCAAGATTGCAAATCTAAACCACTTGAGAGAACGCATTATCAGTCAGTGTGCTGAAATCGACGGCAATGTACACCTTTTCAATCGAGTTCACAAGAATTTAGCAAGGCGCATCGAATTATGCATTGCAAATAATGGAAATCATATTGAAAATATAATTTCTTAACATTATAATTAAATAATATTGTTTTGTTCAAAGGTATGCATTTATCTCCTATGTACTCAGACTTTGTGGACACCCTGTATATTTATTTTTATATTAAAAATGATTTTCCTCTCGTTTTTAATAATTCATAAATTTCCTAACTTAATAAATTTGGGAAGTAATATCAATTTGTTTGTCGAGAAATTAATGCCATCCTTTGAAAGGAAAGTAAATTCATTTTTAATATGCATAATAAATATTTATATAGATACGAAGTTTCCTTTATTCCTGATAATACTCTTTTATTGTTTAAACCAGCAGCGATAACAATCTTGAATAATTGATTCGGGTTTGATGAAATATATTTTTTTATATCCTTTTCCAACTCCTTCATATGAGAATATGATTTGACATTTAGGTGATATTTTAATGACTTAAATAAACAATAATTACATGATAAAAGGTTGGCTGAATATGGATTCTAGGAAGGAACTTATAAGCCTCTGATGTTTCATTTTCTTCGGTAAAACGTACTACAGGGAAGTTTCATTGCCACAAGGAAACTGCACACCCGTTTATCTAGGAGTAGCAATAGGTTTTTGATTATAATCGAACAATTGTTTTTTATGCCAACAGAGAACAAGCCGTATTCATACGTTGTGAACGTTGTCCATCAAACAGTACATGAGGTGCCAGAGTTGTGTGGAATTTTACAATGTTAATAAGATTAATATAAACTTTTTCGCGAACTGACTCTAAAGATTTTGCCATTATTAAATGTCCTAGCGAGGAATAAACGCCACAAAGGCAGTTAAAATCTTATTCTTCACAAGCAGACATTTCCACAGATATTCGATTTTTAAACTCTCAATGTCTATCACACTATATCTCACACAATATCTCTCTCGCACTTGAAATAACACTCAATCTCTTGCACTATTAGTCTCACTCAAAGACACACACTCTATCTCACAATATCTCGCGAGCATATTCACTTCTCCGTCTTTCTCTCTCTCTCTTTCTCGTACTCCTTTTCTCTTGCAATCTTTTTAGCACCAAACTCTCTCTCGAAAAAAGTCTCTTTTACACACAAACTATCTCGAACACTCTTTTTCTCTCTATCTCTCAGTCGGACGCAAATTCTCTTTCTCTTCTACTCACAAAATTTATACATTTCGCTCGCCTTCTCTTTTCGTACACAATATTTCGCTCAGGCACTCTTTCTGTTTCTGTCTAACTAACTGTCTCTCCCCTTCTATTCATATTTCTTTATTTCTCTCTCTCTATATATATACATATATATATATACATATTGTACACATTTTTACTGGTAAGTTTTATTTTCCAATATGTTCGCCTTATAAGTTTCTATTTTTGGCCCTGTGACTGCATAATATAAAATTCATCAAACTGCGCAAACTTTTTTTCCAATTCATGAGAAATTTCTAATTAGATTTACATTCCTTTGTTTTCTGCTTCGTTCCGAACAGCTGTCTCATAGGTTTTCTACACTCCTGTCAAAATATCCATCCAAGCATTATATAAAGGTCTTTCTACACTTCGCAATTCTATCCAGTTCAAGTCAACACCGTCTCTTCAATATCGCTTGCTGCTCTCGTAGAATAAACTTCTTTTCTTCTCTAAAAAGAACATTAATAGACAAGTTAATGCGTGATGACACTTTTCTTATGCAAAATTTTCAACAATTATTCTCGGAAGAATACCTGTATATATAACGTTCCCACTCTCTTTTATTTCCTTAAGCTTTTTTATCATTTGTGGCATCTTCCCTGAATTTATTCGGAACCTGTGCTAAAACATTATTAGTTTCTAACATCTTAATATAACTAGAGAACCAAAATCCTTGTTATCATAAATTTAATTTGGGACAAAATTTCTCCTCCTGTTATGTTAATTTTATGGCAGTTTGTTAAATATACTAATATTCTTAGTCTATAGTGTTCGAGTTTTCCATGGGAGGTACACCTTTGACATTAACACTTTGCAGCAAGGTTCCATGATACCTTATTACCGTTCGGTAACATAGGTCTTCTCCAGATTAAAGAAAACTCGTGGTTTAGTGCTGTCTTTGAAGGAAGACAGCGCAGATCGCATTTTCCAGTCGGAGCAGAGCATCTGACGTGGAATGGAACTTGCGAAAGACAAGTGGCTTTCGATGTCCAGTAAAAACGCTTATCTATCATTTACCAATTTTTCCAATAATATGCGCACGCAGAAGGTTAGAGAGATTTGTGAAATCCTGCCAGGGTAGACTGATCTCTCCCAGATTGCGAAAATAGAGCTCAGTAGCATTTTGCCAGGAGTCTGGAAAGATACCCTCCTCATCCTATTGAACAAATCTCACAAAAAGGCCTTGGCTTGCTCAGTTAGGAGTCTAAACATGGCATACGGGACATCGCCAGGACCAAGGACAGCGTCCGGTCAGTAAGTGACAGCGGAATGCCAATACCATAATGGAGACATGTCTTTAAGGGGTTTCCGCTTCTTGAGGTAAATTTCAGTCGATGGCTACAGTGATAATATGAGATACATTAAGTGCTGGTGGGGCAGTATCCTGGATATAAAATGCAAAGAAAGCGATCGTAAAAGACTCCTACATAAGCGTGAGGTACAAGATTGTGTTCCTATTCTCCTGGAGAGCTGGAGGGTGGTCTATCAAGATCTTGCTTCAACCCTTTTGACTTGCTTACACACCTATGCTAGAAGAGTCTTCCGGTTAAGTGAAAGCACGTATGCCCGCCATGAAGAGCGGCAGATGTGTTTCTAAACACACCAGAACCTGGCCCTAGCTCGAAAAAAATTCACTCGGTTGGCGCTTATATCACAGATAGCCACAACGCATTTGTCTCAGTGCCGTCTTACACTCGACTGATTACCAAGGAAGTGATCAGGGTAAAAAACATTCTCACGTTCTAGGAAGAGTAGTAAGGCTCACGGCGATAAGGTTGCCAAAAAAGAAAGCCACATCCTAATCTACCAAACCTAAACTCTTCGACTGGGACATAAAAGTCAGTCATTTTGTGAAATATGGACCAGCTCGCCCTCCCCAAATAACAACACCAAGATCTTTCATGCGGCAGCTGCTTATAAAATGATAATCGAAATAGGGGAAAGTGATCACTATCATGTAGGTCATCGACCATTTTCCACCAAAAATCAGATTATGCATATGGAGAGCGAGGAAATATATCAAAGTAGAAAATCTTTTTCTCAGATAGTAATGCGTAAACCCATCCACAATTAGGATACATATCTTGAGCTCATTGATAGGTTGGGGATGGTACTGCATACTTTGATAGATCTTTTATTTTAGATAAGGGGCTTTCTACCGTTTAAATCCCCAAACAGAAGAAAGTGCCTCGCCAACCGTCCTAGGATGTGGCGGAAATTTCACGCGTCGACGTCGGCTGACGGTGAAATTTACGTAGAAATTAAAGTATACCTCTTATCTAAGTGTATCTTCGGCGTCATTGCCTGAAAAGAGCTAATTATCGCAAATAGAATACGATAGACAACTTACAGAATGTAAATTGTGCATCCACCTTCCCGGCCGCCATCCGTTGGTGGTGGAATTGTGAAGCTCTTATACCCTCTAATGGTAGAAAGGGTGAAGCATTAACATTGTCTCCCGCAAAATGAGGGCTGAATGAGGACGGTAAGAGACGAGCCTCCTTACCGTCACCCATTTGGCTCGAAGTCCGCCGCAATTCCATTAAAGGAATATGACCTCTTTTTCGAGGTCTAGTTTGGCCGTGATGTGGCAGCCATGTTCGAAGAGAATTCTCTCACTAGAATGGGCGTAAGATTTTAGAAGCGAGAACTCCGTTTATTTTTGTCTGATTATCGTTCTGAAGTTACTGTCACTTTCGAGAACCTATCGCTGAAGGGGTAGCTCTTTATGCGAGCGGGTTCCACTTTTGGAGGATACACCGTCTTTTAGCCATCTAGTTCACCCTTGGGTTAAGGAGTAAGAGCTTAAATTTCTTTTGTTTTGTCCTCTTTATGCAAGGCTGCTTTAGGAACCCCAGAAGACGGCCCTAATCGTATCTTCATTAGAGGGACTCCTCTAATTCTAACGACTCAGTATAGGAACTTGCCCATTTAGCCTTACAGGAAACGGTATGGCTTGGGAGGGTGGAAGCCCTGAGTTTAGCAGAGGTTGGGTGTGAAACCTTTGAGCCACTAGATACACCAGGGGAAACCATGATGAGGATGGGGGGGGTATACCATCATAAGGGTTTCCGAATGAGAGCGGAAATGACGGTGCCCGTAGGTCTGGATGGGTTAGGAGCAGAAGTTGACGTTATTAAATTAAGGCATAATAGGTCATATGCAATGCTGTGTGCACTGGGACAAGTCTGTAGCATCTCGGAATGCTAACGATGTGCTGCATGAACAGCCATAATTTCCATCCCTAAGAGATATGCACCACGATGCTTCTAAGATGCAGGGTGAGGCTGTCTCCAATTGACACATTTTGGCATGCACGAAAAAGTTTTATCATGTACGGCCTTGGGGCAACTTAAATAGACTTCGGGTAAATCCGACTTTACACGATTACACGAGCGATTCATATGCCCAACGCCGTCGCAGTAGTAGCACATCGGCTGAAGTGGCACGAATGGCTTCATGCTGGAGCTATACTAATCTGCACGCACTAACTCAGAGAGTTTGTCATTGGCAAACTTGACTAAGAGTGTAGGGGTGGGTTTCAAATCCCCTCCTTGTTTTCTTATTACACATTCGACTTTAACCGCCATGTGATAAGCCAGTTCTTCAGTTATGTCTTCTAAATAGTACTCCATAAGTTTCCTCTCCTAAACCACTCCCCTTCCCGAAATTTATGGTAGAGTGCGGCATCATATTCACCGGCCTGAAAAACGTTAGGTAGTTTCTGAATGAGGTGACCGTACATAATCGAGGCTCCGCTCGGCGCATTTGCGACTTTATTATTTATAGCCCTCTTTCCCAAAAGAGCGATAGGGCCGGAAGGGCCAGTATTGGCCTGTTCGTCTGCCAAAACGGTAAAGACACGTGCGTTCCCAGAGTGAGAGGAACCCTTAGTCATCTTTAACTTTTCCTTTTTTTGGAGAGGAGATTGGAGAATGAACCCGCTTCTCTCTAGCTCCGGAAGCGGTCCCATGCTCGACAAACCGGCCTCAGCATGATCTTTCTCCAAGATAAAGAAGGGCTTGGCTGTCGCAAGGCCATTATTCGAGGGGGGAAGACCCTCCTCTCCTTGTAAATCATTGGATGCTGGAGACGCATGAGGAGAAGCTTGCACAGGGGTGGACTAAGGTGTGGTGTTTGCCACCAAGCGCAGATTCGCTCCCATGGAAATCCTGCCATCTGGGAGAAGATCACCGCAGGGGTTGCCTCCAAATTGAGCATTTCACCAAGGTTATATTGTTCTTAATCGACAAATCTTTAGACCTCAATTGGTGAAGATAGGAGGCACACACGCCGCTCTACTGTAAGTCTAAAATTCCTGCATGCCGAACAGAAGGGGATACGGCTCGAAAAGTTCCGCAATCCCTCACTTGCACATCTAATGGTATTGGCCCTAGTGAGCCACTCTCACAGGGAGCTGCCCCTTATGCAGTCCCCCCGTAAATAAACAGGGGTCTTACCGCTTTAACAGAGATGGTGTCTCGCAAGGGCTACTGTAAAGAAGTGTATGAGGGGAAACAACCGCTTCCGCAGATTTCGGAGAGGAATAAGCTTAATCTCCAAAGGGTTGGATAGTCGCCTGAGAAAGCACAAGGGCGGCACCTCTTTTTATGAGGTGGACGTGCCCGCAAGTGACTCTAAAGATGACATACGTCAATCCCATTTGCTATATGAAAATGTTGAGAAGGAAGTCCTTCCTCCTGTCTAAGGGGTATCTTGTTTTCCCGCATCCTCACCGACTCCTAGGAAGGGCGAGGCCTCCTTAAAGGTAGATTTCTATGTGCCTGATTTCGCCTACAATAAGCTTATAAAAAAATGCATGGAAGATATATACTATAACTAACTAATCCCTTTAGTAGTTAAGTGAAAAGTCTCCATCGGATAAGAAAATTCTAGAGTGTTATCACTTTTACATACTCAGACCACGGGTTCAAGCTAAGAAATTCCCACTATTTTAGGAATTTGATTCATAAAATATTTTAGGAAAATTTCTGATGTTTTAAGACGGATCACTTGGTACCCAAAATATAAGAGTACCATAAAACACGAAAAAACAGCGAACAAGTAGAAGAAAAAAGTAGTTATAAACTAAAGATATCGAAATAGTAAGAGTAATGGAGAAAGTATAAAAGATAAATAACCATATAGTTCCCTTAAAAAGTAAAATACAATTGCTTGATAATTTTTTCTAAGCTTGGTTTCTGTTTTGGAAACTTACTTACTTGACCCCTGACCTCTTTTCTGCGAATTTGGCGGCACCTATGAAGGCCACCTCGCTCATTGATTATTCTTATATTAAGATTTATTGGGATCTGAAGACAATTTCAAAGGATCAGTGGATCTTATTTAATGTTTTGGAAAAGGCTTACGAGGCAAGAACTTTAAAATTCCAAGAAGAAAAGGCAAACCTTACTTGCAAAGCTTGTCTTGCTTTACCTCGACTGGCCAATCTCCCTCTATCCATATTTTCCCTTTAAATTCCTTAATTGAACTCCCAAACTACTAACTCCCAACGAGGTACCCTCATGTACAGTTATATCGTTAATCTTTTGGCCAAATTATTTTTGGATTTTCAATTGTCAGTTGTTTTTCCAACCACCATTGTCAATTATTTCTACAGATCTATCATTAAACACTTATTCCATCCCTCTTACAGTTATGGTATGCTCTGAAGTGCTATTAATGGTGGAAAGCATTTATTAGACCACGAAATATGTCAAAGATCCCACGTCTTTTGCTGACATATTCCTTTTATTTCGATGCATCCCATAGACCCAACGTTTTTCGGGCAAACCTTCATCCTCATTACAATTATAATTAATTTAAATTCTTCCACTTTCATTAAATATATTTTTATTTGCTGCCTTTTCCTATTTATTTGTGTAGAATTTGTCTTTTCAATAAAAGAAAATTGTTGGCTCTGCAAGTATTCATGATTATGATTGAAAAGTTATTCTTGATTTTAGAATTTTGTAGACTTAGTTAATTTAGTAAAAGCAATTATAAAATTGGTAAAAATTTACTTAACTTTGCTTTAATAAAACTCCATTGATGTTATTAAAGGTAACACAAATTATGTTCCCACGAATAAAGTGAATTTATGAACTGACAAATTATTTCAAACTAATAATAAATTTATTCAAATCAAATGATAAAATAAATTATATCGCACATCTGAACAAAAAATTAGCCCCAAGGACCAATTTTCCTCACATACCTTTCATTTCTGTCCAAGTATAGCTGAGCTTTCCATCTCACTACTCACAATAATTTTAAATTAATTGTGGATTTTCCTTGAGCAAGTTCATTTCCTGCTAAATTTTTCTCTTAATTGGTTTACATTTGCAGGTGGGATAAGAGAAACCTTATTCTTTAAATCGGGTGATCTTAGAAACCATTTTATTAAAGAATTCAAGGGGTAACTATGCGATTGTTGAAAAATTCTGTCTAACCTTCTTTCAACAAACTCTGCTCTTATGCCTGAGCGCCATCTTGAATCGAGACGATTGTATTAAATCTATTCTAAGTGAGACCTACTCACTTTGAAAAGCTGGTTACAAGAAAAAAATTAAAGAAAAAACTAATCGACCCTTTGGTTAGTTTCAGTAATATCAATCCAGCTCTAACATTAGTGTACTTTAATATTTACTTTTTTATTTATTGAGAGATCAACGGCAAATAAAGACTCGTTTACAAAAGGGGAATTTTTTTTTTAATTACCATCATTTAAATTTGGGTTTTTCTTTTTGTGGGACATCCAATATTTCAAAATTTGGCATTAAAAATTTAATCCTCGATAGATTTAGCTCTTTTGGTCAATTAACGTTGCATGTTAAGTCGCTTTTAACTTTCCTGCAGCAAATGCTTATGTAACAAAATATAATTTAATTAAAATTTAGGAACGCTGAACATGCTCATAAATTGGTGTTATGGTCAATTTGGTTTACAGGATCAAATTCTCTAAAAGGTTCCTATTATGCACCAAAATTTATAGCTGCCTTTTTCATCCACTTTACCTCTCTAAATCATTACTTTAGGTATAACAAAGTAATGAAAGCGTAAAATAATTCAAATGCATTCGCAAAATCTTACGATTGGTTGCACAGAGAAAACTCCAAGAAGAAATATTTATAGAAAATAGAACAAGGCAAATGACTAAACTAGAGAGCATACAAACCAAGTCAATTATTCAATGGATATTTCGAGAAAAGCTTAAATTTCAAAGCTCTGACTTTTATTCTTCAGGCATTATAGCTGTCAAAATTGTATTTTTTGGTCATAGAAATACAATCACTCTTTAACCCAAATCGATACTTCCTAAAATATCATTGAAATGACCTTTTGCATCAGACCACTTCTCTTAAAGGTCACGTTCTGTGTTCCGGTATTCATTCCACCAATAAAACATAGTCGATTAATGGTGTTTTAAAATAATCTATATGTTTACCGTAATCTAAATGATTTTTGTTTAACTTAATAGATTCCTGTATATTTTTATTCATCTAATTTCTATAATAAACAAGTAGATTCTATAACTGTTACAATTATCTCAAAATCCAAGTTGACCCTTAGTTTATGTTTACCAAAGATTAACAATTACACTCCAATATGGCTAATATTAAAAGGAGGAGTTAAATTTTTAAAATGTTTAGAATACTAAGACGTTTCAGCGCCTTTGTATAAGTTATTACCATATTACTTTACTCTATTTTTATTCAACAGGCAAGAATATTTAGACACTAGGACCACGTTTTTTATTATTTTATGATACCATGGCTATATTTTAGATATATGTGTTCAATATGAAAATTAGATACCCACATTTACCTTCCTTTTTAAAAAACAAAAGGAAGTAAAGCACAAAACATTGCACACTGAATGCGTGAGCTTAAAAATCAAATACTTTACGCAAGCATAAACTACTCTCATAATTGTCTGTTGTGTGTATTGATTACATAGAACCTATGATGGAAAATGTCCACATGAAATTTTTTATTTTTTAATTATCATCTAACATAAATCATACTTTTTTCCCTGCATTTTCTCTAGACCTTTCACACTGAAAAATGAAGGAAGAAATTTTTCTTTGTAGGTTATGTACTATCCTTTGTTACGTTAGTTTTCAAGATCGAATTTAGACCTTTTATAGTCTTAAATGGCTAATTAAATATTATGAAGAGATAGCTTCTCTGAGAGATCATGAATTTAGTTTTGACAAATGGATAAAAATCGGAAATTCAATAATTGTATTTATTAATCCACTCACTTATCAGAGTGACAAGAGACTATAGATTCTTCATTATGACTAGTTTATTTTATTTTGATTCTCATGAATTGCACATATTTCTGTCAATTCCTTCCAGAAGCTATAAATAACACCTTAATGCAGAGACATTAAGATATAATAGCATTTCAAATACCATGGTGATATATATATATATATATATATATATATATATATATATTAGTAATTATTTAGTTGTGTATTGGTAAGATGTTAATAGCAGAATGCTTCAAATTTGCAAGCTGGACGGCAGACATTCCGGAAAGATCGTTCTTACGGCCTGTGCCTTATAGAATATTAAAGTTTTCTCATTCCAAATAACTAAAATTTAGTTAAAAATGAAAATAGTTCATAAGGAAATGTACTATAAAAAACATAGAACACATTTCTAGACAAATAAAAAAGAGTTATAAATTCCCCCCTCCCCTAAGGTGGTCTTAAGAATGGTCATTTTCTTCTTCTGCATAGCAACCAGTTATTTGTAAGTAGTTTTCAACATGTTTTAATATTGCATTCTATTTTTTCCTTAGTGTATAGTGTCATTGAAATTTATCAAGCTCAATATTTTATCTACGAAATTGGAAAGAGCACCCTTGATTAAAATAAGAAAGCGGAAAACTAATCTTTTGATTTTCCGTAAAATATATATTCTTTGTTAAAAATATTTTGTATATACCTTTTAATTTTGACTTACACGCAACATATAATTACTTTTTTCTCTCACCTCTCTATAATTAGAGTTTACGTCTGGGCAAGAATAGCTTCACAGAAACAAGCCTGGCACTTCAACATGTAGCGTTTCTTAGTAGCCACCATCAATTTATAGGCAAATAGCTGTAAGAGGTGCGTAAATTCCTTTCCCTCCAGCAGGAATTATGTAGAAGTGGTTCATCTTGACGCGATAGCCTTCACGAAGCAATATGATACCAAGTTGGTAAGGTGCAACTTTGTTTGTCACAATGAGAATGATAGAAGACGATTAACCGTAGCTAATTCAGCCACTTGAGGGAGACTGAAAAGTTAAATATTATACTGCCTTGAGCGATGATGCCATTCCAGTTCGCCGGAGAGCTCCATCGATAGAGGCAGGTGCTAGATTGCCAATAATAATGAGTTTTCAGCTTTAGGTTATGACCAGGATGAAGTTGATTTAAAAATTGCCCGGTAGTAGATTCTATTAATATTGGCCAAATGGAAGAAAGTGTGGAAGGAAATTCACGGGACGGAAAGACTGTTATCCGTGATACAGAATTAAGAATCTGAATGATTCAGTTGAAGAATTTACAAACGTATCTACCAAAGAGAGTTTGTATCATGCATTTAGTGAGTTAATTTTATTTTAGTTAGAGTACAAGTTTATGAATGTAGCGTTTACACGCATTTTTTAAAAAAAGGCACCGCGGAAGTCTTATATGGAAAAATTCATACCTAAACAAATATATTACTGTTCTCAGTCTAGAAAAGAGATGTTGTACCTTTTCAATCTATAGAATAGGTTTTACTGCCGCAACGAAATTTTCTAGAAAAACAGGGTTGATACACCCGAATGAAGAGTTCTTGGTCAGATTGGAAAGAGATAAATACTGCTCTGAGGAATTTTCTTACATGCTATGAAAAAAAAGAAAAAACATCAGACAGTGCAGGTCATGTGTTAAACAAACGCATCAGAAAATCTTAATATTATCGCATTTACGGAGAAATGGGCCAAAAATTCTAAAGAAAACTTTAATTTTATTGACATAGATTGTCTTAATGAGGCGGCGGAGAATGCAGTAAAAATGCTTTCAGCACTTGTAACTTCTTGCATCCAAAAATTAATGAGCCTACAGAGTAATAGAATATCCTAGACTCAAAGTTTATAAATAAATAGAAATTAGTTGAAAGTGTATACATTAGAGAACTACTTGGAAAGACCGAGCGTAAAATAGTTCGATTTAACCTAAATATTCTTTTAAATGTTCACAAGAATTTTCATCTCGTCCGAAGCTGTAAATCTTGTAAATTTTATTTTTACACTTCCGTTTAAAACTTTTAAGTTGGAATACTATTTAGCGGTTACGTTTTATTATTAATAGCGAAATAGTGCGCTAAAAATTTAAAAGTTCAGATAGCCCAAACCAGGTCCCTTGGCAAAATAATGTAATTATAAGGTACATATGTGAATATATTCGATTATGTGAAGAGTAGCAATCGATCCCTTAATTACCGTCGAATTGTTAAACCCAAATTAGAATAAGGCAAGAGAAACTATGAAAAGGAACTGATTTATATTTTTTAAATGCGAAATAAAGCAATTTTATAGATATGTAAATAATCTTAAGCCATTTATAGAGCGCATTGGGGCACCATCTTCCAAACCAGGCCTTTAAGATATAGATGAATACTGCGAATAGTTTTATCATCGAAAATACAAATAACCTGACTACAAAAAAAGACAATATACTCGTATTTTGAAAGATTTGACTAACCGAAAATGAAATTAGTAGTTATATTAAAAAAATTACCAAGAGCTGGGTCCGATTAGATCAATCCCATGAACATTAAAAATAGAGGAAACTTACTGTTAATCCTGTTTCATATAATTTTAATAACATCTATTATGGAGGGAATAGGCACTAAGGATCTCATAGACAAATATTTTCAAAATGCAACTCTCTTGACTCTTGGAAGTTTGTTAGAGAAAGGAATGTTGAGCATTTGGAGGTAAATAACTTAATAAAGGACTACGTAGCTTTTGACACTGACGCTCCTGCTTAACTAATTTGATGGATTGTTTTCACGAAATGACTTCAACATTTGATGAAAATAGATCTCTAGTTAAAGTTTATCTCAATTTCAAAAATATTTCGACATCATTACATATTAAAGACTCTTAATAAAGCTAAAAACGCACGTAATAGAGGGCAACCTAGTAAAATAGATTGAAGACTGTCTAGAAAACCATTCTTAAAATACTGGAGGAATTTAATAATCGATATTTAAGCTAAGTAACCGAGTGGTCACTAGAAATAACTGTTGAAAGCTAGGAATTAAAAGATCTAACAGTGTGATAGACCATAATTTCTTTCCTAATGAATTAATACAAACTTGTTGAGGCTTAGGCAGCAGGAGGGTACCATATGTAGCATATTACAATTGATATGCGGAAGAGTTGCAGGTCCTACCAGCCTGAGTGCAAATTAGGGGAGCCCTGCCAATGGGTTGATTCAAATTCTTCGATGGGGCTTATGATAATTGTGTTAGTCTTTCCCATATTTCCCTCGCGGCGCTATTTTTTTTTACTCTACGAGTATACCCTAAGCCTTTTGTCTACAATCCCTTGGTATCAGGAGGAACTTTTCTCTTTAAGGATCAGTGCAAATTAGCAACTTCCTCCCAATGAGTTGAATTCATTTCTTTGAAGGGGCCTAAATGATTTGGCACGGTTCTTTCTCGATCCCTGTCAAGATTTCTCTTTTTCCTCTGACACTTGGTGAAAAGAGGCCTTTCAATGCACCCTAAGCTCTTGTATTCATCCTCCCTGACGACCCTGGATGAAGTCTATGACCTACATATATTTTGGAGATTGTTTCCTTGTCCAACCCCCCATCTAAGGTCAAAGGTTAACTTAATATTTTGTTAGGTTCCACGGGTGAATTAGATCACTTATTAAGGAAATACAAGAGTATCTTCCCTCGAATGTAGAGACGTATCTGAGCAAGGTCAACAAACCTAAGGCGCGCGCTCTCCATTAATCTGATCTATCACCATAGGAGCATACGACCTTCAAAGCATTCAAGTGGGGCAATCCGATCAATAGTAATTTTCTTTTAATAATTCTCAGAGTTGCCTAAGAAGGACTACACAATGGGTTTAAATTTCGTTGGAATCGCCCGAATAGCAAAGAATTTATTGCCCAAAAACTCACTTAAAAATATAGAAGAATTAAAAACAATAAAAAATCTCTAAAGAAGATTAGGTACAAAAGCAGTCAAAAGGTTTTTATTACATAGAAAATATTTTAATTTTTATTACCAAACGGTATCTCCTACCTAGGTGCGAAAGTCAGTGTCTACGCAAACACAGTACAAGGTACAAGTCCATTACTTATATAACTTACCAAAGCTTTATGGATCCGAGGCTTTTAATTCAACTAATGCCTATGCAAAGATGAGAAAACAAAACATGTATTAAAATTCTATTGTCAGGCGGAACAGAAATTATAATGGAGAGAGCAAAGCCAAATGAACAGAAGGAAGACTAAAAGTAGTCCCCGTCGGAAGCCTCAACTGTATTTTGATCCCGAAAGGTAACTTGAATGAAAGCATCGCGCGTTATTTGGAGGAAGTTTATAAAAACAAGGAAGACATACCTGGATAAAATTCAATAAGGGAAAAAGATAAAGGTGATCTTCAGGCTTCTTTGTTCCAGGAAGATGAATAAAAATATTTGATCATTTACTGCTTAGTAATTAATAAGACCTTCCCTCTATTTCTATTAAATAAACAACAAAGATTTTATACTTTTCTTAATTTTATTCACTCATAAAATCCTTTATCCAATCCGCAATTAATCATCTTTAAAAGATACTACAGAAATTCCATTCCAGAAGAAGGATTACAACATGTGTTCTTTAACATTTTTTATAACTCACTAGCAGTCTGGCAATGCGATTAATTTCATAAAGAGAATTCAGCTAGTGTTTATGATAGTTCGTTTTACGAACAGGCGTCTGTAGTTCATCAAAAGTTGAAGGAGATAGTCCTTTTGTTTGCCATTTGTTGTCATGACATTCAAAACGCGATTATCATCTAGATACCGTGTTCAATAATGGTAATCTCCTCTTTCAGATTCTTAAGATAGTGCAACGCACTTCTGTAGTCCTCATTCTGTGGCCAAGACGTGATAGGTTCCAGAAGCCACTCAAATTTAATGTTCACTACTATATCCAGAAGGAAATGTGATTCTGGGTCAATGAGATCAACTAGGCTGGCATTAGCTGTGACTCACTGGAATTAAAGCTTTTCAGTTCTGAAACTGTCTGTTTTTTTAGTCGCATGTAACTGTGCCGGCATATTGTGCTTGAATGCGTCACTCATTCCAATGAACAGTTCAAATGACACGACATCCTGATGTAGGTACCTTTTGTGATTTTCCATTGTATTGAACTCTACATCAGCAAGCCCTGGGTCAGTTTTCATGTAGTTCGACATCTCATGGATTAGTTTAAGATGAATAACGGGGGTATTTGCAGCAGACATTGACAGGCAACTTCTATATCCGAGTGTAGAACAGCGCAAAGAAGATGGTGAGGCCTTCCAGCTGTAAGCCAGGCCGCCAATGACGGCGCTTGGCTCGGCTACAATTGAATTGGGCGGTGGTAAATACCCTCCAACTAGATAAACACATATACAAAAATAAACTTTAATACAAATAATAATAAGAACAAGGGCACAGATAAATATGGAAATCTAAATAATACTTAGTACGACCAGAGAAAATTATAACGGGCATAATTAAGGAAACTAGGTCCGGGAAAAATATATAAGTGATCCAGTAAGTTAGATTAAAGAAAAGACTTAGCAAGTCTATTAGCGTTACACAAAATGAAGGATTTACTCTTAGGATTTGGAATGGAAAGGTGGGACTTACGAGGAAAAGAGTCCTCGTTACCTCTGGTGGATGAACTGGGGGCGTGGAAGACCAATGGCCAGGTCTTCGTCGACGGGGTCCCATGCGAAGGCGTTCAGAGAGACTACGAAGGGGGTTGAGATTACTTCGGATCTAAGGAGAAGTAATCCCAAATTGAGATTCGTCTGCGGGACGGCAAGAAGTCTCAACCAATGTAGTCAGACGATAGAAACCCCAGACAATCTTCTGGAGTGTAAACATGGTTTCTATAATCTCCCTCTACTCAGGACGGATTACGCGAAGACGATTTGCTGACGAAATCACAAGTGCAAAGAGACCACTTCATGGGAAGAAAAATACACCGATCTGGACGGCAAGAAACTCGAGCTCTCTCTATATGCTGAGGCTTGCAGACATCACCTTAAATAGGAGCCACATCCATGGTTGTCAAAAGGCTGTGCGCAGCAAGTCGTCCCAAGGGATATCGGACGCGGTTTAAGTAAACATGGACCTTGATAATTTCGGAGCATTGACGAGGCGAAAGTGAAATACGCGAGATTCCCTTCTACCCCTAAAAGAGGGAAGATGAACACGGTTGCTAAGCCTCAGAGCGGGATGGCGTTATCAAACTGGGAAAAAACGGTAATAAAGCACCCCAATTTAAATACAACTGCGCTGATCCGTCTCGAACCAGGGAAATTCTGTGTGATAACGGCGTATTGAGATTCATGCTCTCACAAAGGGGAGTAACATTTTCCGTACGTTATTCTCTTTAGTCAATCTATTAAAGACTAGACTTTAAAGAATTGCCGATGACGTTATTCCAAATAACTTTCCAACTAAAGTCTTTGAGCTACTTCCAGGTTCACTACTCAAAATATGTTTCAGCAACTTTCCATCTTAGTGTAAGGCAGCCTACATGTGACTCTGGCTGATATTATACCTTGAAAACATGCTTTTTTGAGACATCTTGTTAAAGTTTATATGAAGAGGTTATCGAGATCTAGCTTTCCAGCATTCAATATGGTCAAAACAGTGGGGTAACTTAATTCTCTGATTAACCCAGACGACCATCTGTTTGCAGATGACCACACATTCCTTGACATTACTGGAAAACGTCAAAGTCACACCCGTTACAATTTCTTGATGGTGAGAATATTCAGCGTTATGCTGATAGTAATCCATGTCGTCTCTATTATCATCGTTGTCAGAAAGGCACTCCAGCTAACTTCATGCACATGAAAAATCGCCTCTTGTTCTATGGACTAGTAATTGTTAAGTACATGCTAACGATCACAATGGAGTAAAAATCAAAAGATTTGGGGAAGTTCAAAGTAATTAACTTTACATTATTCTTGCTTATACGGCAGTCTTTCATTCTTCACTGCTTGCTGTAGCGATCTCATGGCAAATATTTTGTCATGACTAGGCATATGATCTTGGAAATGGAGCTTTAGAACAATTTTAAGACAGAAATTTCAAAGCTTCATGCAGATATGCTTCTTAACATCTTAAGTCAAAATAACTGTGATTTTCTGAATTTCAGTTTAAAGAACAACGGAAAATGTGTTGTGCGGAACGATCTTCTTGACTTTTGTGGCAGGTGTCCGTAAAAGAAAAGGCGTTACTGCTCTCCAGGTGGTTCAGTGGAATACACCTAATTCTATTACTCATTTTTCAAATGAAGCTACGGGAAATACTACTAGTATTTTTAGTATTTTTTCAACTATGCTTGAAGAGCTATTTATACTTTATTAAACTCTAATAAGAAAACAAATAGCCTGAAGCTTTCAAAGTATTATGCCAGATTGATTGCATATACATAAATTGAGTACGATCTCAAGGCTCGACGTTTTTTTTAGATAAATCTTTCCGCCTTTTGGCAGAAACATTCGATGAGACTGAATAATTCATCGGAGGATTGAGGTGCCCGTATTAGTTACGCAAAAGAGTTTGATATTATGCGAGTTAGAGAGATATTATTAAAGGAGATGGAATTTACCTTAGCAGGCAAGAATTTTTTAAAAGAGAGAGGTCTAGAAGAACTTGCGGAGCCGTTATGTTATACATGAAAAGCGCGCTAGTCCCTATAATGAAGGATATCAATATAGATATTAGGTATGTGAATTTAGGTATTGAATTCGTAATAACTATTTATTAAATGAATTTTTCCTTGTCTAAAGATGGCCAAGGCAAAAGAAACAGAATTTTATTATTCTTTTATTAATTTTTTGTTAACCTAATTAAGGAAAAAGTCACGGTTATATGCGTACAATTTAATTTTCATAACATAGATTTTATTTACCTAAACGGTTGTGAGTGCAAAAAATTGACTTCTGGAACTTTGAAGGACAACGTATTGCATCAAATAGTGGAAGAACCGACAAACGAACAGATTATCCTAGACTTAAATTTTACAAATGGAAAGAAGATATTTGATAATATGCATGCTGGACTAACGCTTGGGAATTGCGTGTACAACATAATTCGATTAAATCTAAATATTCAAATAAATGCTTGCTAGGAGTCTTAACTCAGTTGGGAATTTAAATCTTGAATATTTAAAACTTTTAACTTTTTATGAACATTTAAACTTTGAAAACCACCAGAAAATGTATATCAAAGTTCAGCATTCATTTATTTCATTATAAATAATGAATTAATGCATTCGAATTTATGAATTCCGATAAAGCAAATAAATAGTAATATGAAAAAATATTGATAAAAGAACATATAGATTGTATAACTTTTCGTACAGCAACAATATTGTTGAAAAACGAAATAAGAAGATGAAATTTTGTCAATGTATAAAATTTTTAATGATACTCGTATGTAAATGAATTTTGCTCTATCGCGGGTGTGCGAGCGTGAAGATCGTATTCATCCATGTAAAAGGTTGACAAAATATTATAGACTCCACCTTTGCAGCTCTTAACCTTCCATGCAATGAATGACATGAATTGATAGAGCTGCACCGTCGTATTCCAATTTTCCAATCAGCTCACGGACAGAGAGAGACGAGACATATTTTATGGTCCTTTTAAATGAGTTCGAGCATAAGTTAGGGGCTGCGCAAAGTAGATTCTCATGGCAAGAAACCGAAGCGTTTGGATCAATTCGGCCTCTTCAAATTTTCTAGTAAATCTTTACTTATCTGCTGATAACATTGGTTTTTCTCATCCAAATTTGCATAATCTTTACACACATACGTAGTTTACACAGTTAGTTTATGTTACACCGGTTTTTGGATTTTATCTGACAAAAATTAAGGAGGAAGTTTTGATAGAAATACAGGTGTTCTGATCTTTTAGGACGGTACTGTATGTCATGGTGTTTACGAATACATAGTTATATATGTTGACTTTATTGCAACATAGATTTTTTCATTTACGAGTATATTCGGCGCTTGGGAGAACTAATTTGAAGATTAGGGTACACTCTTGCTCGCCATATATGAAAAAGGAAATATCAATATTGGAACGAGATTAGCGGAGGGGCGACGAAATTTTTATATCAATTTGAAAATAGATCGAGTTTTAAAATACTAAGCTGGTTCACTATTATGAACTCAAATTAAATATTTCTACTAAATAACTGAGTGTCGACTAGAAATAACAGTTAGAATGTAGTGTACAAAAGATTTAACACTACAGTAGCACGGAATCTCTTTTCATATAAAATAATAATTACATAAAATAGCTTGTTTAGGAAACCTCTTAACAGGATCAGATTGAATATTTTTACGAATAAAATGGATACATTTTATTTTAAAATATAATTTTTAGAAACAAGAGTTGTTAAATTAAATTTCTCATGAATAACTCTTCTCTCTCCCTTTTAACTTACCATCACCTTTGACCTCCTACCCTCCCTTCTCTTTTTGAGCTAAACTTGACTGGATCTCTGTCAAAGCAAAAGTGACAAACATATTCTTATGAGGGAAACGAAAAAATTCAAACTTGGGGAAAGGATCCTGAGTATTAGAAACAGAAAAAGGTCTATAAGCAAACAGATTCCGTCGTTGGTTCCTAATTGGCAAACTCACAAGGTCAAATATGTTCATTTTATTCATCCAGCGATGCTTAACGAGAGTGTATTTATGCCAAGTCAAAAGATTTTCGCTAAAACATTAATTTTAAATTTAGCTCTTAATATAGTCCCTAATTTTGTTTAGATCCACTAACTCTAACCTTATTTAGTGAGTAGATTGTAGTAAATGACAAACTTCATTGTTCTTACCGATAGCCAACAGCTTTGGTAATGATTTGTTGTTCCGTAATTTATTTAGGTGGCACTTTTTTGTTTAAGGGAAACAAACCAAAAATGGCTGGTAACATCACTAGCCAGAAGGTCGACTGACTACTGTGACTCAATAATAATATTCTGTGAATCTGCTTCGCTTGGACTTGGTTCAGCAAATTTATGAAGTCATAAGAAATTTCTATCCTTTAAAAAAATCAATTTTTACTGCTACTTTACTTTTACTTTTCACTGTCGTAGGGTGACCGTGAAGAGGGCACGCCAGAGAATCGGGAAACAGATCCCAGTGCGAGGGTTAAATATACAAAGTCGAGTGTGGTTCTGCGATTAGAGAAATTAATAGTAGAAAAATATATATCTTTACTATATACAAAGAAAATATTAATAGCACAAGTAAATAAATGACAATAAATAAAATAATACCTTGGGTCCTGTACGGGTGTGGGGTGGATACAAATGACTGGACGGGTACGAGAGTCGGAGCGAGAATGTACGGGAATTGCTTATAGAGAAAATGGGAGAGTGCAATTATAGGGAAGACTCACGTAAAGCCTAATTCCCTGGAGGTTTGAATACGGCGAGTAAACGTAGTGCTGCAAAGTTGAACTTGTAAGATTCCTTCTTCTTTAACCTCGCTGAGAAATGATCGAGGGAGTAGTCCAGTCGTTGAACGAAGTCGATAACCGAGTGATAGATGCCTGTCCGTGACTATCGTCTATCGGCGAGAAATCTGGCCTTAGTTATAAGCAAGGCCAGGTGGAGGTGACGCGTCGAGTTTGAGGCTGGAAGCAATTGGGAAGCGGAAAAGAGTGAACGAAACTGTACGTGGCTGCTAACCAGGAAAGGGCTGTATGGTACTGCTTTCTCAAAGATTTCTCGAAGTATTTATACTGCCTCGGTGGAAGTGGGTCTCCGCCCCCCCAAGGGGCAGGGGGATCTCATTAGACCTTGCGCGCTAGGGGGAGAGGTCGAGTCTCGGAGGCCTCACAGCTTTTCACAAATGTCCTTGGCGCCGATCAGACTGCGAGGAATGGAACCCAAACGGATTACGCGGTCTCGCGAAAATCTCGCGGCTCCCTTGGGGCTATCTGGCTGTAGGTGTATCTCCTCAGGTGGCACAGGTAGACGTTTGGTTCTATGAGGTCGAAGGATAAACATTCTCTCTTTAACATCTTCATCCATCCAAAGTTGGAGCTTCCGAAGGAAGTGGCATCAGACTAATATAGTGTAATTACACGTTAAGTTTCCCATAGGGACACAATTACAAAAGGGATAGTACCGGGTACTCTGCACAAAAATTAGTCAAATTAAGGGGACTTGGGAAATGCTCGGTATTCCCATTACTCAACAAATAAAGAAAAAAATAATAAATAACATTAATAATACAATAAAACAGACAGAATTGTTATCAATAGCCGTGGTCAACATAGGCTCGTTAAGCATGAGCTTACATATAAGGATATTACAAAAAAGAAAAGGAAGATCCCACAATACAAAAAAGGTACATACGAACAGGGTAACTCCTAAAAAAATATATACACAATAAAAAAAATATTGGCACATATACTTATAAGGCCTTACACAAAACTACAAAATTATTCAGGAATATATACAAAAGTGATTATTTTAACGTTACAATTAATGGGAAACTACTTTAGCGATAAATCCAAAGGTTTTCTGCTTAAGCTGTCTGCTAGGCAATTTTCAGAACCCTTTATATATACAATTTTATATTGGAATTATTGTAAAGAAAGATTCCATCTCATGAGGCGACCATTATTGTTCTTAACGTTCCGTAGGTAAAAGAGGGGTTATGGTCAACCTTGATAATGAATTCTTTACCTGAGAGAAACCCTTTGAGCTTGTTGATGCTCTCAAAATTGCAAGCGCCTCTCGCTCAATTACCGCATAGTTTTTCCTGCAGGGAAGGAGTTTACGGCTCGCAAACGCGATGGGGTACTTTCGCCATGTTCATCATAATGGACGAGAATACAACCTATGCTATCGTTACTGGCGTCAGTCCGTATGCCAAAAGGTTTAAGAGGGTCGGGTAAGCGAAGGAACGGTGCTAAAGTAACTTACTTTTAAGCTGGTCAAAGCTAGCGATCGAATGGGGTGTCCCGACGAGGTACTTGGGGGCCTTTTTCTTGAAAAGATCACAAAGGGGCGCGGCGATTGATTCGAAGTTGTTAATAAAATGTCGGTAGAAGGAGGCGAACCCCATGAATTACCTCAACTGCTTCTTTGTTGCAGGCAGTGGCATTTCGATAATTGCCTTTAGTTTGTCTGCCCTAGGGAGCCAAGGAGTCTTTTCCTATGTGGAACCCCAAATAGTCTATAGTACCAAAGGCGAAGTGGCACTTGTTGGGGCCAATCGTGAGCTGGGCTTCCCGGAGTCAGCATAGGCGGGGAGAAAGGAGAGCGAAATAGTTTTCCCATTTCTGGGTCGCCACGTCAATTTTGTCGAAGTAGAAGGTGACCTAGAGCAGCCCATCCAATATTCGCCTCATCAGTCGGTTATAATTGCTACATGCTGCCAAGCCATTTTGCGGTTGGGAAGGCCGTGTACGTCTTTAGCTCGTTCCTCAATGGAATCTGGTAATAGGCCTTACACAGATCTAATTAAATACTGAATTTGGCCTTCTTGAACATGTGCAAATTTTGATCGATGAGGGGAATCGGTTCGATGACAACACGGTGACGGTAATTAACTCATAGAAGTCGATACACATCCGGTAAGAATTTTCTGCCTTCTTTACCATAACGACTGGGGAACAATACTCCGACTCCAAGGGCTCTATAATACCCATCTTCAATAGCTTGCCTACCTACTTATTGAACGCTTTTTTAAGTGAATGTGGATGGGTTACGGCTTTAAACAGACAGGTTCTAGTGCTGAACCGAATATTGTGCTCGAACCTGGTAGTACAACCAGGGGTATCCAAAATTACGTCGGTGAATTGGGTGAGTAGCTCTTATGGGAAATCAGAAGCTCAGGGTTTATGCTCAACTCAGTCGATGGGGAATCGGGGGCATATGGCAAGGCGTGAAGATGATATTCCGTGTCTTCTTCGACGCAGGTAACTTGTGCCACGACCAAAGGGGCGAGCGGGTAGCTGAACTCCAAGGTAGATTCTTCGTCCTGGGCCACAAGTCGATTGGAACAAGTGCGTCGATGGAACTTTTTAAGCAAGTTAAGGGGGAATAGCTCAGTGCCAGGTGGGGTTAGGATCAAGTAGCCAACAGGGCCGCGTCTCTTGATTAATGGGAAGGTTCCCTTGCATTGTCTCAAAAGTTTATTGTTCTCTGTGGGGAGTAGTAAAAGGACTTCGTCACCGGGTTTAAATTTTCATTCTTAAAATTTACAGTCAAAGTAGGGTTTATACTTGCCCAAGTTTGTCTCGGCGTTCTGATGCGCGATCTCTGCGCACTTTCTTAACCTCTGCCTCAGGTCTAGGAGATAAGCGTAAGATGATTGAATCTCCTGGTCTTATTTCGATTTGGAGAAGAGCTCCTTTCGAATGCTAAGGGTCCCTCTAACATTATGTCCATACAGAAGCTCAAAATGGGCAAAGCCTAAGGTGCGATGTGGAATTTCCCGGTATGCGAAAAGGGCTACAGGCACGAAACGGTACCATTCTTCCGGTTGTTCGGCGCACAGTTTCTTGAGGATGCATTTGAGGAAGCCGTTGAACCTCTCACACATCCCCTTACCAGCTGGGTGAAAAGGGGAGGTAAAAAGAGGTTTTATCTTCAGAAGCTTGCCAAGGTACTCTATCAGTTGCGACGTGAATTAGCGGGTATGATCAGACAGTATTTCCTTAGGGTATCCCAACGCGGGAGAAGATGGAGATTAGTGATTTTTCGTAGGAGATAGTGTCTATACTCTTCAATGGTTCAGCCTCGGGAAACTGGGTGGCAAAATCCACTAAAGTTAGCACTTGAATGTAACTTTCACTCGACGGGGGGTGTATCGGACAGAGATTAGGGATCCTCTCTGCAATGGTGCGGGATTAACTCGTCCTTTGACGGCAGTCTTTTGGAAGATGTCGCAAAACCTGCAGTAGCGAAGGATTTCTTCATGGGTGCCTGGCCAATAAAAATGTTTGAATATCTTCTGGGTAGTCTTCATGTGGCTAAAATGGCCTGAAAATAGGTTATCATGGGCTGTGATTAAAATGTGACCAGCGAGTGAACGTGGGACACACAATACTCGCGTAGGGATTTTACCGTTTTTGGAGCACGTACGGTATAGTAAGCCGTCCGTAACTTGGTAGACGATCACCTTGTCTCATCGCGTAGCTTCTTGCTCGTTTGACTGTCCTTAGCCCACAGGGGTCGAGAGAATCTCAATTCTTTTGGTTCCTTGCGAAGTCTTAAGTCATGACCTCCTTTTATTCTGAAGAACGTGAGGTTTCTAGGGGAAGGGCATCTTCGAATCTTTTACCACTTGCGAACGGGTAACCACGGGTTGGGCCACGGAGTTGGGAGAGACGCATGGGCACTGGCCAATGAGGACTTAGCAGAATTTAATAGGGGCTGCTACTCTTCTGCCCAGCCAGTAAAGTACGCACAATTAATGTAGCACTTAACGATGGGGAACCGATTGGTGCTCCCCAAGTAGTCGTGCGCGACGGCAATTTATTATGGTTCGGGGGTACTGGGGGAAGCGACTTGAACGACACCACTATCTAGGCATAACCGGTATCTCTCACAAGGCTGGAGAGACGACAGCCATTAATCATTACGGATTGGAACTTAAGGCCTCCAGGGGCATTATTAGAAAACAAGAAGTTTATCTTCTGGCAACCTAGACTTGAGGTGCTCGGGAAAGGAGAAGATTCTGATGGTGTTAACGGAGGCGCAGACGTGGCCGAGATCTGGTGTACCTTGTAAGAAGAATTATTCCTGAACTAAAAGTTCTGAGGGTAGCTTGTTTTCGCGTGACCCTCAACACCATAGGTAAAACAAATGATCGGTCTCCTGGGTGAAGCTGACGTAGGAGTGCCCGAAGAGAACGGCTTTATATCCTAGTGTTTGGACGAAAATAGTGGTTTTGGCTTCAACGGTCTAGTTACCTTGGCAAACTTGTTGACATTTTGCACGATGAATTTACCTTTGTTTGGCTTTGGTTTGGGGGAAAGAAAGGCCGTTTTCTTCCCTTCTTTCAGATAAAGATTGTGACTTACTGAATAAATGTTGGCCTCTTCTGTGCACTCCTTGAATGTGAGGCACCACCGTGCTTTTACGAAAGATCTGACTTCAGCCGGAAATGCAGCAAACAAGTAGTCTCCAGGGAAGAAGTCAACGAGGGCATCATATTAATTTGGGATATTAGAAGCATCGAGCCAAAAGTTGAGGTGACGCTGGGATGTTTACCCAAACTGGCAAAATGTTTGGCCTGGCTGAAAGCGGGCATGTCTGAATTTTGATCGGTGTCGTAGAATGGACTCTCGACGATATACCATATATAACTATTCGTTGAGGGAACTATTCAATTATATTTAGAGTGCGTGGTTATCTGGTTGACCGATATTATTTATCTTCAATATGCTTAAGAAGTGGAACTGAGCTCAAGGATAATAATATGACTATCATTAATAAAATAGAGTTTTATTAATAAAACTATCAACAACACACAAAACGGAAAATATTGACATAAACAGAGAATGAAAATGGTCGTGGGAAATCTGGCTAATCCGAGGATTAAGATTTGGGAGAGATTTAAAAAAGTAAAACAAATAAAAATTAAAGGGATGGGATGGTTCGCTAAACCATTTAAAGCACAGAATAGGGTTGACAAAAGGTTAAATACTCAAAGGTAATGTTCAGCTTACGTAATTAAAAGTTGTTGTACAGAGGAAGGCGACGCGAAGGAATCTTCGGTCCGCTGGCAAGTTCCAGCCGAAGGAATGGGGGATTAAATGATCCTGACGTGACGTCTTGGGAATAAGAACCGTTTCTTGACGAACGGGCTTGAAGAACAATGGCTGTTCTACGTTGTTCTCTTCTGAACAACAGGGGGGGTGAGAACCGTCTCTTGTCTACACCCTCAAAGAACAATGGCTGTTCTAACGTTGTTCTCTTTCTGAACAACAAGGGTAGACGGTGAGAACCATTTCTTGTCAACGGGCTCAAAGAACAATGGCTGTTCTAATGTTATTCTCTTTCTGAACAACAGGGGGGGAGGGTGAGAACCGTCTCTTGTCAACGGGCTCAAAGAACAATGGCTGTTCTAACGTTGTTCTCTTTCTGAACAACAGGGAAAGCCTTGTGGACTTGGCGTCTTGAAGGCTCGAACCTTGGCACTCAAGGGACATTGTCTTCTTCTGGACAAAATAGTGGATCTCGAGGTAGAGGGCCCTGGTGCACAAGGTGAGACCGGATCGGCGGGATGTCTCACGAAGATAATCTGGATCTCAAATCTGCTCTTATTGGTAAAGTTTCCATATAAATAGTTGAGCCATCCCCTTGGCGTAGGGGACAATGGAGTGGGGGCTTCGAGGGAACGTCCAGCCGCGCCTGAGAACAATACCTTATCTGCCCATAAGCCTAACTCAATCTGGCGTGATCGACGCATTGGGCGGAACGAGGGGGGAGGGATGAACCTCCTTGGTTAAATATTGACTCAGGTGGCGCGATAACGCGCCCGGCTTCAAGGCGAAGATGCACGTGAGTAGCAACGTGTTTCTGAATAACATGTGATAGCGGTTGAAATTAAGCGGCCTCAAACCGTTTTATCACAATCGGTAAAGGTCTTGGGTCATGTTATATGCCGCAATTAACTCCGATTTTAGTTTCGAATAGTTAATTGTTGCTTCCAAAGCAAGTTATATGAATATATCTCGAAGTTGGGAATTTAATAAGGGCAACAATTGAGCCGCTCCATCTGCCTCGATGTCCTAATGGTTGATTTCGAAGATTTTCTCGAAGTAGATTAAGAAGGCTCCAAAATCCTCGTCTTCCTTGAAAACAGGAAGTTTAACAGACGCGGTAGGGGGAGCTTTGGACCTCAAGCTGATGAACAGCGTCCCGTTCCTGGTCGTACTCATTTCAAATTCATGAAAGCGGATTCTTTCCTTTTCTTCCTATTCCTCTCTTCTTTTTCTTGTTCCTTCTCTTCTATTTATTTTTTTCGTTCCTTCTATTTTCTTTATTTTTGTCTTTTCTCTTGCATTCCTTTCATCCTGTTGGATATAAGCTAAGAGGTCCTTGGTGCTGAGCTCAAGCGACTTTTCTTGCAACTTGAACGTGTTAAATAATGAGGATGTTTTATCGCGTTCGACCAGTTTTCAAGAATAGCACCACAAAAAAAGGTGGAATTATTTGACGTTCAGGGTAAGTGGTGGTAGTGTATGCTTTGGAGCACCTACGATTTTTCCCTTAAAAACAAACAAACACAGCGATAATTATTTCACACGGAGCAAATTCTTAGTTATACTTGAAATATTCACTCCGGAATTTTAGCTAGAGCCTGTGTTGCCTAATACGCACGAAAAAAGCGACAACACAATACAACAAAAAGAAATAAGATTAACTGCTTTACAATACGGCACACGTTTTACGAGGCCTGGAAAGGGTTAAAGTTTCACACGGTCACAAAACCCAATACAAATATGCACACAGAAGGAGAAAATGGGAAATGGGTAAAGTTTTTTCTACAGTTTCTAAAACCAAACCTTTAATATAGAAGAATAAGAGCCTATAGATTATGTCACAGGTCTAAAAGAAATGAGATCAGATACTGTGAATGATCCTAAAAACCGTACACCAGAATATAATATAGATGTCGGAGGGTGACCGTGAAGAGGGAAATAGATCCAAGTGCCAGGGTTAAATAAACAAAGTCGAGTGCGGTTGCCCTAAATAATCAATTCTTAGAGGTTCTGGGATTATAGAAATTAATGGTAGAAAAATATATAACTTTACTATATTCAAGGAAAATATGAATAGCACAATTAAATAAATGACAATAAATAAAATGAGACTCGGGGTGCCAAACGAGGGGGATGAGAGGGATACAAATTAACGACGGGTACGAGAGTCCGAGAGAGGATTTACGGAGATTGCTTCCAGAGAAAATGAGAGAGTGCAATTATCGGAGAGATTCACGTAAAGCCTAATTGACTACAGGCTTGAATACAGCGAGTAAACGGCGCCCTGCAAAGTTGAACTTGCAAGATTCCGTTTCTTTAACCTTGCTGATGAGAAATGAGCGAGGGGGTAGTCCAGTCGTTGAACAAGGTCGATAACCGAGTGATAGATGGCTGTCCGTGTCTATCGTCAATCGGCGGGAACTCTGCCCTTAGATACGAGCAAGGCCGAGTTCGTCGCGTTCGTAGCTGGAAGGCGTTGTGAGGCGAAGCAGGATATACGAGACTGTACGTGGGTGCTAACCAAGACAGGGCTTTATGGTATTGCTTTCTCAAAGATTTCTTAAAGTATTTATACTGCCTCGGCGGAAGCGGATCGCCGAGGGCCCCCAAAAGGGGGACGGAGATCTCATTAGACTTGGCGCGCCAGGGGGGAGGGTATAGTCTCGGCGGCCTCATAGCTTTGCGCAAAGATCCTTGCATCGTGGGTCTGCGCCGATCAGACGCTGCGACGGCGAGAAATGGAACCCAAACGGATTACACGGCTCCCTTGGGGCTGTCTAGCAGTGCAGTTGTATCTCCTCAGGTGCTACAAGTAGAGGTTGGGTTCTAGGGGGAAAGTGACCTTCTCTTTCTGACATTCACTAAATCAGGTTCAATCGGTCCATTACATTTATTTTTTAGGTTGATTAGGTTAGGTTATGTAACCAAAAAAGTATCAAAATCGGAGTTTTGTCTTTATAAGAAAAACGCGTTTACATTTATTTTTTTAAGATAAGATTAGGTTAGGTTATGTAACCAAAAAAGGACCAAAATCGGAGTTTTGTCTTTATAAGAAAAACGTATTTTTAACTATACATTCAAACTCGTGGGTCACATAGCTGTCAACAGGTAGAGACCCTGGTGACGTCGCCAGCCATTTTTGGTGTGTGTACCCTAAACGAAAAGGCACCAGTTAGGTGCCTTTTCGTTTAGGATAAATTAGCACAAACTAGGATATATTAGCTTTGTTAATTACGGCAAGTCCAATTCGTTGCCATAAGCTATTGGGAAACGTCTAATCTGGTTCTTTATGTCCTGCTCCCAAATGCCTTCTGTCAATTAAGAAACTTTTAAAAGCATTTTCTGCAGCTATCTTATTATATGTAGAAGTGGGATTTCTACACATGAAAACAAATAGGAAAATTTATACGTGAACGGTCATTGGAATAAAGTATGAAGTAAAGCCTTAATTTTCAACTCTGTTTATTTTTGAGATTCTTTCATAGCACATTAGAAAAAAACACATCAATGCTAAAAGGGAAAGGACAAATTTTTAAGTTTGAGCTGGTTTTTAACTTTCAAATATTAATGTATCTTATCAGGTTTAAAGCAAAACCAGTGCAATAAGTGTCTACTATGTATAATCATCACTATATAGGCTTTTAAGAAAATTTAATTTTAAATGTCTTTAGGAACGTCACTTCGATCAAAGGACTGCAATGTTCAATTCCTTTTGTTCTAAAAAATTTCAATTCTCATAAAAAATGACTCTTTTTTGAATTGCACACCCTTATCGCAAACTGAGAGGAAAATTACAGAGAACTCCATATACATCTCTGGCCTGATGGACAAAAAATCATGATACCTAAGCCACTCACCTTCTTTGGCTAATCCCAGGGGGGACATAATTTCCTATCTGATTAGGGCTGGGCAGTTTTACAATTGTGTTTATCTGATTACATATCAAACTATTAAAAGAAAATTGACCTTCAGATAAATTTAAATTAGGAATGGATGTGATCAAACCTGATTCTAAAATTCTTCTTTGGACATCATTTTTGGTTTTAAAAACCAATTACCTGCTTGGAAATCGATGGAATGATTAAAATCTCTGACATGACAAAATACTCCACTACTTTCATTACCAACTCTGATGCCCCTCTTATGTTCATACAATCTTTTATCTAAATTTCTTCCCGCTTCACCTACATACATAAACATTTTCACAATCTTTACATGTAATTACATATACCACTTTATCCTGTTGATCTTTAGGATTCTTGGAAATCATCATCATCATCGATAACTCTATAATTTAAGAAGGGGATATTTTTGAGTATTTGATTAAAAATTTCATCTTAATTTGCTTATGACATGTTTTTTCATCAAAGTTATTTCTAATAATTCCTTTATAATATAAAAAAAATAAAATGGTGAAGTTCAGAAATAAATATTAGTATCGAAATTTTGTGAAATTTTTAATACCTAAAGAATTAAAAATGGCAAAGTTCAGAAATATATTTTCCTCTATCATCTATATCTATAATTCTATATTTTAGCAACGTGATATTTTGAAAGGGGGAAAATTTATTTTAGAGTTCCTTTTTAAAAAAGTTTTAATTGGCAAAGTTCAGAAAATTTATAAAAATTTAACCATGGCTGCTTTTATTTTATTTAAAATTTTAATCTGAGTAGCGAAGCGCAAGCTCCCCCCTCCCGTATGGGAGAGTGGCGAAGCCATTGCCTGGTGTATTTCTTATATTTATTTCGTAATAATTCTCAAAGATTTTAAATTAATATATTAGTTTAATGTCGCGGTGGAGACGTTCGCGTGCTCTAACGACCCCTAGAGCAGCCTCAGTGTATTTTAGCACCTGGTCGAAGGAGAGGAGCAGCCAGACCAATAACGATCATCCAACTCAAATCCTCCAACTGCCAAGCAGGCAGATGAGATGACGCATTCCGGATTCCAATCTCTGCAAGGGTGAATTAAAGGTTGATGACATTAACTTTTTTATGGTTTTAAATTCAGATTTTTTTTATTATAGTTCGCACAGCTTCTATATTCAAATGTGTCTCGGAAGCCACTTTTATCAATCACATTGTTTCATCAGCATCACTTAAAGTCGTTACCTTGTCAATATTTCTTTCCGTTCTCACACTTTTCGTACGACCAGAATTTTCTTTAATTAAATTAGGAATTGTTCTGTTTGCATTTCACTTGGCGTTATTTCTTTGGATTGTTTTTTTTGTCTAATCGTATACCATATGTTCCTTGAAAATGACGAATTAAATGGATTATGGAGCCATGTCGAATCATTAAATCCACGACAAACCTACGCTGTTCAAGAATTTATTGTGCCATTTTTAAAAGCCTAAAACAGACATGATTAATATCTACATAGATAGGCTGTCGTAGGCAGGGATAGACTATCCACGAACTCGACTTAGTTGTATTAAACCGAGAAGGCACCAGGTATAACTCTGCAACAAACACTTTCTCAGTGCTATACCTTGCTCCCTGTCCAAATCCATTGAAGCGGATTTCAACTGGAACATCCTAGTTGATCTACAAGGTTGTGACCATTTTCCCATCGTCCTCTCATCCGAGGAGGAAAAGTATTCAAAGTAGACCTCGCTGAAGATTAGACTGGGAGAATTAGTTGAGGTTTAAAGAACTCACCGATTTCGACAACATAAATGACCTAGTCTACTTCTTTACTATCGTCCTGCACCAAAAAGGACACAATCTATAGCATGTGGAAATTTCTATCGTCTAACAATGCCCTGATGGAACATTGAGTGTTCTGATGCACTTAAGATCGGAAGGCAAGCCTTCAGGACTTACAGGTACTGGCCCAACGAAAGCATAAGGACAAGCTACAACCAAAAACGTGCGAAATATAGACGCCTCATTAAGTAAAACCGCCTCGAATCCAGGATAAATTATTTTTCATCCAAAAACGCAAAACAATAAAACGCAGAATAAGATTAAAAAACTAAGCGGTGGAACCTCTAGAGACCAAGCCATAGCAATGCTCCACTAATGACAAATAGTGTTAAACCAAAAAGAAGTCGCTAAAATCCTGGGCCAAAGTTTCACCTTTGACGGGAAATATTATTGTCAAATCTTTGGAATGGCTATTGTTTGTCCCCGGTACTCACCAATCTATATATTGTGTTTTTTGAATCCAAAATACTTCCCCACACCAAAATAACCCCTCTTTTATGGATGCATTATGTTGATGACATTCTTTGTTTGTAGCCTAATGCTCTTACGAATAATATCAATGCTTTTCTTGAAAAAATCAACACGTTAGTCCCCTCAATTAAATTTACTTTAGAAAAGGAAAAAGATAACATTATCCCTATCTAAGATTTTTTGATCTACTGAACAGACTAAAGTTTCAATTATGAAATTTATAGAAAACCTACAGCCATTTACTCATACATCCATTTCTATTCCGATCACCATATACTATCAAAGAAAATGTTTTCTCTTCCATGTTTCTCCGTGGCCTTAGAATTGTTTCACCCGAATATTTGGAAAAAAAGGTTAGTAAGATATACTGGGTGTGCCAGAAAAAAGTTAACCGTACTTTGAATTAGCATAATTCAAAAACTATTGGAGATTTTTAGGGCCTACAAAAGTGTTTTATTTATCAACTATTTCTATGTGTATTCTGGAAATTCCATTAAATTTACTTTTATGATCTTGATACACTAATGGGTTTAGTGCAGGCTATCAAAAATATGTTTGCGCAAGGAAGTAAAATAATGAAACGAAGCCTAGGAAGGCTAGGCCACCATCCTCTTTCAAGAGAAGTGTAGGAAGCCTAGGTAGCCTAAGTCACTGTGGGATTCTTCAGCAAAGCCTAGGCCATTTTACAGTGGTTTTTCAGCCACGATGTGGTATGGTCTTGTCATTATTGCTTTCTATGCAAATCAAAACGTTTCTATGTAAATGTTAACTTCCATAGAACCTTTTTAATCATGCAGTTAACAAAAGATCAACTCGTATTTATAGTCACAAACTTTATTAAGACTGGCAGTATTAAACAAGTACGAGATTCATTTGAACAATGTTTTCCAGGTAGGCACACGCCAAGCAAGCCCACAATTGGGAAAAATGTTCGTAATACCAACATGAATGAACATGCTTAAATCTAAATAAAGGTCGTTCGGGTCGTATGAGAACCATAAGAACAACAGAAAATATCGAAAATGTTTAGATCTCACTTCTTCAAAATCTACATGTATCATTCAGAAAAAAATGGTTTACAATTGTCAAAGTCATGATTTAACCGCATTATTAATCATGACTTAAAATGGCATCACCATAAGATGCTTTTAAGACACTAGCTTCTTGAAACTAATTTTCCTCGTCGTAGACAATTTATCGAGTGGCTTCTCCATAAACCACCTGCTTGTTTCTTGGAAAACATTGTGATGGGTCACGAGGCAGCCTTTTTCATGAATGGAAAGGTAAATAGCCATAACATTTGGCAGTATGCGCCGCTGAACCCTACCCCAGCATTCAACTTTGACACACGTATTTGTCAGCAGAAACTTGATTGGTGCTGCCTATCTGAACATGATCAACGAAAAGATCTTCTCGGAATTCCGCCAGATTTACAGCAATCAATTCAATAGAATTTGGTGGATTCAGGACGGCGCACCAGCTTCTAGACAGCACGCTGTAAGAACAAAACTAAGAGGAACGTTTGACAACCGCATTGTCGTGCTAAATCATGCAATTGAATGGCCCCCAAGATCCCCTGACTTAACACTGTTTAATTATATTTTATGGGACTATCTAAAGAATAGAGTGTATTTTACTCCACCACAAATCATCAACCATTTAAGAGATAGTATCACACGTGAAGTCAATAGACCTATGGAAAATCACAAGTTAATCAAAAAAGTTGTTCAATTAATGCGATCAAGGCGCAACTTTGCTTGGAAAGAAACGGAGGACATGTGGAAGGAAATGGTGCTAAGAAAATTAAAAAATGAATTTGTATTACCCTTATGAAAAGATGTTTTGTTAAAAATGGATTTAAATATATTTGTTGATTTTAAACAACGAAGTTTCATTATTTTACTTCCTTGCGCAAACATATTTTTGATAGCCTTCACTAAAAAGGAAATTTAATAGAATTTCCAGAATCGACAGATTAATAGTTGGTAAATCTGTTTTGTTTTGCAGTACTCAAAACTCTCTAATAGGTTTTGAGTTATACTAATTCAAAGTACGGTTAACTTTTTTCTGGGACATCTTGTATAATATAGGTTTAAATTTGTGTTACCCTTTCTACGTACTTAAAAATTGTTATACTTCTGCTAAGCGTTCATTTTATCAAACTAAGCGTAACATTCCTAAATTTCAGGCCAAAAAGGTATTAGTTTTACCATTTAACCAAATTTTCATGAAATTACCTCGTTTACTAAAACCTTTGAACATAAATGTTATTTTTAAATATGAAAATACTATCCATCGCCTCCTCGTAAAAATTTTACCCCCTAAACCAGGCATTGTATATTCTATTGATGGCAATAATTGTGAAAAATACTATTATAGACAGACAGGTAAAGAAAGAATTGGATGTTAGAGTTAAACAGCATCAAACTAATGTTCGTAATCTTTGTCAACAATCTGCATTATTTTTACATATCTATAGTCAGGATCATACTATTAATTGGAATAGTGCTAAACCTGTTATTAAATGTACAAACTACATTTCAAGAAATATTTTGGAGTGTATCTCTATTGATACTTTCCCAAATTTTAATATCAGACCTGGATTCTTTACCCCTTTTAAAGTGTTTAAAGAATGTGTACCTCCTAGTTGGGGTTTTGATGCAGGTAGCCGTATTAACCCCCAACTCCTTACTATTCAAGACATTGTCTGTCCTGACCTATTTTATTCCATGAATAGGTCTTTTTGAATAAAGACAAAAGCGCTTGGAATCGTTTTTCCATTTTCCCTGTGGGTGTTATTTATCATAATTTGAAAGCACATGCAAGTGGTGGAGTTTCTTCATATATATATATATATATATATATATATATATATATATATGTGTGTGTGTGTGTGTGTGTGTGTCACATTGGCGTGATGTATATCAGTAAAAGATAATGGTAAATCACAATATTTGAATTAAGATTTTATTTCTAACTATCGGACTAGTTTCGGCAAGATGGCATTTTTAACTATTAATAAAGAAACTAGTTAAGGAACACAGTATATATATGGTAAGATACATCCTAAACAAAATGAAACACTAGGAAACAATCTGTGAAAAACCTAAATGAATCTGGCGTGAATGACAAGCTAAACAAAATGAAATGGAACCGGAAACAATCGAGAAAGTTGCTAATCCCTGAAACGCATTGCGTCCGAGGGCTTATAAATACGATTGGCCAATCTATTCGATATATATTCGTTTAATTTATATTGGCCATTAGATAACTTGAAATTATCAACTTTGTTGATAATGCTGGATTCCGCAATTCACCTCTCAATATAATTGTTTTATTTATAAATGATTTTTTCATGGTTAAAATTAATTCTATGGCCGTGCTTTTACATGTGTGTAAAGTCTTGAAGAGTTCGTACACCTTCTGATATCAGCTAAATGTTCTTTCATCCTCTTATTAAAGTGGCCTGACTCCCCGATATATGCTAATTTGCAATTATGGTATACTGTAAACTCCAGCATCGAGATTGATTAAGCACGGTCTAGTCAAGGATTTTTAAATGGTATTAGAATATGTAAATGTAATATTTAGGTTATTTCCGTATGCATATGAATTTAGAGGAGCCAGGTTGGAGCATAGGGAAAACTAGTCATTTTTTTAAAATCATCCTTTCGGGGTGTGGAGGTGACATAGAATTTTTTTTGTGCTTTCGAATGGCATCTATTTATGAGGTCAATTGATATTTTAGTTCAATGAAATTGCAGATAAGGTAGTTACTTTCATCCTGAATGAAGATTGGGTCGCACGTTCTACAGGCTCAGAGAAAGAGGCAAGAAATAATAGATATCTTAACGGATTTGTCATTTAATAAGAAAAAATATATGCAAGCATTTGAATTTGTAGGCTTTCGATAGACTAAGCATTGAATATAATTATTTAAACGGTGGATATTTACGTCTAGAATCGGGAAAAAATTATTCTGTTCCCATTTTACTTTGAATTTTATCGATGGGTGTAACGAATTCAGGTTGTTGAAAAATTCATTGAAGACACCCAAACTAATTAATCTCAGTTTTTATTTGAAAAACAAAAAAACATAATTCCTATTCCCAATAGTTAAAAGCCGGGCAATTTTATAATTTGAATATTACCACCTTTGCTGCTTCCCATTTTCCATATAATTACTTTATTAATATCTGATAACTATTATAAAAGTTCTTATGTTTGTATATAATCCTAAGGCCATATCCCTAAAAATGGGTTCCTACCTGAAACGTTAGTACCAAGAAGTTAAAATCTAATAATGAACTACCTAAATCTAGCCTACTTATTTATCCTAAATATATATATATATATATATATATATATATATATATATATATATATATATATATATATATATATATATATATATTTATATATATATTGTTCTTTGGGAGGGTGTAAATTAGAAGAGTTTTCTGAAATTGGGTTTTATACATCCATCCTGTTAGAAGCAGTTCGAGAGGAATGGGACTTTGTTATGGTAATTAATATACATTATAAAGGTGCGGGAAAATAGGGTTATAATATAAATTTAAAACTTCTGGTACTGAAACTAAGAAAGCTCCACCCGGATCACGAATGATTGTGCTTACAATGCAGAAATATAGGTAGAAAATTATATCGATGAATGGAAGGATTGTTATTTTCTCTTTCTGCGATAAATATTATATTATGGTGAAGGAATAAGGAATGCACCAGTCTTTCTTACGAGAACTCTAGCTGGGATTGCGTGCAATTGTAGCAGTCTATGTACCTTACCCCTATCCGGTCACACAGTTTGTAAAGAAAGATTTGTCCTCTTCTTCTTTTAGGTATTTCTAATAAGATACTTTAGGGTTAATTTGAACAGAAATCCTTCAAAATTGCTTTTCTTTTTTCTTCAGTCTCTACCTGTTATTGAGGTTAGTGTCCAAGTTTTATTTCAAAAGGCTAAAAATTTTATAAGCGATATTGAATGAATACTTTGCTCTCGAGCATAGAGGCAACTCATTACTGAAAGGAAAGCAAATCATTCCTCAAGATCTTAGTTTGAATTCTGTTCTTCTACCGATTTCCTTATCCATACTGCCACCAGGAGTAACAATCTGGGCCTAGGAATGCGTATTCTTTCCTTTGTTCAAAATTGGAGCTTCACTTATAATTGCGCTCTCTTCTTCAAAACTATTCATCATCTGTTCTGTCTTTGAAAAGTTCCTCTTCATTCCACTTTTTAGAATATCTTGTGATAATTCTGGTATCCTCAAGTAAAATTCTTTCAGCAACTGAGCAAAATAATAATAGAATCACAAAGTAAAAGTGAATTAAATATTGCCCATTAATTCCGATTAAATTTATTTCACACTCCAACGTCTTTGATATATCAAAATAGTCCTTCTAGGTGAACAGTTAGGATGATAAAAAATCCATCTGTCTCTCTCTCTCTATCTTTTCATTCGTAGGATATTACTGAATATGGGCAGCCTAAATGATAATTTTGTATGACTGTAAGTATGAAAGAATGTAATAATATGTTTTATTAATTCCTTCTATTTATTTTTAAAGCTATTAGAAAGAATTGCGTGTTTAATGAGGTAAAGGATATTTCATATTAGTCGAATATTACTTTAAGAGGCCTTTTTCTCTGTAATGTTATTTAACAGACTCTGCAAATGATAAAAAGTACTATAGCTACCTCAGAATTGCGCTTGTTTCAGTGTTTGTGTTTGTTTGATGGTTAGGACCTTTGTAATAATTTATTTAATAGTGATAAGAGATTGAATGGCCAGTAGTTTTTTAAGTCGACAGTCCAGCCAATCTTATAATATGTACAATGCAAACGTTAGTCGATGTAAATATAATTCTACCTTAATGAACCCTATGCAAATGGAGTTTTTGTATGTTAACAAGACATTTTCACTCATCCTTGAAGGTCGATTGTTACACCCAACCTCGAATGGTATTTTAACATTTTCGTGTTCTTAATTCCGTTTAATATTTCGTCCTTCTTTATTAGTGGGAGTTCTTCCTCATTTATTAATTTGTTGTTCATCTGGTGTATGGTGGTCTATGTTTTCTTATTCTTCTGATAGTATTATACAAAATTTTCAATGATTTTTTCTCTTCTGGGTATACTGTTTCTCTGTTTATCCTTTGGCGTAGTCATTTGCTGTTAGCTAGTTATTTGGTGTCATTTATTATTTATATGTTGCTTGTAGTTTTTGATTTTAATCATTTGGTGTTTTTCTATGTGCTATGTTGTATCTTACAATGTCTTTAATAAGCATGTAGTTCACTATATTCGATCATCTCACTCATTGTTTAAACTCATCTTTTTGAGGCATTAAACTAAGATCTTTTTGGCCCTATATCATTTTTTAATTGTTATTTTCCAATTAGAAAAATTTAAAAACATTATGTTATATTATAGTGGCTCTTTTCTGTAAATTATTCATTTACTTGATCTTTAAGTACCTTAAAATTATTTGCTACAGTAATTTGGAAGGTATTCATTTTAAATTGGGGGTTGAGCTTTAATTGCTGAATCAAATATTTTTTCATATTTAGTTTGTTATAACTTGGACAAGCTGAATTATAAAAAAATATTACAATTCTCCCTCTAAAATGTCTATTCTATATTTTATGTGAATTGGAAAACTTATTTATTTCATCAAGCAGACTCAGACTGATTGTTATATCGTCATTATCCTAAGCATCAATCCTTTTTCTTCCATTGGTGTAGAAAGTTGATCCTAGAGTTTTCCACTGAGCACTGTCCAGCGATATGTAAGAAATGACTTTTCCAAAGGTTTTCTTTTGTGATTCATATATGCAATATTTCTCTCAATACGGCAGCAGTAGTCTGTCTATATGTTTCCAACCGAGCACCCTTGGAATCTCCTTTTTATCACTTGAACCGTTCATTTCCCTATAAACACCGCAGTATTCTGGGAAGCAGTCTGAACACGAGCTGAAATATACATTTTTAGAGACATGCGTGCAAAAAGAGACTGAAGAACCTTCTACAACAATTTCATATTCTAGAACAGGGTGAATGTCCTTGAGATCTTTCGACAATAGACGAATAAGAGCCATTGTTCTCCATGAATTTCTCGAATTGAGTCTTTCATAGCCTGTCTGAAAGTTTTTCTATGAAAAAGTGTAAACTCAGTTTTACTTTTGCGGTTCACTGCCATAATTCTTCATTAGTGTAATAAATATATGTAATGGTGGAAATAGAGACTTCTCAGGATTAACGATGTGTGAAAGGACATATATATCATTAGCATAGTCCTAGTTCAGGCTTTGCTGCCCACTTACCTTGTTTATATTGATGCATGTTTGTCCTAGTGTCCCTTAAACACAAACCAACATGTAGACACACAATGTTTATATGTTTAAAACATATTGATTCGTGTATCCAGGGAGCTTGGACATAATTATCATGAGTACATATAGCATCTACCGCTAGTGCTACACTTCACATCAACCTGCAAGAAAACTCGCCATTCATGCAAGTGGCAAGGCCCTTGACATGAAGACACAGGAAGAATTCTAGTGGTAGATCTTGCTAATAAAGAATAATAGTGAGCGTTTTTTCTTAACTAACTGCTCCATTGATGACCTCGTCCTCACTTTACACTCTCTAAACTTGCATCAGAAACCCCTCGCTTAAAGGAATTATTCCTTGGCTCGTCATGGCTCTTCAACAATAAAACATCCAGTAGTCATTTAACACAGTTACGACATTGTTTGGGCGATTCAAGTTGCTCAATATTTGTAGGACAGGCCAAGCCACTCTATCCGTCTCTACGAGCTAGGATTTGAGATACAAAATCTCTTGTACGCCAAGATCAAATTCGCGCTGGCTTTTTTTTCCTATTTTCCAGTAGACTTCATGGAAGCAGCGGACTCGTTATTCGTGTTATCAGAGTGAGAATATCTACGAGACTCTCAACTATTTGTTACTTATCGCCCTGAGACCTCTGATTAACAAAATATGATACAATTTCACCTTAAACATCACCCTAGTGGGGCAGAAGTTCACAATTCTCTTTCGGAAGCTCTGAGACACCACTTGTGCTGACCTATCAAGTTCCACAGGCCTCTTTACAGCTCTGCTTACTACAATAGATGCTAAATATAATGCTTGCGTTCCATCAGTCTCAGACCTAACCTCACTGCCGTTGTGTGGACAGCCAGTTAAGCACTCTAACCTACACTATTTACATACAACAGGTCCCCCTGTATCCGCCCACCCGCGCTGCATGCTCTCGGCCAAACCCAGCGCCGCGAAGGAGAATATCTCAAGTATGGAGAAGTAAGGTATAACTAAAAGATAGAGATTTAGGTGGGGCACATCCATTAGATCTAGTTTCAAAGAACGATTGGTCCTATAAGCCAGTGTGCATTTGTGACTTGCCTGTATTTAACAGTCACTAAAGCTGATTCTTAATTTACGGCTCAAATAGGAAGTGTACACGTACTTTCAAAACTTAATCTGCTAAAATCCCTTAATCAAATTAATATTGAAGCAATGACGTTAGAAAAATGTGTAACCACGCTGTTTGGTGGGCATGTTTTTATCTACACGCCACTCAGTTTGATGGTGTCTTCTTTAGTGCAAATGATTAACGAAGCTCTACCTACTCTTGGATTTGTTTTCATTTGTATAGAAAATATAATGGTCTAGTTACCAGACCAAGAAACAAACATAGTACTCTTAAAGCAGGTCTTTAACCGGATATTGTGGTATAGTTTAAAGTTAGCACTAAATGAATTATTTAAGAATAGACCAGCTTCAATTTCTGGGATACCTCCAAACAGCGAGAGTATCTCTGTACGCACCTCGCCTGAATCAGCTTTCGACCTAAAAAACATAATAATCAGCAAGTAAAGATATTTTTGTGTCACGATATAAGAATTGTAAACAATGTGAATCTGTATTAATTTGCGACAGGAGTTTTTATCGGGGGCAACGCCTCTGCCTGACAAAGTTGCAGCCATTCATAATTTCCCTGTAACTGGCACTCAAAGTGAATTCCTTGGTCTATTAATTTTTTTACAGAAATAATGTTAAAATGCGGCATCCACGTTAAGTGACCCCCCATAGTGTACACAATGCAGTAAACCCCAATGGTAAGGGCCGTCAAGTGCTGCGTGCGTGTGTCAATGAGGAGGGAAATTTATTAATTCCTCAGCGATCGAATTAAGGCAACTTCCCGAAGAAGGTTGAAGAACTCAAGGAGACTTTTCCAGCAAAATAATGAATTATTACGATGAACCTTAGCTAACCGGATTGGCAGAGATGTTATTATTCATTTATCTAAAATTTGGGGTAGGTAAATGCCGAGATAATATCCACAATTCTTGTTTTCTGTTAAAGTTCAAGGTAAACTCCTACAGGGGTTTCTTGAAATTTCTTCTTTTTGAGAAATGAACGGTTGCCCAGTCTTGGAGGTGGCGCTCCTGAAGAGAGTTAAGGAATCTAAAGAGCCTTTTCTAGACGATTAAGGAAGTCCTACTATTATCTTAATTAACCGCCTATATACTGTATATATAGTAGTATCTTCTAACTTTCATTTTAGGTTGCAATCTGTGACATCTATCCCGATGATAGTGAAAACTGGTAACCTCAATTTTTTTAATTAAACTTCTATTTTTCCATAAGAAATAAAACCGAGCACTTTCCCAGAGCGTCCTGTTTAATTAACGTGTATAAATTGTGTGCAGCCGTTAAATTTAGGGAATAATATCCAACAGCCACGAGTGACCTATTAATGTCGCGTACACAAACCACATCCAAAGAAGATTATACAATTCAATTTTTAATCATCAAATTATTACTGAACATAAGGGTTTATTAAATATGTTTAGTCATTACAAAGGCCACTTAAAAAAGTTTTAGTAAAAACTACCATCTTTAAAGCTAATAATAAACTACAACAGAAATCTAAAATGATTTAAGAAAAAAATCGAGTATCAATAGAATGCCTATATTAGAGGCAGGAAAGATACTCAAATTTAGAAAAATTTACCCTCCACACATCATTTATTTCAGTAACGCTTTTACTGAACATCTGCTTAAAAATGTCATCACATGAGGTATTGAAGAGAAAAATGAGAATGTCGATTCTCATAAGCATTACAGGCATATTAATTTATCAGGTTTAAACTATACTTGGTTCGCTTTCTCTCTCTCTCTTTATATATATATATATATATATATATATATATATATATATATATATAAATGCATGATTTGTTAGAGTCAACAACGATGGTTCCTTGATTAAGTTTACACTGCAGTTTTAACTTTTTCAATTCTCGTCTTTTCAAGAAGCGAAAGGTGGGAATAAATGATGGTAAATGGCATTTTTTGACTTTTACATCCTTCAATTTTCTTCGTGTTGAAGTATTCCCCGTCTTATTCATGGTAACCACCTCTACCCTCGTTTAAATGGTAACCATCTCTAACCTCTGAAGTCAAGGCGCCTACCTCTCCCCCCCCCGGGATTTTGATAATAATCCTCCAAGACAAAGGTGAGGATATATATATAGATATATAGGCGATATTATTTGTTTCTGGTCTTCTTCTAAGGATGTTAATGGTTTTCTTAATCAACTTGATTTTCTGGTTCTAATAAATTTACCCTTGGACTCGATCAAAATGGTGTCCTCCAGTTCCTACATCTCCTTATTCACAGGATTCTATCTGGATTTAAATTTTCAACCTATCGTAAGCCTACCAAAGCCGGTTCTTATATTTAATTATACTCAGGTTATAATGATAAAGTTAAAAGTTTTGTATCCATTCCAATGGTTCTCCAGGGGTTGCCTGAAGCCAGCCCCGAAATCCTTCTTGAGATTTGTAAGATCTTTGAAATAGGTAACAATCTGTGCTACACACAAAATTTCTTGCAGGTTGCCAAAAATTGGAAAAGAAATCGCTTTACAGACCAGAAATCCCTCCCGCAGACGATTTTGAGAACTCCCTTGTTTTACCGTTTTCTGTGTCCTTTTCCTTGCTTCCCCCCCTCTTTAATAGGTCATTCAAGTCATATTCAAGTATAAATTTTCCATGTACAAGATGTTGATTCATAATAATAATAACAAGAGTATAAGGGGGAGCTTATTCTGTCAATTTTTCAGTTTGCCACAAGCAATACTTTGGGCAAACCGTTAAATCATTAAGTGTACACTTGCGCAAAATAAATACAATATTTGAAGCGGTGAAAGTAATAGTGCCTTCTTTGTCCATTTACCTGAAAATAGTCACCCTATCAATTCGAATGCAGCTAAATTTGATTACGAGTCTGATAACTTTGTTCAAAGAAATATTGTCGATTGCTCATTCATTAATTCCTCGACTAATTTTAAATATATCCCGGTCTCTTTAAACTGGACCGTGTAATTAAACCGAATTGTCAATATTAAAACTTAGCACTTTGATTTATTAATATATCAATGTTTCTCTTGTTTATTTTTATGTTTTCATAATTGCGTGTGTAGGTACTTAGTTTTCTGACCTAAATGTCTACATTCTTTTCTCACAGTTGGAATTTCCGGAAGTAGACCTTATCTACTTGTTTTTATACTTCATATTCAGGATCTAAGCCAGTCTTTGATAATATTTTCTATTATTTGTTTTTTCGTTGTACATGGACGGGGTATCACTATCTTGTTTCTCAACTATATACCGCCTTTATAAAGTTATTCGTTATTCCTTGAGAATGAACTGAACAAGTTCGAAAGTACTTGGAATCAACCATTCATTTATCTGTTGGATATTTTTCATTTATTGCTCTACTCACGCGTTACTTTGTGAGTTTCTCACTTCCATATGTATTCATAAGTATATATATATATATATATATATAATATATATATATATATATATATATATATATATATATATATATATATTTATATATATATTATATATATATATATATATATATATATATATATATATATATATATATATATATATATATATAGAGAGAGAGAGAGAGAGAGAGAGAGAGAGAGAGAGAGAGATTTTTAAATACTTCCACGTAGATGTACTTCAGGAGAAAATTGTAAATACATTATAGCCCCTAATGAAGAAAGGACATTAAATTGAACACATCGACATACTCCTAACTTATAAAGGAAGAAACGATCTACATCCATAGCTGTGTCATTTGTCCCAAACCTTGTAAAAATATTCGATACAATAGATAAACAAGCTTTTAAAATGTAAATGCAATCCTATATTTAATCCAAACCTGCAATAATACATTTAAACAAAGCAGGGAGAAGTTGTATGAAGCACTTGTGATTGCATACATATATAACATCAGTGTGAAAAACGAAACAAAAAGATTCATTTCCACATTGTGATACATTAGTTATCCATTGTGTTGAAATAAGAATCTTTAATAACCAACAAACAGTTGAAAATGTTTTCTTATGGCATGAATTTGTAGACGTATCAGATCAGTTTTGTCTAAAGTTTTAATCTACTTCTTTCCTCTTTTATTTAGTAACTAAAGAATTCTCCCTTTTGGGATATTGGGCTATTAATTTTTCATATGTTTCCTAACGATCTTCCTTTCCCAAAATTTGACGGGGGGGGGGGGGATCTTGCCTTTTTTTTCTTTTTCTTTGTTTAGAAAATCTAGCAATAACTAATTATCCTATTTAGCCATCTTTTACATATTAATCTCCCCTGAAGACACGTTATGCCCAATTTTGATTATAATTAAAATTTAAGCTGGAAAAAATAACGAAATTAAGAATGGTAAATGCAAACTTAGCTGAATAAAAAAGAAGACAATTTTATAGATAAGTGAGGACACAATTGAAATCTGCCAAAGTCTTGCGGCTCCTCCTAAATGTCGCTGGAAATGACTGATAAGACCGCTTCGTGCTCGTAAAACCTTACTTTGTTTACCTTAGATGGAATATGTTCTAAATCTCCTTTCTTCTGAAGCTTTTTGGATAATTTTTCCTCGTTTTCATTAATAATTCTGATGAGGTGATTTTCAATTTTATTTTTCGGATTTCTATTATTATTTTATTTTATTCATATTTGAACAGGCAAGTAACTCATCTATTAAGATCTCTACTCGTCCATTGGTTATTTGAGAAGTTAATATACGATGATCTACATTAACGGTGTCAACGTTTTTCCATTCATCCCTCCTCACCGCTGGAACATATTACCGCTCCCTTATTTTTATTATACAGAAGTTACGGCTTACTATGAGGGCGTAAATTTTCACTGAGCAGGCAATGGGTTTTATGTATGGTCATTACACACAGACAAATGCGGGAGATAGATAATCCTAAACCTTATGGACACATGTACGGGCAGATTTGATTTAATAATTAGTTCATGAGTTTCTTCATTGATTAAAGTCTAGAATGTAAAAGAGAACGACTTCCTTCATTATAAGCACTATTCGATATATTTTGTAGAGTATTTTACCTTATGGGGTCTAAAGAGCAGAATTCCTTACACGTGTCAAATCATCAAAGATTTCTCTGAACATGAATAACATTTATTGCCCTCAAAAACAGTGGGAATCTAGGAATAATAGATTTTCATGTATAAAGTACATACATTTACCCATCTCTATTCCCTAAGTATTTGAAGTTTTTGTGGTATAGCAAGGACCAAGTGATGGTGTACGTACGTATATGTCTGTTACGTACTTCAAAACTTCGTGATTAACTTTTCTCTCTAAGAGTGCTATATTTGATTGTGATTATTATTATTATTATTATTTTAATCTTTGAGGGTTTCTAGTGTCATGCTCAGCGTTTCGAGGATTGAATTAAATGCTTCTAAGAAAATAGAGTTTAATTGCAACATGAACCAAAATTGAAATTTAACAAATAAGCCCTGAGAAAAACCGTTAGAGGAGAAGACTTAATGTGGCCCTCCTTGCGCCCTCCCCATCCTTCTCTTACCCCCAGTCAGGTGGCGTAGTATATAATCAAATAACTGCAGAAGAACGAGGTAGACTGTGAGAGTCATCGAGAGAGAGAAGTCAGGCATAAGTGCCTGGCAAACCAACGAGAGGGACTTAGAAGAAGCTCATCCTGAGCCACTTCCTGGTGGTCACAACGAACCTTTAGTTAACTTGGATTAAGAAGCAAGTTCAACTAACTCTCGTCATAGAAGCCTCCTATCCTGCTGTACCCCAAATCCCAGAGATAGGTCTCACCATTGAGGACTACCCCAAAGTGACCTCCCTCAAGCACTTCCCTTCGTCAAAGGATTCACTCTTTTGCTCATCGCTCGTCAGTGCGAATTATTCCCAGAGTAACCCGAAGATTGGAAGAAACCTTATTTCCCTGTCCTGTAGTGAAATCATCTCACCAGGAAGACGTGCTTAACTCCATCCACCACATGCGCTGAATTCTTCTGCGGCTTTAAAGCATTCCCCCTTTAGACTGTTTTTGGAACAGCAGTTCACGTGCTTACCCGAAAACAACATTCTTGAGGCGACATAAAAATTGAGGCCAAAGGTAGTCTCAAACCCGATTCTCGTGTGAATCCTTAAAGGTATTTAAATCCCATTATCTGTTTCGTTGAAGGTCAATTTGCGTTCAATATTAAAGTGAGCTTTGGGTCAACCATTACTGTATATTACATTGTGTAATTTAGTTAGTCTCACTTAAATTTGTGTAATTCATTACTATGTAGTTTGTTGTTTAAAATTCAATTTTGGTTCATGTTTTTAATTAAAGGTCTAGTTTTCTTAGAAGCATTTAATTCAATCCTTGAAACGCTGAGCATGGCATTAAAAACACTCAAAGATAAAAAATAACGTAATAATAATCAAATATAGCACTCTTAGAGAGAAAAGTTAATCACGGAGTTTTGAAGTACGTAACCAACCTATACGTAGGAACACTACCACTCGGTCCTTGTTATACCACGACAGAAGTTAATACACTAAATATTCAATAAGTTCTCAGTTGAACAGTATTCATATACCTTTGCACGCAATAGCAATAAATAAAAATAAAACTACCTAGACCTTTAAAGCAAAACGGCCATAAACGAGACCTAGATTTACAGTGAGTGATAAAGCACACAGAATTCCAAATAAATAATGGTAAGAGACTGGAGAAACTCCTTTCGACACATTATAATATAAACCTTATCGTAAAATGAAAATGCTTAGAATACAGATATGTAAATTAGTCAATAATAAGAAAATATTTGGTACTACGAATACAAAAATATGAGAATTACTGTATGATTAAAGATTTATTTATATATATTTACGTACCAGCGTTTTAATTTTATTAGCTATAACCTTTAGAACAAGGCTTAAAATATCCTAATTAATATTCCTATTTTGTTATACATTTATACAAGTATTTAGATTCAATTATCTAATTTCTTTTTCCTCATTTTTTTGTCTGAAGTAGTAGTGATCTAATGAGATTCACTAAGAAAATATATAATCTTATACTCGAGTTAAAACAGGCTGAAATTCAGGTATGTACATGTAGTGTATTGGATTTTAGTTTCTTAAATATATACAAGCGATTATTGATATATAAATAGTCAAAAACTAAACAGGGTTTTAAAAACGGTGAGTATCTCATAGTCAATAACTTAAATTAAAGAAGATCCGTGATTTTAGTGAACACCTTTAATTCTTACTGATGATTATTTGAATTTGTCAAAAGGAATGAGAATTAGCTCATTGAATCCAAAATGGTTCGTGATGACTGAAAACAAGGTGGAAGAAAGCATTTTTAATAAAAAACAGACATATAAAATGCAATAAAGTTCTTAGAAGTGAGAGTTAAAGTTAGTGTATCTTAAAACAAAAAGATGAAAGAAAAATAGAGTCAGCAGTGAAGGAAATGTGGTGGTATAAGTTTTGGGTTTGGTCATATGTTTCTAGGCAGTTGTATGAATAGCCTAGGATAGCTTTAAGAACATTATTGAATGAAGACTAATTTTAACCCGCATTAATACATCACACTAGTCCATCTTATTGCGGCTTAGTGTCACTAGATTCATCTCTAAACCGCGAAATGAGTCGTTAAAATCGCCGCTCGAATTTAATGTCATATCACCGGCAGATAAGATGAAAGTGATCACTCATCATGAAGGGGCCATACCTTATAACGATCAACTATATTATTGAATGTAACTTTGCATATCGAAAGGTAGTGCAAATATAAGGAGAAAATGAGAGAAAAGAGTAGGATAGAGAGTGAAAGTAAGAGTAGTAGCAAGAGTAGGAGAAAGTGCAATATACGAGTAGAGGTCAATAAGTTTTGCGAATCGGTAAGGCAAAACAGAGGAAGGGCGATGGCTGTTTGTTGGGGTGTTAGGAGAAGTTATGACAAATCAGGACCTCAGCCGCACGCTCCTGCCTGGTTAATTTAAGAAGAAGTAGCTGATCGAAGATCGTCAGTCACAAATTGTTCAACAATGGAGAAGGTTGAGCACTGCGCAGTGATCAAAGGAAGGCAAAAATGCAAAGGAGATACGTGAACGCATGGCTGTAGTGTACACCGACACCGCCCTTTCCTATGCAACTATTGCTCGCCGGAACAGGGAGTTCCGCCGTGGTCGTGAGTCCCTTGAAGATGACCCCGTCCAGGACGCCCGTCAGACTTGACCAACTAGGATAATGAGGCCCGTGTGGAGAGGATGATCCTCGAAAATTGACAGGTAAAGGTCAGAGAAATTGAGCGAGAACTTGGAATATCACATGAAAGTGATATTAACATCATCTACGACAATTTGGCTATGGCCAACCTCACGCTCCATGATCGACATCAACGTCGTCAAAGTTCGGAGGAGCTGCTGCTCCTGTACAACCAAGAGCCGGCGGGATGCGAGTCACGCATAGGGACAGGTGATGAAACGTGGGTCCATCATTGGGATCTCCCAGCGACTACTTTTTATTCCGCCAGCTCAAGGCTGCACTGCGTGGAAGCCGGTTTTGGGACGATGAAGATGTCCAGCTCACCGTCCAGGAGTGGATAAAACAGCAGTCGGGAGATTTCTGGTTGTCGAGAATTCGAAGCCTCAGGGACAAGTAGCGCAAGTGCATTGAAGTCGAGGGTAGTTATATTGAAAAATAATAAAACACTTTTCCTCATATCTCGTTTCCTTATATCCGAATTGTAAAACTTATTGCCCGCCCCTCGTACATATATATATATATATATATATATATATATATATATATATATATATATATATATATATATATATATATATATATATATATATATATATATAATATATATGAGGAATTAACCACACTTGATAACGAGATATTTAAGCCAGAACAGTTTTGTTGAATCACACACCTTTGTCAACTGGACACTGGGAAGAAAATTCTGACTCAATCCCCCGCTTGGGCTCATCTGAGGGAAGAAATAATTTACTTACTACCTGATAGAGCTATGCAGGTTTACAATTTTGTTTATCTGCTTACATATCAAACCATTAAAAGAGAGTTAACCTTCAGATAAATTGAGAGTAGGAATGGATATGATCAAACTTGATTCAACAATTCTTCTTTTGACATAAATTTTGGGTTAAAAACCAAGTTACTTCCTTGGAAATCGATGGAATGATTAAAATCTCTGACATGACAAAATACTCCACTACTTTCATTCCCAATTCTGATGTCCCTCTTATGTTCATACAATCTCTTATCTAAATTTCTTCCCGTTTCACCTATATTTAATTTAGCTTTTAAATATAATAATTCTATAAACCAAATGATTGATGAATTCCAGGAATCCTAAAGATCAACAGAAAAAAGGGGTGTATTTAATTCCATGGAAAGAATGGGATGTTATATATATATATATATATATATATATATATATATATATATATATATATATATATATATATATATAAATAAATATATATAAATATATATAATATATATATATATATATATATATATATATATATATATATATATATATATATATATATATATATATATATCTGTATTCTAACCATTTTCATTTTACGATAAGGTTTGCCAACCTAACTGTTTATATTATAATGTGTCGAAAGATGGGGTGTTCGGAGTCTCTCTAGTCCCTTACCATTATCTATTTGGAATTCTGTGTGCTTTATCACTCACTGTAATTCTAGGTCTCGTTGATGGCCATTTTGCTATGAGGGCTACGTAGTTTTATTTGAATTCATTGATATTGTGTGCAAAGGTATATGAATATTCTTCAACTCAGAACTTATTGCCTATTTAGTGCATTGATTTCAAATACTTGGGAATTAGAGATAGGGAAATCTATGTACGAGTACTTTATACATGAAAATATATTATCCCTGGATTCTCACTGTTTTTTGAGTAAAATAAATTTCATTCATTTTCAGATAAATTTTTGATCATTTGTCCCATGTAAGGCAATCTTCTCTTTGCACCTAATTGCGGTAAAATACTTTACAAAAGATATCGAATAGTGATTAGAATGTAGGACGTCATTCTCCTTTACATTCTACTCTTTAATCGATGAAGGAACTCGCAAAACTACTTATTAAATCAAAGCTGCCCGTACATCTGTCCATAAGGTTTATGATTATCTATCTCTTGCATTTGTCTTTCTCTAATAATCATACATGTTTGAGTAAGATACTCTGAATTTTATACAATGTTTCTCATCACTGTTTTATCATGAGCAACAGTCATTGGAAAACAGAGTAGAGTACAAAACGCTTTAAGTAACTTTTTAGCAAATAAACTAACTTATATCCTTTTCTCAACTAAATAACTTAAGAATAAAACCTATTACCTTCTCACTGAAATTTACGCCCTCATAGTTAGCCGTAACTTCTGTATAATAAAAATAAGGGAGCAGTAATATGTTTCAGCGGTGAGGAGGGATGCCCGGAAAAACGTTGATACCATTAGTGTAGATCATCGTATATTAACTTCTCAAATAACCAATGGACGTACTTCAAAACTCCGTGATTAACTTTTCTCTCTAAGAGTGCTATATTTGATTATTATTACGTTATTTTTTATCTTTGAGTGTTTTTAGTGCCATGCTTAGCGTTTCGAGGAT